>JAYKKI010000021.1:9900000-10412500 GCA_039881145.1 Druceiella hillmani | reverse complement strand
AAAATAAAAACCTAACTCCGCAAAGTAAATTTTGGAAATATATTTGAATAAAAGTTTATTTAAAAAGGGTATAAAACATTATATTTGTAAAATATACATGTTATATATATTATGTATACAATAGGGAAAAACTTTGTACAGCTGAAATTTAGTCAAAAATGTGCAGAATACTTTATTTTTAGACGTTTTTGAAGTCACTGAATTATTTTTAATAAAAAATTAGAATGAAAGGGAATGCCCCTTTCATTAAGGGGCATTCCCTTTCATTCTAATTTTTTTTAATAAACCATTAATTTCTTAGAAAGTTTACATTAGTCTTATTCGTATTATATAATAAATTAAAATTAGTTTGGATTATTTTAAATTAAATTTCAAGGCACGTTTCAATCGGAAATGATAAAGAAGTGCGTATAGTCTACGATGACACCGACAAAAGTTAGACATCGATTATGAATGCGGTCAGTAAGGTGATCAGCGTATTTGGTCGCCAATAGACCATGGTGATATGACCTTGAAGGGTCGCGCGCAACGCGGAACCAAATTTTATCAGCTAAATTGGCTGAACCTGTCGCCGGAGAAAATCATTATTTACACTCATTTTGTTCAAGTAGATACGATTTAGAATGGACAACATTGAAGTTTAGATTTACTTGTTAGAATTTAACCAAATTAACCGGAATTTGAAATAAACGGTTGTTGAAAGGGAAATTCCTTTAAATAACACACAATAAGACATAAATCTTCTTTAAACAAAATCTTTGTTTGAAAGAAAAAGTAATTAATTTTTATTAATTACTTTTTCTTTCAAACGAAGATTTTGTTTAAAGAAGATTTATGTCTTATTGTGTGTTATTAAAAGGAATTTCCATGAATGAAAGGAATTTACATGAACTTCCAATAATGGACCACAAAACTGTGTAAGAAAATTTACTCAATCGTATATAGAGCACTTACAAGCAATTAAAACGTTACAGTGCAAAAATAAAATAGGGAACTGATGACATCATGGTGCTAACGTCATTGTGTAATTATGGATTTGCTTATTCAAACATAATGAAGACTTTTTCGTAATACTTCATGTTAATTCAGTTAATTATACGATAAAATATCATTAAACGACTTCAAATTACCACGTATTAACTAGCGCATTAAAAAAATAAAATAATCAAAATACAAGTCAGCAGAAAAACTTAATTGGAACTTTTGCGGTACAATATTGTTTCTGAACGTAAATAAATTTGCAAAATACTGCTACCGCTGTTTTTGAAATCGGAACCAAGTCAACGACTCTCTCTCTGTCTCTCTATCTATCTCTCTTTCTCTCTTGTACAATCAAGTTACAAACGAATGCTACATTTCACTTGGCAAAAATCTCTGGCAGTTTCAGTATTTTGTGCGAAGTTACTACGTGCTACTTACTTTTCTTTTAACGTACTAATCGGTTCAAACATCTGTACAAATCCGTAAGTACTTACTTATTGCCTACTGATATACTACTTGCTTGCTGTCTTCGTAAATTACTCTATATACTTACTTCCCTATCTACTAACGTTTTATTTACTTGCATTTGTTTATACCTATATATATTTGTTTATACCATACTTATTTACTCCATATTTGCGTACTTATTTACTACATACTAATACCTTAGTTACTTCACGCCTTTATATGCTATAGACACACACGCGCGCGCGTACGCACGCACGCACAGGGGCGCGCTCCCGCTCACACACACACGCACAGACATGCACTCACGCATACACGCACGCACAACCGCAACCGCGCGCGCGTATGCACGCACGGCCGCACGCACAGACGGTCGCACGCACTCACGCCCGCACGCACACGCACGCATGAACGCACGTACGCACGCATGCACGCGCGCTCGCACGCCTGCACGCACGCACGCATGCACGCACGCATGCTTGCACACACGTATATATATATATATATATATGAAACAGATAAAGGCGTGAAGCAACTAAAGTATGTAAATGAGTTATATAAACCTATTAGACCCTAATTTTTCCTAAATGCTGATTCCATTATTCAATTATAATTAGACTCTATTATCCAAGATGAAAATCGTATTACCATCAGCTATGCTATGTATATACATAGCATAGGTGATGGTAATACGATTAATATACGAGTAATACTTACCATATGGTATACTTCTAATTTCCGTGGTGAAATTGTAACCAAATTTCCATGAAATTAAACAGGGAGTATTGTCCCAAATAAAAAAGAACCATTCATATTGGCTGACAATTGCTAGAGCATGGAAACGAGTAGCACGCAAAAAAATACATTAGATTTCAGAGCTGAGAGTCCTTTTTTAAGTCGGTTATTAAAAAGTCTATTGAGGGGAGCGTTCTCCTCTGTATCGATAGCGAGGTGCGTTCTCCTCGCTAGTCTTTTCCACGTGGTACGTTTGTGCTAATACGGCTTTCTGTCACCTCGCAAAGGTCTTTTCACAAGATGAGCCATAATGAGTGTCCATAACTTCCGATGGGGTAAATAATTTCAAGTAATAGGTTACTTTGAGGTTCCAGAAATATTTCAGAAACTGCTCTCAAAGTAATTCAAACCCGAAATAACATCTGCTGTAATAACCATTTAACGATTCCAGCGAAATTAACTTAAGTTTAAAGGTTTAATTATTCGTATATACACGCCAATCTTACACCGACCTTCAATACGCGGAGCGTTAACATTGAGTCACAAATGCTTCGTGAGTAGTTGGCTCTTTACAACGTACAAGATATATCTATACCAAACAATTGCTTATTCGACCTAACTATTAACCAAACAATGTTCACCTTAAACACTGGAAGAACACAAAGTTTAATGTCCTGTTCGTTCACATTCTTACGTACACATGCATATTTATAAGTATACTTAACATATCTTAAGAACGCTAAATATTAAATTATGCTCAACTTATAGCGCTGTTCATTATTTTTATAACCTGAATAATCTTACCTCTTTATGACACTTTTGTTAGCTGTGCTTACATATAGTAGTCTGTAAATCAATGTAGAAAATCGATTCCGCCTGCTTTTTCGAAACTTTCCATACTTAGGCAATTCTGGTGACAATACAGTAATATTTAACCACCAAGCTGGTTTAATAATAGAGGAGGTAGATGGTCATAAGAACTTCTCAATTGCTAGCAGTAAAGCCATTGAATTTGAGTTCATTTGGCTTACCTGAACGATTACTTTGGTTGCACGTTTTAACTAGAAGTATCCTGATGGAAGAGTAAGATGGTTAGAAAAACTGAATAGCTAACAGTAAATCTATAGAGCTAAACTCTACGCATTTATATTTTCTCAATGAGCCTTTTAGTTGTATTTTCCAACCTGGAGAGTCTAACGATGAAAGAGGTAGGTGGTCATGGGAACTTCTCAATGGTCAACAGTAATCTTATCGAGTTTAGGCTTGTTTGATTTGTCTCAATGGATCATTTGGTTGTAAAAGCATATCTTTTAGTTTTTTAAAATATATAATTGCTTATTTGACCTAATATCCTGAAATAATATTAATTTCCCTTTGGGGTCATTCCATATGAAATCATGAAATTAATGAAGACTATCCAATTTTTTATTTGGTTGAAACTCAGAAAAATTTGTCTGTTAAATGTAAAAAATAGTGTTCCTCATCATTAATCATCTTTCTTGATGCGGAACTAACTAAACGTTAAAAAAGTATTTATTTAACCTCTATTAGCTCTTATAGCTGACTGTCAAAATGTCTTCCCGATTATTAATTTATAGTTTAAAAAATTATAAACTAGAGATTTAATAAATTTTTAAGATTGTTATACTTGAATATTTGGTTTATATTAAGACGTCATCTTTTTAAAATTTTGTAACTTGTTATCAATCCCTTATTTAACTTTTTCTCTTGATATCACCATTTATATTTATATGTTTGTTAATTACGTAATATCTAATTATAAAATTAAAGAGAAAATAGTGAAAAAAATGTATAATTGCGTAATCATCTATGACAATATTTTACGGGCACCTTTAGACATTTCCATTTCTAATATAGCGAGCGTTACGGTCGATTTCGTTACCCCCACTCTATGGTTCACACCCGGCCTACAGCGCGCGGTATGAAGTTTTATAAGAAGTAAAATCAGAATTTCAGATACGAAGGTCAGATCGTTAAAAAAGTGTAACCGTTATGTGGTTTCTTCGCACAACATTTCTGTGCATCTTTAGAGATGTCAATGTTTATTTAACATTTTCTCATGGCGTAATCGCAATGGCGGAGTGTGACACTCATAGTTTACTATCGTTCGCTTATATTAAGACGTAATCATTAAATGTCATTATGTGTGAATATTTGGTTTCTTCTATCCTGCAAAATAAAAGACTTTTTTTTAAATTAAACTTCGTAGTCTGACGTTACTAAATGCTTTTAATTTTGTTGTATAAATTTAACCTTGTTTTACTTGAAAATAATTGTATTGACAGCGTTCTTTTATTAAAGAATTTTCCAATATTGAATATATTTGGCGTTAATTTTGTAGAAATTCATTATTCACAATTAAATGAAACTACGTGATGTAGTATTATTTCTACTTTGTTTAAGTTCTTTACCACGACCTAGGTTTCGTTGTATTACAACATCTTCAGGTGGGCTATTAGCAAAAATCTTTATATAAATTAAATGGAGACTATATATAAATTAAATGGAGACTATATTTCTACTTCGTTATATGACATATCACAATAAATCTACTCGATTAAAAAATATGAAATTTCTTAGTCTCGGTCTTGACAAACAGCTTCAAAAATCTTTTATACATTATTACTAAAAAGATGTCGCTTTTATTTTTTTAAATTGTATTTTAACGATGGAAATAATTTTTAGTCTAATTTACATATTCATATCATTTGAGGTACCTGCCTGTGTTCTTATTTATTCGTATAAAATTTACGAGGCATATATATACCAACGAAGAAATCTAATAGCACGCTTTCATTATATTTTCCATCTAAATATTTCCGTTATCTGTCTACGTTTTTAATATCTTCAAAGGGACATACCGAAAAAGTGACTTACGCTTTCACATAGAGATGAGAATGATTTTTTTAACATCTCTAACAATTATGTAAAGGGATATTAGCATGGATAATAACATAGAGAATATATATATATATATATATATATATATATATATATATATATATATGTATATGTATATATATATGTATATATATATATATATATATATATATATGTATATATATATGAGAAGTATTTTTTATAGGCTATAACCATTATTTAAAGGGATATTATCATGAATGGGGACATATGAATTATATACAAAACTATACAATTTTAATATGAATTTTTCAATTTTCATAACGCAGCAAATGAAATATGAAAATATAATACACTGCCATTAACGAAATACAACTAGTCAGCTCCTTCACAACAACTGAAATGCTTTGATGGTTACTGAATAATTTATGGAAAATAAGTTGAGCTAAGTTTTACGAAAAATTAAATCGAAAATTTGAAAGTCAGATTGCAACCTAAAATTGGTATATGTATATTTTATTTTATTTCTAATCGATAGAAAATAAAAACTTATTTTCTTAGATTAATAATTAAACTTAACATTATTTATTTTATTTTCATTTTCATTACTATATTTTGATTTTTTTCCATTATATGTATTTCCATTTCAACTGATTTTTATCTTTTAATGGTTCAAAATTATTCCAGAGCATTCTGGCCAATAACACCCATTGACTTTTTCCTCTTTTGCTCATCGTGAATTATATGGACTTGAAAAAGATGTCACCGATAATCGAATTGATGAAAGTATATATATATATATATATATATATATATATTATTTGATGGTTTTTTCTTAAAAATTACTCTTGGCTATTAAATATATTTACTCCTTTAATCTATAGGATTAAGAGCCCAAAATAATAACAAACTATTTAATTTGTTTTTAAATAAATATATTTTCTTTTGCTAACATATGAATTTTAATTATGAATATTTTACGAATTTTAACAATGAAATATGTGACTTTATATATATATATATATATATATATACATATATTTATATATATGTATATATATACACATATATATATATATATATATATATATATATATATATATATATGTATATATATATATCTTAATTTTCCAGATATTCTACGAACTACTAATTTTCAGAATAATGCCATTGTATCGCTTTTAGATATAACTTTAAACATATATATTTTCAATACTACTCGTTTTTGCTATTACTTTATATTTTATTAAAGAATAAAATAATCCTGAGCTATTCTAAGCTAGCTCCTCCGTTACATCAATATCCTTAAGAATGAAATAGAAAAACGAATAGTATAACTGATAAATATATTTGAAAAAGAAAACGCAATTCGTTAACAATCATTTCGTAAAGTTTGGTCATAGCGGACTGCATCTGATCAAATTTAAAATGATATACAAATTATACGTTAAACAATTTTCTAATGTTTTAAAACTGAAATTATGTCGCAATAAAAATATATTTCAACATATTACACAATTTGTAAAGAATTAACGCTTAGCTTAAACATTAAACACAACATGTGATGAATGAGGAAAACCGCGAGCGATTTGTACAAATATCTCACACACTTGTGAAACATGCACACTTTATTTGTACAATAATTTTCATATCAATTCAATCAATTTCCATCTGTTTTTCCCGGGTATTCTATTTATTTAAACACTTTACTCTAGAGCTATTCTAAGCTAGCTACTCCGATAAGATTTTACTGAATGAAAACAAAATTTATATGAGTAATTGTCAATATTGAACGGAATATTCTAATAAAAGTAAAAAAAATCCCAAGTTCACTTGTTTAAGTATTTTTATGAGCTAGTTTCGTAAAATAAACGAAAAATGACTTGAATTGTTTTTCTGTGAAAGTTCTTCTAGACGCTTTCTTTTCTGTAGTCAGCATAATTATACCCTTGAAAAGGCGGGGTAAATAATTTCTAGTAATGATAACATGTATAACATTACAAGTAATAAGCACTGATAACGTAACCTTTTTTTTCTTTTCTTTTTAAAGAATACAAAGTAATATAATTTATAAAATATCATTGATTTTACTTTTAGTAAAATAAATGAAAAAAATTATTCATTTTCAAAATTATGAAAATAGAAGAATTTAGTCTTACATAAAAAGTATATATGTAAAGTTTGGAAACGTAATAGTAAAATATAGAAGTTATTTTTTTATTAGGAAAATTAGATTATGAAAAATTGAAAGATGTCCCTTACACAACACTAGCTAGAAAAACAACACTGACTGAAAGAAGACATCCTACTTATTCCTAAACATACCTCTATCACTTACGAAAAATCTTTCACTGTCCAAGCAGCAAAAATTTGGAATCACCTGGATCCTGACATCAGGAAAATCACGTCTCTAAATATTTCCAAAGATCGAGTGAAAAGGTCCTCCCTCTGCTGAAACCTCTTCCTTTGTGTCCTTGTCCTTTCCTGTCTTTCCCATCCCAAATCATGTCAATAATTTTTTTTTAAATTTTACTTTAGTATTTTTTTTCGTCTAATGTGCTTTAAAGAATTTTCATTGTGAAATTTCTTACAGTCTACCAACTAAATTTCAACACAAATAGTTATGGTTGACTGGCAGAGATTGCTCATGTAGCAATAAGTCCGCCATATGTACTATACGTAAAAGTTAATAAATAAATAAAGACATATAAAAATATGTAACGAAGTAGAATACAAAATGAACAGTCATTTCAGTCATCCAAATACGACGAAAGTAAATAATATGATAATTTAATGTTGTGAGAAGTGTATGGGATAAATTTAAAGTGAGTCGATAAAAACGAAAATCAAATAAAATGCTATAATATTAAAAGCGTTTGATTTTAAAAGATTAAAATATCCTAGAATGATTTGGAAATTTAGAGATAATTAATAATAAATACACCAGAATAAAATTTGGAAGAACAAGTTAACTACAAGAAATATAGACATTTTTGAAAGAAAGTAATTAAAGAAATGTCAAGAACGGATCGTCTAGCCAGTGTTATGTGACATATTTGTCACGAACTCTGGATACTAATATCCTACCAAAATTGGTACCACCTTCATTCCGATAGATTACTTGTAATATTTTTTCAGGATTCCATACGGAACCATATTATTATGGTGACGACCATCCATCCGTGAGGCTAATAACTTCTAAACATAATAAAATAGCAACTTGATTTTCGTGTAGCTCTTTTATATAAAACTAAAACTCGTTTTAAAAATAACATAAATATAAATTTTGAGGGAGCTCCCAAACATAAGGGGCAGAAAACAAAAATTTTCTTCCAGCATTTGGAGTATCAGTAAATAGACCACTTTGAAGTAGTATACTAATCTTATTTTGAAAATATTTTTTACTATCAAATTGCTATTTTTACAACCATTTTGTTCACAATTAAATGAAACTACATGATATAGTATTATTTCTACTTCCTTTAAGTTCTTTACCACGACCTAGGTTTCGTTGTATTACAACATCTTCATTAATTCAACAGGTGGACTATTAGCAAAGATTCAAGTGGGCTATTAGCAAGATCTTTGTTAATAGCCCACCTGAAGATGTTGTAATACAACGAAACCTAGGTCGTGGTAAAGAAATGAAAGAAAGTAGAAATAATACTACATCACGTAGTTCATTTAATTGTGAATAATGAATTTCTACAAAATTAACGCCAAATATATTCAACCATTTTATTACCAAGTCACTCCTAAAATTTGCTGAAATTCAACTCCAACTTTACTCACATCCGATATTTCAGAAAACAAATAGTGAATAGAGGTAAGTATACAACACTAAAAGCGTGACACATACAACACTAAAAAACACTAAAAGAGTGTGAATAGTACAATCAATGTATTTTTGGGCAATTCACGATATTTTTATAGCTATGAAAGACATGCTATGCAATATATTTTCGTAGAAAAAATTTTATTAATATTTGCAAATACTTCAACAAAAATATATGTTTACAGAGAAATGAGTTTTATTATGAGTTCTACTCATACTTAGGTTTATTCTGTCGTAACAAGAACCCCATTTTTTTTCTTTAATAGTACCCTTTTTCATTGAAAATCGGAGTGAAATATCTAATCATCGTATGTATCTCTAACTTTCAATGTATCTGCACCTCTATTTACAATAAAATGCTCTTTGTCAGTAAAGCGTTTTAAAAAGTGTTTAATGCTGTACAACCAGTATTTATGCTCATATAAATGACCATGACATTATGCAACTTGAATTGCTACAAAAAATGCAAATTGAAACGTGAAGCATGAAACAGAAAAAAGATACCAATTTATTTACTGAAAGAAACGGTACTTTTTTGGTATAAATGCTTAAAAAGATTAAAATTCTAGTCACATACAAATTAAAAGCCATTTATAATTTTGTGGAAATTTTTTAAGATGTATATTTTTAGACACCTTATTAATTACTACTCGCTCTGTTCTTGAAAAACCTTGTTGGTATGACGTTGATAAGAAAACAACAAAATATTTAACATTATTATTTTATGACTAGCCGTCCTAGTGACTTCGTTCGCGTGGAGTTCGGAGTAAGAAAAATTATTAGGATTTTTGTGTTTTCTTTTTCTTTTTCCTCTCAGAACTCTATAAGCGCAAAATTTACTGAAAACGCTAATAGATAGCCCTGGCAACCAAATCGATTCCGCCGGTTCTGATGTTAGCATGCACGATGAACTTAAATTAAAGATTGAGGGATATTTTTCAATGTAAACCGATTGCAATGACACCAAGTCTAAATGTTAGCCCAACCTAATCTAAATACATCACTGAAAACCGTAAACAAATCGATCCAACTATTACTCAGATTGATGCACAATGAAGGTGCACACAGATAAACAGACAAACCGACAAATTGACCAAAATTCTGAAAACTGTCTTTTTAGGCTTAATAGCGTGTAGTAATAGCGTGTTTAGTAAGCATCACTTAGTTTGCCTAAAAATATTCAATGAACAAACTCATTTTTTACGCTTTTGTTTTATATATAAATATAGATAATTAACCTAATGATTCTCCTGCAGCAAAATTATCCAATTACAAGATTTTTTTTACATATTTTAGGTCGATATTAAGTAAAATTTCAAGTAGAAGTTATTTTACGGAAGGAAATCGTTTATAGACTTTGATCCACAACTTGCAATATAAATGTGATAAATATTGATGCAAAACAAAATACTATTTTTTATCAGCATACTAATAAGTACAGAAATATGTAAGAAATTAGAAAAATTTTGATTCTTATAAAAATAGCACCTATTTAAAAAAAATTTCTTTTCCGCTTAAATATTTTTGGTATAATTTGTGTAAAACGAAAAACTTTCCCGTATACCTTTCGTAAACTCTTTCGTAAACAAAAATTGTATAAATATGTTTTAGTTATACTGCAAGCCAGTTACAAAAATATTATTTGATTTAGAGTTTCGTACCGTATTATAGATACTAAACTGCATTACCTTAAAGTTATCCAAGGATTGTTTTTAAGTATTGAAATTATGATAATTTATTTTTAGTACTTTAAACTAGCATTTCTAACCAAAACCTGAAATTTGTTTTTTTTTATATCTTTGGAACTCCTTAAGAACACATTTATATATGTACCAGCAATACGTAAGAGGTTAATCACTCTATAACCCATTCACTATGGAAGTGAGATGACCATAAACCGAAGAATATTACCTTCTAAAAGCAAAATATCATACTTGATATTTATGTATACTTTCCTATAGTTGATTGATCTTCATAAATAATTGCTAATAACTCTGATCGCGGGAAGCTTTGATCAGGCACGATTGACAGATTGTTGACTTTCCGCTTTCCATCCGCGTGGTCAATTGCATATATCAATAAGCATGTTTGACTTCATTCATTCATTTCAACATTCATTCTCATTACACGATAGTGTAAATGAGAATGAATGTTGCTATACTGAATATATTTCAAATTGAAACATATAAACCAAAGAAGGTCGAAAGAAGAAAACGGACAGTCTGAATAGACGAAATTTGAAATGAGAGTTTGGAAAAAGAAACGGAAATGAATAATAGTTTCAAAATTGAGTTAATTCAGATAACCACACTGACCAACTAGAAAAAGATATAAATTGATATGAAGTTGCTGATAAAATAAACGAGACAACAACGCAGCAAACAATTTCTCACAATACTTAAACGACTTTTTTACTTGAAACCGAATGATATCCTATTGCTAAGTACTAATAATGTAGAAAGTTAAATATGAAATCGAATTTTTGATACATCAAATATTTGTGTTTTTGGGTTTTTGTGAAGTAATTTGAACTTGTTAATTGGGAAAGAAAATGTCGAATACATTGCAGTTTATATATTTAAAAATAAATAGTATATATATATATATATACATATATACATACATATATATATATATATATATATATATATATATATATATATATATATATATATATATAATTATTTGCTAATTTTATTAGTGTGTTTACCATGAAATATATTAACAAGTACCTTTCACATGCTAAACTATGATACTCAAAATCATTTCTATACTTTTCCGGTAAGCTTTAATCTCCAGGAATACTTTTTTTTCTTAATATCAATTAACAGTTTCAGAACTTCAAGATATGGAAACATGTTCTTGTCGATATTTCAGGAATATCTGTATAACTATCTTACTTGAATTTCCAAAAAAATAGTATTTTCTATTTTAGGCTCCACTTCTTCATAATTACTAGTTATTTTAAGGTAAGTTTCGTTAATTTATTACACTTAAATTTTATGACAGAAATGGCAGATGCATGTTTCAAAGATGCGACCGAAAAACTTTTTTTGATGAGACGTTAAATTTACCCACTAAATACATTTTTACCCATACATCATTTCTTTTTTTTATTTGTCAAAGTTTATTTATGTAGTTTTACGACGATTATGATTTAATTTAACTTATAACTATTTTGCATATGAGGATATTCTCCTTTATTAAAGACTGTAACAAAAAAAATATCGGGTACATGCCCCAAAAAGCAAGATCTGTCATTCATGCATTCCAAATGCAATCAGGTCACATTCTATACTACCGTCGTTTAATCTGTCATTCAATATTTCCGAAATTACTTTCGTCTTAAATATAATTACTGTGCAAATCATTGTATAATTAAGGATTCAAAAGACTCAAGCCAAGAAATATTTTATCGACACATAATTATTATGTAACGACTAAGGAGGGGACGCAAGTATTTAAGTCTATCTTGTATAGGTGCACGGTATCATTAATCAAGGGATGCACCCGGTTACAATCTATAGTATTTTACGAAAGAAAAGCTTCCATAAGATGAGATCTTGACAACAGAAATGAAAGAATGTAGATGATTCTTCAGATGTTTAAGAACCTAACGAAAGAACCTAAAACCTCTCCAAATAAGATGATGAAGAGAATCCTTCCTGGATAAGAGACATTTGACACTTGAAGCAAATTGTTGATACTTTTAAACCTTTTGACAAGTAGCAAGTCTAAAGAAGAACATAATTACTTGTTCTGTTAGTAGTGTTTTATTAACAGATGATATGATTATTGATTATTTGAATACGTTTCCCCGTAGGTGCCACAATTAAAAAGCATCACTTATTCCTATTAATAAGGAGATAAACCTGTGTCTATGCTCATGTGGGTCTACAGATATGATAATTAGATCTACCTGTACTGAAAACTTTGCTGGGTCTAACCAAAATTATTTTCACAAATTGCGTAAAAATATCCTGAAATATACTATTAAATTATGCAATATCAGACTCCTTAAATTATAACTACCGTGCTAATTAAGCTTTACATAAAAACGACGTGCTCGATGGAGCGTGCCAGTCAGCCAGTCGGTTCCATGCGGCTTAACGCGATCGTAAACAGACAAGTTAATTGTGTGAGAGATCAATCAGTAAAATGTTGCCTGTGCTACCAGATAGACAGAAGTTGTGGCAGTTTGTTTATGCTGTTATCGGTGAGTCTTAACTAAACTTTCGTGTTTGATCACTTGAGGTGTTTTAGTGAATGTGGTTCATGCTGCGAAATTGCTTGTTATTCCTACATCATAAAATCTTTATTCGTTTTAGGTATATCCATAAACGATATCCGATTCTCTAAAAATATTCTCGATTTAATTCTATTTTGCAGTGTATGTTAAATTTCAATAGTTTCATTGTCATCATCGCAGCAAACCATAAAGTCCACTTCTAGAGAAAAATTTAATTTACGCTTCTGTGTTCCGCTCATAACTCTAGTGTATATTCTTAGCATTTCTACCAAATTCTAAAACTCGATATTACATTTATCGAACGAGAACTACCTGAAAAACTCTGATTTTCGCATAATAATACACTATTTCTTGCTATATCTTAACCAAATATTCGGAAGAATATCGAAGGAATTTTTAATGGAGTGCAAGAGCTTCATCTCTGTGGTCTATAATTCTTTACAGAATATTCTGTACGCATCTTTACAGTTCCGAGAGTATCATGTACTTGGACCCACATGCATTTCTATACACAAGCCATTGTATTCATCCAAGTAACTCACAAGCAATTGTTTAGCCTTTTATGTTTTTTCTCTGAGTTAGCCTTTTGTATAAATTATATTATATCCATAACTTCCAACTAAATAAACAAAATGAATATTAGAAACCATCATATTAACGAAAAATGTATTCATTATCAAGGCCTCCAATTTCCTCGTATTCCTCTTAGGGTTTTGTTTACAATTTGAGCGTCAATTTACCATTATACACAATCATACAAACGATAATTTGTTTATTTATCATGTTCATTAAGAGTTATCATATATTCATGTAAATGAATATATAAGTCACAAGAGAATGGACATCAATTTCCCTTTTCCATAGAAATAAACTTCCTAGGACAGGAGGAAAAAATTTATAAAATATTTAACATATTTCTTACCACGATGCCATTTAAAGATAATTAATCTAAGATTTAAAACAAAGATTATTCCCATTTCTATTAAATGATAACTATTGTGATATTTATTATATCCTAAAATAAGTTAGATAGATACTTCTTTACCATAACTTAAAAATCCGTATTCGTGTAATGATAAATTATATTAGCTCTCTTTATCCGATAATATTACAAGTGAAATTAAGAATCGTAACAATTATTGGAATATTTTAAATAAAAAACCTTCATCTTTTCTGAGGACATTAAATGTAATACATATGGCGCACATTTATAATAAGAAATCTACAAACAAAAGTCCAACCCGCAGATTTTACAATTGTGTTACAATTTATGTACATAAAATTTAAAACAAACGACGTATTATCGTTTGAAAGGAAATTTCATGTACATAATAAAACATATGCTTTGGTCGTTCTTCAATATATTTTTTGTGAACCTCTTAAAATAAGAACCACTTCACATTATTCTACTCGATATTTCTCAATTTTACAATATTATGTACGGTACTATATAGAAAGACATCTAATATTAATACTCGTGAAATATGTTCTGGTCCATAATGGTACTACTTATAGAGAGAAGGAACAGTTTTGAAACACATAGCAAATTAGATAAATTTCATTAAAAAAAGTCACTGGTCACTTATTTCATTGAAACGATACTGGAAAAATAATACAAGGAAAAGTGTATTAAAATCTTTAATGAAAATGGTGAAAGTTCGCTGAAAGTGAATATTAACTCGTATTTATTCCAGTATTGACTTAACTACATTAAACATAGAAAACTTGAAATATTTTCGAAGATTTAATCATTTATGTTCCAGTAGAAGAAAAGCAGTTTGAAATAAATAAAATTAAAGGCCTTTGGAGGGTCATTTTTAATTTAATGTCGCTTTAAATTAAAAAAAAAAGTGTCAACAGTGACTTCATTTTTTTTACTTCCTCGTAATATATTATTAACTCTTGGAAAATATATGACTTTAAAAACCATTTTCTCTCTTAAATCTTATCAAGATAAATTTGTTTTTATTTTCCGCCCATGGCCTGATTGATACTTTTCTCTGCCCCTTGCAACGATGTAATTTTACTACGTTTCATGTTATCACATTTATTACAATTTTCTATGTGTCATTTTTAATTAAAATTGATGGCGCTTTCCTTGACTGATAAAAGTATTTATTTATTTTCATGGTACCTTTATAAACTTTAATTTTCTTAATTTGATTATTGATATTTCACACTTTTCTTAACTTGATTATTGATATTTGATAGTTTTCTCAATTTATTTATTGATTTTTGATAGTTTTCTTAATTTAATTATTGATATTTGATACTGGATAATGATAAAATAATTTAAAATTAATTTGATTAATTCTCAAAGGGAACATCAATTCATTTAATATAAAAAATTATACTATAACCCTAGGTATTATTGCAATTCTGACTATAATAGCAATGTCAAACATTGAAATGTTATTCACGTGTTGTTGAGTAAAAACAATACCTTCCGCGTTATTTAATAAACTAAAAAAATAATATTAAAAAGAAAATTCTAGTAATTCTTCACAAAATTTCAAAGTATTTCAAGTTATTAACAGAAAATGTGTTTTAGGATGATGTTTTATGGTAAAATAAATATGAGAAAACACTGCACTTGTATTTTGGAATATCATGTGTGCAAACTCGCAAGGCACTGCCAGTTATTAATATATATTCTTCATCCTGAATATTGAAATAATTGGATTAAATGTTTTTATTATAATTAGTTATTCAAATTATTTTGTATTACTCATAATTCTATTTTACGCCATTTCCGAAAGTGCAGTAATGATGCCAAAAACATTTTTCTTGCATTTTTCCTTTATTCGCACTCATACTTGACATCATTTGTGCTCTTTTTATTTTATAATGTCTTATGATGATCTCTTCCTAAACTTGAAACGTTTTTCTTAACCCTTCTGTGTTCTTTTATGTCATTAATATGTTTGTCAATATTTCGGTATGGTTACCGACATCTCTATCAACCTTTCTTTTCTGATCATTATGAAATAAAATGTTCGTGCATCAATTTTAACCCTATTTATTTCAGTTTTATTGCTTTTGCAAACTCATATAATTTCTGATATAACACATTCTACTGACCATACTGACTATATCTGTTTAATTTCTTAAAAGTAATAAAAATAAACAGATATAGGAATATAATTACTTTAAAGAAAGGGGGATCGTTCTTTAAAGTAATAGTAATTATACCAAATGCAAAAAGCAAAATTTTTCATAAATCGTTACTCAAATAAAAGCAGATCTAAATTTTAAAAGACGTCAGGCGTTTCTATGATATAAATTTATAATTGTAAAACATATATTATAATTGTAAAACATATTTATCTAAGAAAAGGAAAATCGTTGACAAAATCAAACATCCACTTCGCAATTTATTTTACATTTTGTAATTTACGAGCGTAAAATCCTTGAATTGTCATAATTATTTAATGGAATATTGTTTTGTATGTGTGAATACCAAATAAGGAATCGAAACTAATAAAAAATTAATTAATGACCTTATTATTTTTTTAAATAATTTCTTTCTTCACATATTTTCCAACAGAATTTGAGAAAGGACTTGACGGGCGACGAATTTCTATTTAAAATCTTCCATTGCCTGTGGAACGAATTTCACTTATGACCATGTTTCTTCAATAAAATATTGAAATGCACATAAATAGTAGTGATGTGTGACGGTAAACCAATATCTGTATGAAAGTAGTTATTTTCCTTTTGGTTACAAATTTCTTTGTTTGTCATAATTAAATGTTAATAATACAGATTCAAATGTGACTCACCGTAGCAAATGGTAAATGGCACAACCTAACCACATGCTCTAACTATTAAAAACTTGGTTGGACTTTATGATCAATGGAAATCTTATTTAGCAGCATCAAACGAATTATTTGGGTAATTGTATGTTCAGTGGACTAAACTCTCTTAGGCGTCTTCAAAATTGTTGCCTATTAAAACAAAAGCCATTTTTTGCCTCTTTAAAGATTTGTGTGCTATCGCAATTAAAAATATTTAACGACATAAACTAAAAAGTCTTCAAAATACTTGTGTTGTTTACATGTTTCTCCTCTGAAAATAGGACCACGTGTCCGAATAATCACGTGTCCGAACTGCGTGTCCGTAATTCGACACCATTTTAATATACCTTAAATTCTCAATATTTAAATATCACTAGTTCAGATAAATACCTGAATCAATTTTATCTCACTAGAATATATTTATCCATTCTTATTGTAGGATTATCTCCTAAACATTAAATTTCCTTCCTTATTCCTAACCATACGCTATAAAGCCTTTTACGTAAAATCATTTACTATCCAAGCACGTAACTTTGAAATTTACTCTTTACTGATGCTGAGAACTCAGCGCCGTTATATATTTTCAAAAATAATAAAAAAAATTACTTTTTCTAATCTGTATTCTGATCATTCTGTCCTTATCCCTTCCTTTTTTCAGGCTAATTCATATATAATTCTACTGTCGGTCTAAATTTTATTTTTTATTCTGACCTTTTCCTTTTTTGTGGTTATTTTAATTATATATGTTTTTTTGTTGTTGAAGTGCATTGTAATTATTTAGTTCTAAATATTTTATAATCTACCCAGAATTAATTTTCATATCCAACTGTTTTAGTTAATTGGACAATTTTTTTCGAGTAGCAACATGTCTTCAACGACTTCAAAAAAGGTAGGTACTAAAAATAAAAAAATAATTAACTCAACATATTTACCTATTTATTTGCAATAAAAAACTAAGTTACTTATTCTTGAAGTCGTTACCAGCACCGCTAATCAACCGAAAAAAACGTAAATTAAAAAAAATAAGTAACTTGATTATTTATTGCGTATAAGTAAGTGCCAATTTTGAGTTAATTATTTTTTACTTTTTAGTACTTGCCTTTTTTCAAGTCGGTTTTTTAAAAAATATTTTATTTCTTGTCTATTACAATTTAGAAACAAATGAATGTGATTAATCGTCATAATAACAACAATAGACCCTATTAGATGGACCCGCTGCGAGTAGGATTTGCTTGTAAGATATTAATATACTTATGGAAACATGTTTTCCCGAATAGACTAGAAAATCACATCCCGTAATGAAAGGTGAGCTCAATACTGAAACTTAATATAAATGTCTGTGAATAAACAGTGACAATATGAAAATACCTTATCAATAACAGGGTAAATAAAATTATACTTGCAAATCAGTGGTTACCGAAAAGAACCCCGTTTATTCGTATTCCACCATTTTTGATAATTTTGCAGTTATAGTTTCCTGTTTTAATGTTTTGGTATCTCTCGATCTGCCAAACTTCATTTAATGTTTTCTAAAAACGAACCATTTTTGAAAACGTTATTTGTTGCGTGAAACGTTGAAAATATCTCGTGAAATTTGCAAGTTTAGCAGATCCAAAAACCAAGTTTTTTCTTTTAAATATGGCTGAATTCAAACGATCCCCGATGTATTTTTGTTAATCTTAGCAATTCTGGAAAAATTTTTAAATTTTCGTACTCTCCAAACATAACATCTTTTTAAGTGAAAAATTAAATTTTACTGAAGTAAATATTCCAGCCTTAAATAGAGTAAATGCTGGGTGTGGCTGGATATAAAAATAGGAGTATATTATTTTTAATAGAGTGAGGAAAAATCTCGACTGGCTGAGAGTTAAACCAAAAAAAAACAAAAATAAATCTACTTTAGTAGACCTCAAGAATGATAGAACTTACAGTCTATATAAAATATACGCTCTTTAATGAAACTAATTTTTTTATAAATTTCAAATCCTGATATTTTCAATTAATTAACACTAACTACCCATTCGTTCTATATGAGGAAATTAGATATCCCAACCATTGTTTTTACTTAATTAACTTGAGGATAAGCTACACCACTTAATACGATAATGACTGCCGCGAGAAAGGAAATTAAATTAACAAAGAGTTTTGAAATCATTATTTTATAGTAAAGAAAATGTGGAAAAATTGGATGAATAGAATATATAATTTTTCCATTTTAGGGTTTTTTACTTAGAAAAGAAAAACTTAACCCTTATAAGATGAAAAATATTTGTACCTATTTCCATGTTCATATCCAATCTTCTCAGAAACCATGTAACGTAGAAACTTTAAACTGGCATAGTAATACATCTTATTAAACCGCTTTATTTAAATTTTCATGTAAAAATTAACGATAGGACAAATTATTAATATTTTTTAAGTCATTATAAACGTTGTGAAAAATCAAAACTCGTAAATAATTTATTAAAAAATAGTCTATACTTCCTACTAAAAGTTCTATGTACTGAAAACTTGTCTGAAACTCGTTCAATGATAATTTGTCTACCATTATCATTGAACGTATCGTTTAACATGATCATGATTTATACGTTTAACATGATCATGATTCCCTTCACAGAACTTTAATGGACATCGGGAATAAAACTCTTTAAATGTATTGTAACCTTTATGAAATTCTTAAAGTAAATAATGTCAAATATTATCCTCATTGCTCGACACATTGACTTACGGCGACTTGTTTACAAATAAGCTACGATTACATATGTACACTAGCTATTTACACCTTGCATCATACAGAATGTAAGTGCGCAATATCATGTCATCCATTTCTCGCCTACATTCTTTCTCTAAACTTAGAGTTCGGCGATTGAAAAATGGTAGGACGTTAGATAATTCTGAATATTACTCTATATTTGTTAATATAACAATCATTAATCATTACGAAAAAAATAACATCATAAAAATGAAGGAAAAATTTCATTAATTTTTCATTACATAAAATAGAGTGAAATGACGTAGACATTTCCGAAAACTACGGTTAACAAAACCTAATTAATACACATTTAACTACTGACGTAAGTAAGTAAAAAGTTTTTAGGTTGTATTTCTTAATCGCGGGACTGATTTACTTACGTTACAAATCTTTAATCAGCTTTAAACTGTTGCAGAATTTATAGCTACATGTATTTGTTTCTCTCCAGACTAAAACTAAAATATTAGGATCAACCAAAATATTTTTTAATTTTATTTGTTTAAAGCCGTTTATAAATTCAGTCACGACTGATTCCAATGATACTTAGTAAAATCCAGACAAATAATTTTTTTCTAATTTTGTCCTAATTTTTTGTTACATTTAATTATGCATTTGAATAAATCAACTGAATGTCTGATTTACAGAGAATATGAACAAACTTGGCCATGTTTGTTCTTAACATTGTTTGTTTCTAACAACATCCTTTAAATGTTCAATTCCTGAAAAAAATTGTTTGTGTTCCCCTAATATTTCAAGTCATGTAGCACATCAAATATACATATAATAAAATACGTGATTTATTGAAATGAATATAATTCAAATCTTTTTAATAGTTTGGAAATAAGAGAACTTGAAATTAGCTAAATATGACTTTTCTTAGCCGTCCGTATTTTTTATCTTTATCAATGTAAAATTAACCCAAACAAGAACATTTATGATGACAAGAACTATGATGTTAAAACCTATTTTGATTTAAGTGAATATCAATAATATTGCATAACGAATTGCTATCGTGTGATATTAGCCAAACGTTCATGTTTATTATAATATATTTCAAATAAAACTTATTACAATTCAAATTACAAAAAATATAACATTATCATTATAATACGATAAATAGCTGTAGTTATGTTAAAACAAAAAAAAAACGTTTCAATAGACATATGCACACTCAAGACGGAAAGAGGCCTTTAACTAAAATCTTAGAAATGACTCATGAAAACCCTAGAAATATATTCAAATCTGAACAACATAATATTGTAATTTTAACGTAATAACCGTTTATAAATTATTATTTAGTAAAATGTTATTCAAACAATTCGATTTTTATTTATTCCTACATAAAAATTATTCAACCAGATATTTATTGGAAATTTTTAATTTATTAATTAGTTTAAATACGAAATTATTTTTCTCAGTAAAAAAATTAATTTATTTAAAATAGCCACAAAAATAATTTTATCAACCTATACTTTAAACTTAATTAAACATTTTATGAGTCAAAAAAAATTTATTTATACGGTTTTCAAAATTTTAAGTGATTTGTGCTCATTAGACCAATATCACACCAGCTGCAATGCAAGTAATTCCTTGAAAGCTACTTGAAAAATTTACTCCGAATCCTGTTTTGAGTCAATGTGTACCAAATAAATCACGAATACATATTTTACATTTATAACGATTTATATTAACGCGATCAAAATGGGGAGACGGAAGCGAACGAAGGGAAGAAGGAGAAAATACGTGACTTAAATGAGGAAACACCCTGATTATTGAACTTAAGGGTGAAATTCTGACTTAGTGACGTAAATTTATTATGTAACTTTGCGACGTGAACAGTTAAGGGACTGACTCATTACTCAGCACATCTATCCATACCATCCGCCCTATACCATCAAAGTAATGTCAGTGTCGAAAATGAAGTTTCACATTTCTGTGCTTTTAATATAATTGCTCCTCATATTGTGAGTCACACAGACTCTTCATGGAGCACACGAGAGGTGATTTATATCAATGACGAAAGCGCCAAGCAAAAAAGTGTCATATGTTTTGTAAAAAGATGGTCCTTCCTGATTATCTCCAACTGACGTCATAATCACATAGCATACACAATTTTCAAACTTACCAACACAAAAACAAATTGTAATTCAGATTGAAAATATTATCTTTTCACTAGAAACACTATTCCGTTCACAAATGGTATTTTTAAAAGTTCTTAAATTTAAAAGTTCGATAGGTTTATTACGATATTTGCTGTGCCTCACGGTTTAACCCGCGTAGAATTATGTGTACTAAGCTGGGGACTCCTTTCCCGCTCAATCACTAAACCCCTCCGTTCCATTACCGAACATCATTCGTCATGAAGATCAGGATATAGACCTGCAAAAACTATTCATGGAGAAGCTAAAGAGACTTTTAGTCGGAAGGATCAGCCGATAAATAAGCCAATCTGTCACTTTGCATCATTTGAGCAGTTTTCCCTGACTTCGTTACGTTTTTTATTACCGCTCTGCTTCTATGAATCGTAGTATATAATACTCCATAAGTATGGACGATCGAGATATGAGATACCAGAAATTAGAGCAAACAAACATACGAAATTTTCAGCTTTATTTACTAGAGCAAATAAAACATAACACATTTTCTTGGGAAAATAATATCGGATATACTACATCGCTCTTTTTTCTTGAGTACATTTTAAAACATTGTAAAGTATTTCTTGAAGCTAATCGGTAACAAATCCTTGTACCATCTTTTTTTCTTTTGCTTTCATCTTTACCATTCATAAAACATGAAGTAATCTATAATCATTATTTAGATTTTGCGGTCATTCATTTTCATTCCTCTTTATTTTCCTTCATTTCTTTATATTCCTCGATAAAGTTTAAAAGCATCACGTTAATTTTTATCGACATATGTAATATACTAATTTGCATGAAATTTTAAATGAGCCCCTTCGCTTTCGAGTTAAAAAGTTACACGCCAAGTGTTAATGTGAAATTTTATAAACTACAACAACTTCTAATAATAATTTTCCACTTCATTTTCAATTATTTTTTTGTCATTAATTCTTTTGGCAGAAAAGTTCTTTTTATTATAGTTAAAAATTGGGCATACTCGTATTTAGATAGCAAATAGTGTTCGAAGATCTTATTCGCAATTACGTGTCTAATTAGATAAATGAAATTGTCAGTAAATAAATATTCAGTAAAATATAGAAATTCCCATTCAAGTTAAAGACAAAGGGCACCGCGCCTATTTTCCGCTTTTAATTTCTTTTTTTTAAATACTAAAGTTGTAAAAACTTTTTAAACTTTTTTAAAACTTAAAAAGAATTAGGTATTATGAGAGAACTTTATAATAACATATCATATAAGATTAAAATAATTTACTAAATAGTAAAGAGTAACTTCTTATATAAATAGGTAGTTCCTTTCATTTTTGGGGTTTCTTAGGAAGACAAAAAATGTGTCCATCTGTACCTGTCTGTCACAGCTTAACAGTTTCTATAGTTTTCAATTGATGTATAAATAGATGTTTCGGTTAGGGATGTAAATAAGCGTGTAGGAAATTTTTTTAATTTTTATAATAAAATATGAGAAATAATTTCTTTCGAGCACTTTATCGAGTGGAATTTAATTGGGTATGTTTTATAAAATGAAAAGGGGTTTGATTCAGTGTTAAGGTTATGGTTTTTGAAATTGAGGTTTGAAAAGATTCTTGCCTCCATGGATTTGGATCACTTTCCATTTTTAAGCTCATTTTCAAAATATTAATCTTGATCTGTACCGGCATTCCTAATCTGAATATCTTTACTATTAATACTATTGTAACAAGGTGAATTCTGAACATGGGAAAAGAATGATTGATTTAACATAAAGAATATAATGAAAATAATCGAAGCCAGAAAACCTGTTTTTAGAATTTTTATCTGTCTGTCCGTATATTAACTTTTCGTCAATCACGCGAAATCTACTGGACGTATTTTAATAAAATTTGGTCGGTAATATTTTATACTCAAGGGCAACATGTGAGAGAAAAAAATTCAATAACTTTTATTATTTCGAATTTCACGCGAGTGAAAACGTGGGGCACAGCTATTATTATGAAAGTATTAAATTTGCAGTAAATTTTGTTACATGGGGATTTTAAAAATTTAATCAATAATTGATATTTAATTTTCTATAAAAAAGATATGAAAATAACTTTTGCACCAAATTACTTTATTAACATATGTATATATATATATATATATATATATATATATATATATATATATATATATATATATATATATATATATATATATATATATATATGTGTGTGTGTATATATATAGTATAAACACGAGTAATGAGTAGTTTATGTTTTACCTGTGAGTTTAATAACCAATTTTCATCGGGTTACATAATATAAACATTCTGAGCCATTCACGAACCCAACTCAGCCGCGCACATCGTGTGCAGTCTATATCACAAAGCAGCCATTGCAATGTGTAATGCGACAGCTCGTTTAGAACCCAGCAGTGACACCAAGTAAACATTCCAATAGCGACACAAGTGTCGTGTGTGCAGATCTTTATTTTAGGCTGATGCATTCACAGTTACATGTTTTGCTATTTTTTGTTGTAGAAGCAACGTTTTATTTGATATAGTTACCAGTTTAGCATAAAAATAGGTAAAAGCTGCACGTTTAATACGAGTATAATTGCATAACATCATAAACGATAAGTAAAGTATTTTTTAACATCGGGAAACATTTATGCTAATTTGTAACTAAGCAATTTAGCACTTTTAATTGGGCAGAAGACCTTGGAACTTAACACTTTTGTTGTATATAAGTTATAAATATTTATAAAAATGAAACATTACTAGTCTTTTGCCTAATTACGACAAAAAATTAGAACAAGTGAAAAAGTATGTCTTTATTTCTTAATATCTCTAAATGCGTCATTTACGCTGCAACGAGGACGTACTGGACTCTAAAGTTCTGGGTTCAATCTGGGAATATGGGAAGAAATGGGTTCTGGGAATGAACAGCTTTTTTCTCTTGAAAATAAAATAAATTAAATAATCTGTTTTTAATCATTGCTAAAAAATAAGAAAATATTTTTTTAATTTTAAACCACTTAAGCAATATATACATTACATTTCAATATCATCTATAACATTTCTAACGTTAACTAACAGGTCTGAAAAAGTGCCTATATACGTACAAAACCTATAAATTATTAGCATAACTGAACAATTGAATTGATGTAATAATGATTTTTTTTAAATAAATTAATCTTACGCTCGGTAGTTGCATTATTGCGGTCAACACTTGATGAGGAATTGCTTAAAAATCACCGCTTGAAATAGCTAAAAAGTTTTAAATTAGATGAGATCATGGAGAAATTATTTCATTTTAGTACCAATAATTACTTTTTTTTAATTAAATTCATTTCAGACGCGGCAGTTGCGTTATTGCATCAACACTTGAAGAGTGACTGCTTAAAAAAATACTTAAAATAGTACCGTAGTCAGAGTTCGTAAATCAGAAGACATTGTGAGAAAATTATTTTAGTTTAATATATTTAAATACAAATTTATATTTTTTTGCATATTCCAAATTAATGCGTCTACGATAACAGAAAATAACTGTAAATAAACCTCACAGCCACACTAACTACATGACTTTTATTTACCATCACGCTGTTATGTATCTTTTACCATACACTTTGTTCTGATATTTTCTTATGTTTCAATCACTCACAATCGACGACATTCGACGATATTGATCCAATATCAGTATTACTTATATTACTTTTTAGTTATTTAAATCCTGTAACACGTTCCACGCAGAATAGTTTCATCGATACATGTTTGTAAATTGTCGCTTGATGTGAACACGTTTCTATAAATCATAAATTTAACCAAATTTATGTGTTAGGATCTTATATATCTTATTTTATAACTATATTTATTTATTTACCTCACAACTAGTAACTAAAAGCAATTACGGTGCTAACTATTCCGCGACAAGGAGAGTAGAACTAAATATTTTACTATGGAAACACTGTAATATAACACTGCAATAGTTTATTGGATAAGTATTTTAAACTAAAACCGATGTTTCACTTATCATTTTTTAATTTTTGTTTACCTTTTTTGTTAGGGACAGCTTAGGAACCCAAAATTATTCCTAATTTCGACTGTAACTTGACAGTTTTTTTTCGCTCTAAGTAGGGCCCGGAAAGTCGTTTGTTTATACATATATTTTTGTGAAAGATGTTTTATTCATAATAAATGTTTAGGGACTAAACTCTTACTTTATTTTTAATTATCACACGCGTTGATTACACTTTGTTTCGATTATACCAGAATATAAAGCTATTTCTATTAACAAATTTCTTCTGTCCTAGTGAGTTATGGCAGCATCTGTACCGGGATGTCGATGGGGTGGTCCTCGCCCGTCCTACCCAACCTAAGGAACGTGACTCTCTCTCCTCTCGACTATGTCTTGACGGAACAGCAGGAGTCATGGATCGGTTCTTTACTGATCCTCGGAGGCATTTTTGGTGAGTTTCTCTTTTTCTAATTATTTCACAATATGAACCAAGTGACATTACGTGACCTCTTACCGCATGTAAACAAACTCAAGACGTGCGTAACGGAATTCGTTTTTCTATTTTGTTTTTCTTTTGACGGATTCATTTCTTTCTCACGCTGGATTGCTTGTTATGTTTAAAATCTTCGTAACACAAATCAGGTCATCAAAATAATCATTAGCCAAAGGAAAGTCAAAATAAGTATTAAGCAAAGCCATCAGTATAATACCTGTTACGGAAATGGTAAATAAATAAATATGTTTAATACATAAAATCACTTTAATCACGCAAGCACATAGAATAAATTTAATATTCAAGTTTTTATACCCTGTCCCTGTTTTTTTGTATTTTAAATATCTATATGTTATACGTATATACGTTCATGATAACGATTGATAATTTTTATTTTGATTTAAATGAGAATATATTATGATCTACTGTTAGTTAATGTATTTATTCTGAAAAACCAAACATTTAGTTTTACCTGTCTTTTTTTCATTATATCAATATAAACATACGTATGTTTTATAAATAACAAAAATTTATAAAACTGGGACAAAACCAGAAAGAAAAAAAAAGAAAAAATCTGGAAAATCAAGGACGTGCTTCCGTTATATTCGTAAATAAAATTTGGAATTATGTCCGTCTGTATTTTTAAAGTTGTATTTTATATCATCTATCGATTTTTGGTCAGTTTCACCTCGGTGGAGTGACGCACCTAGAAGTGGTGGTAAGTAAAAACGTCACTTGTCATCTAAACCGACCTGAATTGTTGTAACAATTATTATTTTATTTATGTTGTATTATTTATACTTTCTTTAATTAAAATTAAAGAAAGTAGAAATTATACTACATCACGTAGTTTTTAATTGTAAATAATTAATTTCTACAAATTTAACGCCAAATACATTCAATATTATTTTATTTCTATTATATACCAATATTGTTCCTAAAATATATTGCTGAATTTATTCGTCTACAATTGACTTCGGAATTAAAGCGATCGTTTTTTTTTAAAGAACTTCAGATAGTTCGAGTCAATGTGCAATAACATGTAGACAATTACATCATAAAGAAAATATCTAGCCAAAATAAAATCAAAATCAGTTACTAAAATGGTAAATAAATATACATATCTAATATTACTCAAATGCATGTCACTTCAATTAGGCAATATTACACATTCTGTGTACTCAATCACATCATTGAGACAATAACCAGCCAAAGTAAAGTCAAACTCAGTGTTAATCGAAACCATCCATATTATATCTCTAACTGGAATGGTAAATAAATAAACATGTCTAATATTGCTCAAATACATGATATCACTTCAATCACATAAGTACATTCTGTATTGACAATCACGTCATTGGGATAATCACCAGCCGAAGTATTATACCTGTAAATAATTATGCTTAATATTATTCAAATGTATGATATTACGATAATTACGTAAGAACCTTCTATGTAGACAATTACGTTACCGAGAAAAAGTAAAATCATTATTAAGCAAAGCCATCGGTTAATATATGTTACTGAATGGTAAACAAATAAATATATTTAATATTTGTCAAATAAATAATATCACTTTAATCACGCAAGCATATTTTATGTGGACAATCAGGTCATCGAGACCATCACTAGACAAAGAAAAATCAAAATCAGTGATAATCGAAACCTTCCGTATTATACCCGTAACTGGAATGGAAAATAAGTAAACAAGTCTTAATATTGCTCAAATACATGTTATAATTTCAATCACGTAAGAACATTCTGTATAGACAATCACGTCATTGGGATAATCACATACCAAAGTAAAATTGTTACGCCAAACCATCGGTTAATATATGTTACTGAATGGTAAATAAATAATTAAGTTCAATATTACATTCAAAAGCCTCATATGAAATTCTATTAGGCTAAAATATCATCGTGGACGGTTTCGCAATATATCCAAAAAAGTTATGGTCTGCCACGAATTTTACATTAAATTTTCATTTCATGTCTTTTCATTTAAAAAACTGTAAGCTAGAAATAGTACATTATTGCAATATTTGAAGCGCCCACTGGATTTGTTCAATTTTAAGCACTTATATACCTTACGATTTGTACGCTGGTTTGTGCATAAACTTTTACTCGATAGGTTTGTAACGATAATTATAACAAACACGTTATCATGGATTTTAAATGGGAATAATACTCGTAAATATTTGGATTTGAGGTAACGAACCTGGCATTACTTCATAAGTTATTTTCGTCAATAAATAATAATACTTCAAATATATGTCGTTCTCGTGTACATCCAAATGAGCAAAGTAATATAAGAGGTTTTAATACGTGATGTATATAATGAAAATATATTAAGACTACATTTAAAATTGTCATTCCTCTCAATTCAGGTCCGATCCTGGCCACCCCAGCCATGGTGTGGGTGGGGAGAAAGCTGACAATGCTCTCATTCTGCGTGCCACTGCTGTTAGGCTGGATTCTGACCGCCAGTGCTACTAATCTTGAGACCATCTATGTGGGACGCTTCTTCTGGGGTATCGCCGTCGGCATGCAATTCACTGTCGTGCCCATATATCTCAGCGAAATATCAGAGGTTTGAACATCTTTAGCGTACGTTTGTTTTATCCGTATCTTTGTATTTAGGTTACTGACAAGAACCAAATTTTAACTGAATTTAATAAAGAAGGAAGTTATCAATTCGACCTTTATATATGTAATACATATTATTGGAACTACAAAATATTCATATATGTTAGTTCCGCTAGGCCTTCTAAACAAATGTACAAAATTTCATAAGTGTATATTTGTTTATACATATATATATATATATATATATATATATATATATATATATATATATATATAGTAACTACTTATTACTTGTTTTTATACTATAAATATATATATATATATATATATATATATATATATATATATATGTTTATAAATTTGTTCACGTATTTTCAACTAATAATCGGATTGCAAGTTCGTTTTTATGTAGGCATATCAAACATACATACCAAAATAAAAAAAAATATGTTGAATAGCACCAACCTTAAAAAAACATTTGTTAATATAGCTAATTCAGTTGTACTACTGGAATTGTTGGATTTTGGATTGTTTTTGTACGTATCACTTATTTTTTTTCCTTTTTAGTTAATTATGTTTTTATTTATTATTACTTTGTTTTAGTACACACACATAAACATTTAAGTGTATATCGTACATCTATTAAATTATTTATAGATATTAATATTATTTTTACGACACTTTACGTCTTTTCACAGACGTAAAAATATCGTGAATCTTAAAAAATTACAAAATTCCTAATCATTGTCGCTGTTTCATCTTATAATTTTACCTTTCTGCTCTTTGTCACAGTTGATTTTTGTCATTTTTGTGGATATTTCGAACAATATCTCAAAAACTAGCTTATGTAAAATTGTAAGGAAAGTAATTCTGTAATATTTTTTCCCTTGCTTTTTCAAACTATACCTAAACAATAACTGACTCTAAAACAAAATTTTTCAATAATTTGATTTATTCGCTCTAAAATTTCTAGTGTTGACATTTTTTCATTTCCCCGCTCTAAATCTTCTACGTAAACATTTTTGAGCAGTATGCCGGAAAATATGCTTTATTATTCTGCCAAATTTAAATTTTGACATCAAACCGTTTCTACGAAAACTGACTTTGAAAGAGGAACGAATACTTGCGCCATTTTACGGGAGTTCCGTTTTTTTTGGTCTTACTTGTAACCGATATGTAAACGACGTTTACAATGAAGTCTCGTCACAAACATCCTATTTTTACTCTTTAAGGAATTGTAGGAAATAAGGGGACTTGCATTTGAATGTGATTGAAACATTCCCTTAAATGTCAATTATGCATTTTATTTAATATTTGTATACGCTTCCAGAATTAAATAAAACCAATAGGGAAAAAAATTTATGATTTATACGTTTAATTTCGAAAACATTAATATTTTCAACTTTTTAGTTTTTTAAAGCAAGAGGTACACGAAATAACGATACATCTCTAAGTGAAAGTGTATTAGCGATAATTCACCTGTCAGCTTTTTAAACTTTTTGTTAAATGAACGAGTAATTAAATTCAGTTATAATCATTTCAACTAATAATTAATTTCAAATATTATTTAAAAATTATTTTTTGCTCTTCCTGAAATTTTAATTGTACTTCGGTTTTGTTGATAAGTGAAGTATATAAATTACTTTATGGGCAAGACATGCAAGAAAGTCAAAATTTTATTCTCATAAAAATAAACGTAACGCATTTTATTCTGAACTTTCCTTAAATTGCTCCAGTAAATCTCAATAGGTACAGTGGTGTTCAGGAAAATGCGCCTATTCAACTTTGCGTCGTACATATTAAAATAAATTTTTTCTGAGACACTACATACATAATTGAAAATTTTACAGCAAAACCACTATGGGATTACATAAAAATAACAACCAATTCCCTTTTTTACTTAAAAGTTGGTTTGTAAAAAATGAACAAATTTTAAATAATTTATTGACCAAAGCACCCTGGAAAATAGCCATGGTTAATCAGGCCCATTTATAATTATCCGTAGACCACAAAGAAAATTCATACATTAAAATTATAAAAAACACTATAAACGGTGAACGTATTAATGACCTTTTTGGATAAAGGTTAAAAACAATATATAATAATATAGCTACAGCGAACAAGCGCAAAAAGTATTTGGAGTAATGGTACCGTAAAGAAGTTTATGGATGAAAAAGATAAAAGCAATATACATGTATTATAAATGTATTTATAAAGCAGTTATTGCATGAAACAATAGTGATAGATATTCATGGAATAATTTGGTCAATCTAGCTTAGCTAGCCCTTAAACTTGACATTGGCAAAGGTTCTCCCAATAGAGGAGAACGAGCACCACTTGGAAGAAAATTATTTTTGCAAATATTTTCAATTTCAAAAACGCCACAAATATCGTTGATCAAGAAATTTGCATTTTATGGTACGCAAATAAATTCTGTCCGCTCTGATATGACAATCTTATTCTCGCCGATATCGTTTAGAACCTTACCTTTTCTTAAAATAAATGGTCAATTTACTTAGAGAAGAGAAGGAAAATGTATTACTTTAGTAACTCGTGCCTGATCGTTTTCTATATTTTATGACATCAAGTCCAGTCGATTTTTTGTTTAAAGCCTTTATTACGTTTAAATTGTTAACGTAATGTTAACACTAAACTTAACTATTGAATATATTTGGCGTTAATTTTGTAGAAATTCATTATTCGCAATTAAATGAAACTACGTGATGTAGTATTATTTCTACTATCTTTAATTTCTTTACCACGGCCTAGGTTTCGTTGTATTACAACATCTTCAGGTGGGATATTAGCAAAGATTAACTCTTAGGAACAACCAACAGCATTTATATGTTTCAAACACAATAGCGGAAGAATCTTTGCTAATATCCCACCTGAAGATGTTGTAATACAACGAAACCTAGGTCGTGGTAAAGAAATTAAAGATAGTAGAAATAATACTACATCACGTAGTTTCATTTAATTGCGACTAAACTTAACCTTAGACCACATTTAGTAATAGTTATGTTAAAGAATAATCATTCTTGTTTCCATTTCAGACAGCCGTGAGGGGTGCCATAGGATCCCTGTTTCTGCTCCTCTTAAACGTCGGATTCTTCGCGGCATATGCGATAGGACCTTATGTACCCTACAGGGGTTTCGGAGTCATAGGAGCGGTATTGTCGGCCGTTTACGTTGTTGGTTTATTCTTCGTTCCCGAAACACCAGGATATTTTATGATGAAAGGTGAGTACCTATTCACGACGATCGTTTACATTATTTTCATGGCATCGGTAGTTGCACAGCATGAGAATTGCAGCACGTCTCCTATAATACTGTGTATATGAACAATTTTAGGTCATCTTTACTGACGTTATGTAACTTGGATAGAAAAAAACATTGATTTTTACGATCTTGGTGCACTTAATTTAAAATATTGCATTTCGTATGCTCGTTATTCCGACATACCACACATAAATTAATAAACAAAGAAAAGAAAGTGAAACCATATTATTTGATGTGTAATATATTTTTTTCATTTTATTTCAAATGTTCATTTTCACAACAGCACTATGTGCAGCACAAAAAGTGAAAATTTGAAAGCAAAAAAATAATTCAATTTAAAGTTAAAGTTAATGATTTTGAACTAAGTAGATAAACACATGAATATATTAATCTACGTTCTACTAACTACTTTCTTCTAACTACGTTCTAGATGATAGAATTTAAATATAATTAAATACTTTTATTATGATAAGTTGCTAACTTAAAGGAGTAATAATAACTGACAGTGAGTAACTATTAATTTTTTTTGGGGTGTTAAATATTTTTAAAGTAAATTCTTTAAACATTTTTAAAATTTTCATAAAAGGAACGTTGAAAATGGGCATCTTAATATTTTTAAATATATTTTGTGTTACTCAAACCACAAAAGTTGCCACATGTCCGTCTCACATAGTAATTTAATTAAAAATAATTTCAGGCAAAGATTTTTACTTCAAAAATTTTTTTTGTATACCAAATTACTCATCACAAATAATAATTTACAATGATATATATAAAACCCTTCAATTAATTATTATAAATCAATAAATAATACACTAATTTTAAAAGTAAAATAAAAATTTAGTTATTAACAATTCCTTACCAACAGAATTACCTTCAGTCAAGAATCTTAGAAAACAAATTTAATTTAAAGCAATCGTCCCATGATCATTTATAATAACACATAAATTCATTATAATAACACATAACATCATTTATAATAACACATCATTTATAATAACACATAAATTCATTATAATAACACATAAGATCATTTATAATAACACATAAATAAATTTGCTGCTCTAACATGATATAGTTAACTATTGCTATTCTCTCCATTGTGATGTGGTTGTAAAAAAAATTATCTGATCTAGTTTCATGAACAATTAGTGGGTTAATATTACACCTAAGTTAAACAGCTAAAAGTTTTATTTATATTTTCCTTTATTACCATGTTTAGAAGTAATTTCTTAAGTTTTTTTTATCTGATATATAATAATCATAAATCTATATAAACTTTACTCAAAACTTTTGAAATCTTGTAACTTTTTAGGTAGGTACAATTTTTGGAATGAAAATATTACTAAACTTAATGACGATTCCTTTCAACCAGCATACACACAGTAAACAATAAAATTATAAAGTTACTTCTAAAAACAATAACAAATAAATATTGTTTGTACATTGATATTTAATCAGCCTCCTAAACGTGTACAAAGGATTGGAAATGAATATCATCCAATGACTATAATTTACAGAAGTTATAAAGCACAAAAATGTTGAATCTGGTCACACTGTTTCTTAATATCCATCTATTTTAATAACAAATTGTCAAATGGTAACTGCTAAAATACTGTCGCAAACAAAGGTAACTACTAAAATACTGTCGAAAGAAATAGCCTTGTGCTTAGCCACATACATTACTTATCTAATTATTTCTAAACCACTTTTACGACGAAAAACAGTCTCGTTTACTTAGCTGAGCATTTTTTGCGCGGAGCAGGCGCGACACGGGACAGAGCAATTAACGGGCGATCGACCTTGGACGGAGGGAGATGAAAAAGCAGCTTCCCGCGGTTTAGCGACGGGCGCATGTAACTGGTGAAGGCTGCGCGTTGAGGTAGCTACTTTTAAAGAGCTTGCTGGCACATTTTACGCATGTCGGATTACATAGTTTGCCTGGACACGGCTCTCCAAGATTTGAATCGACTTTTAGTTGACAATTTAGACCCAAAAGTTTTCTTGAATGTTTCTCGAATCTTGTCTACTCAAGAGACCTCGACACTCTTGTCTACTCAAGAGACCTGTTACTAATTAAATCGTATATGGGGACATGGGCCTAATTTTATCGTGTCATGGTAATGAGGAAATTTTATGCAAGTTTCCTTATTAATTTAACAGCTTCGTAGATGTAGATAAATTATGAAATATAACAATTTAATATGGCACGTAAAAATTTTACTCGAATATATTCTCCTGTATATAAATATATATACTATGGAGAGTTTGGATGCAAAGATTTTCTTGAATTTATATTGAGTTGACACTGATATCACAGTGAAGTGGAACTTTTATGCAAGCTACCTTATTAATATAACCTGTTTTGTAAGTGTCCTTTCAATGTGAAATGTAATCATTAGAAAATCTGCAGTAGACATAGAAAAAGCATGGCAAACACAAGCTAAGTGTTATGTAGTGACGTAAAAACAGTATTTATCATACAAATAAATAAAATTGAAGCTTCTGATTAGACTTTCCAAATTTTCAGCTTTTAAATAATTATCCATTCGCCTATTCCAACACTAAAATGAATCTAGTATCGAAGAAAAGATTATCTGCCTATCTTTATGTACGTACGAACGAATTTTACTCGAAATAAACTCAAATTGTATCCCGAATCACCAAAGCTATTGACGTGAATGTTTCAAACCTTTTAGAAAATAACCTTGAGACCTAGTTATAATGATGAAAATATTCTTAGAAAACTAAAGAAAATCTCCCCCACAAAGACGATGGAGTGAGGCAAGCCGGCCCGAAATTATGTCTCGATAAAAAAATTGGCCTCGATTTTTGCAATACCGTTAAATTTAATTTTAAAATATTCAGCATGAAGATAGAAAGATAATAGTAGCCTTAAGTTTCTTACTCGTAAATTCTTAATTAAAAAAAGAAATAATTTTATCTTGACTTAAATAACTATTCCAATCTTTCTGCTTTTACACTATGGATAATAATTCTAATTTAAAATATATACTCAGAAATAATAAATTTTGCATAAAATAATCGAAAAGGTGAACATCTCCCCTTTGCTCTACTAGTGGAGTAAAATGATGTATTTTTACATTAATTATATTAACATCGCATAATTTAACTGTTTTACCAAGCTTAAAAATAGCCCATTATGCAAATCATCCTACTCTCGCTTGCAAACATTTCATAGTGCATCTTAATTTTTCTCGATGACTTTTCGTCTAATTAATTTGTTAACGTCTAATCTTTTATCCATGTCTAATAATTAATTTAGGTTAATAGAACAATTGTAAATACCTTTATAAAAAAAAGACTTAAAGACAACAAATAAAGTCATTAAACGGCAGGGAGAATCAATCGACTAGTTTTGACATTAGTGAAGAAATTAATAAAAAAAGTTAGTTACTTTCTCCATCATTCCTTTATAAGGAAATTAACTACTGGCGGTTGTAGTACGGGAATAAGTACTACTTTAATCTCAGATGATGTTTTCAGTATCTCAAGTATGATCACGGGAAGATCTACATATGAACCTGATAAACCTGGCCATTACAGAAAAATAGAAAAGTAGAAAATTATAGTAAATTATTGTTACAGAAGGACTGAATGAGTTCATTTACCTAGATTTTTTTCCAACGATTGGATATATAAAAGTTATATAAAACAATGAATACATGTGGCTGGAGGAATTCACGGCGATTTTATGTAAGCGTGTCAAAGAAAGTGAAGTTATCCGCTATTCAGACTTAAATAATATGTAACAAAAGCGAAAGCAAATTAGAACCATTTAAATCGACACCATGAAGAAAAAGTACACATAATATAATTAAAAACATAGGTATTCAAAGAAAACATGGAAAAGTATGATGTAAACATAAAAAACAATATTGAGATAGTTTGACTGTGCTTCACAAATTCGACATTCCTCGATACTCGACTTGAGTAAATAAACCTGATATTATATGCGCATGCGTACACTTCAAACTTGCAAACGTGTTTAAAAGCAGGATAAATATTTAACTCAAAATGTTTAACTCAACGAAACACAAAAATATGCTAAGTAATTGAAAAAAATAAATAAACACAATAACACAAATTCATTATATTTACCACGATATGTATGCGATTCGTTGCGAACTTATAAATAAATAAAGTACACGCGTCTTATAATGGATCGAATTTATACAAAATTAGGAATGAATTAAAGATAAATAGATAAATAAATCAACAATATTTTAACAATCCGCTTTTGACCAAAAAAAACAGAGAAAACAAACAAAAGGGAGCACCACTTTTGTTTATTTTCCTGCTTACGTACACTTGACAAAATTTTTACTTTTGACACACATACCGTAAAAAACAGCTGATAGTCGTTGTGAGCGCCATTGCACACTGCTTGTGTTATTGCATTACGTTCATTTATTTCTCTCGGTTGTTAGCGAAGCACCTATTTTGCGACTTTCTTGCGATAGGTACGTTACATCCAAAACGTTACAAAAACTTTACGAATCGTTACACGAAGGACGTTGCAACTTTCACATATTACTCTCATCGCGCCCAAATAAGTTTAACTTCAAAAACGTTTAAGTAGTTTGAGATATGCGCGGTATAATGTGCTAGAAATTTCAAGCTTCTACACAAACGGACAGGTGTGTAATCTCACAAGAATTTCGTTTTTTTTCCTTTTCGAAAATGGAATCATAAACAAAAAAATATCACATTATAACAAAGCAAACTAAACAAAATGAAAGAAGTAATGAGAAAAAAGAAAAGATTAAAAATGAGAACAAAAGGTAACAAAATTGGGGGCGCGGAACCATACGAGTTTAATGTGAAATAGCTTTATATGAATTATTAATTTATTATCTAGTTATAAGTGTATTCGATTTATAAAATGTTTATTTTTATTAAAAATACGTAACATAACTTTGTAAATAAATACACAAGTAATTTATAACAAATAAAATTAATATAACTTCAAACAACTCGTTCAAAATATTTTGAGTTATAAAAATAATGAACATGGCCTAAAATCTTAAGTACATTCAATTTTAACATTCGTTAGATAAATATTATTGGACAAGCTTACGGACGCGTTTCTAACACTTATATAAATTAACGAATAAACAGTTCAAACGTAGGGTCAACAAAGTACCGTAGTACGAGCCCTCTGCTTTTTATCTATCAATGTAAAAAAATGAATTCAAAAACCAATGAAAAAGAAGTAGTGGCATCACAAAAAAACGTAGAAAGTGAAAAAAATGTAAGAACGTATGAATATAGCACTCTATTGTTGCTAATACAAAAAAAAATTACAAGGGATGAAGGAATATACCATTCCATCACCTAAGTGAGAAGCGGTAAGGAGGTAGCTTCTTAGAAACATGTAACATCTATTATTTTTTATACTTCCCGGTCTACGTCGTAGAAGGTCTACGTCTTTCCATTAGCAGTATTGTAATGGATTACCTTCCCCCATAAATTTATTCATTATTTACTCGTGCAAGAACTTTGGCGGACTGGAACTTAATGCGTAAGGATGAAAAAAATGCCTTCTTATTCAGCTTGTTTCGCCGTTTTTACTTTTTTGTGTAACCAAATTTGCTATTGTGTTGCAAGTTTTGCGATACTTTATAACAAGTCAAGGTGAGCAGTAAATATAACAATCTTGTTACAATAGCTGCCAATCTTCATTTAAAAATAGAATTATATTTCTTAACTAACTCTGAAATTACCTGGTCTTATAAATTTTGGATAATTTGCAACCAAAAACTGTATTGGTAAAACGATGTGCGAAATAAAAACTAACAAGTTTGTAATAGAAAAAATGAATAGTTGTTTTTGTAGTGAGGTGAATACATCACGTATTATCGGAGAAAGAAATAAATGAATAAACGACTTTAAAAACGAACTTACATGAAGCACGTGAAAAGTAACATTACATATTATTTATCCTAACTAAATAAATTATTCACACAGACATCTTTAAAAAACGTACGAAAATTAATACTTTATTAATTTTGTCAACGCCAAGTCCAAACCAAAAATAAAATAACAAAATAAAACGTATAATGTTTGTATTCGATTTATTTTTTCGATGTGAAACATCTATAGGCGCAGGTATAAATCGGATCGTTGGCGTGGCGACGCTTGCCGTGGCGACGGGTCGCCACGCTATACTAAGGTATATATATATAGTCTATATGTAGTAGTGTACGGTATGGTGATGTATCGCTATGCGCAACCGACTACGCGACCCCCTCCTCACTCAATTCGACGCTGTTGTTTACTACGGTACACATAACCTGTGCTTTATTATTTTTGTATTATTAGTAAATTTTTTAAATAATTTTTTAATATATTTTATTTTATTTTATAGTTTTGTGATTTATTAGACTTTATTTAAATATGACTAGGCCTACTAAAACCGTAATTATTACAATGAAATAAGAGAAAAATAAAAGTAGGAAACAGGACGCCCAGAAGCGGAAACATGCATAGGTTTTAAAAATGAGATCTTATGTGATTAAAATTCTGATTAATAAAAACCTAGAGAATCATATTACCCCCTCGCTTGATACACGAATGTTTAATAAAAATACTTTAATCCAGGAGTAATACCAGGAGGATTTCCATTGGCACCTACATACCGTTAATAGAATCCGGTTCAGTTGGTAATGTGATATCGTGATAGCTGTGAACGAAAACGCGTGCAGCATAATATTTGTTTTCAATCACAGGAGTAATGAAGACAATAATGTAACCATGTACTTTTATCTGTCGAGCATTTTCATTATCTATCTCCGTAATGCATCGAAATACATGACGAATTTATATCGGACCACCTTTAAGTTGTATCTTTCGAAATAAAAAATAAATCACACACACACCCACACACACACACACACACACACACATATATATATATATATATACAACACACAAATGCCGATAACATAAGTTGACATACATAAAAAATGTAGTCGAATTGAAAATAAGATAAACAATCATTTTAAATGAGTATTGTGTCAAAAAATTACGTAAGAAGACGTCTTCTTACATACACAAAAGAAAAATGGATACTTTTAAGTATTAAAAGTGTATTATAATTTAAATTTCAATAATGAACAGTACTTAAAACAACTCTCGCTACGTATGTATACATTGTTCAAACCTACATTTATTCATTACTTTAAATAAATCTTTACTAGTATTTTAATTACCTAAACTTATTTTATTGTTACCTAGCCACGTTTTAACTAATCAGCACTAAATTGTGCTATAAAAACCAAGCATATTTTCGATAATCGACAAAAAAATATTTTTTGTCTCCATTAAACGGTTTCATCACACGTCTTTACATATAAGATTATGTGATAAATTTAAATTTGCTATAAAATTGACAATAATTTATTTGATTATGTGATAAATTTAAATTTGCAATAAAATTGACAATAATTTACCGAACAAAGAATGATTCTAAATCACCAAAAATGTAAAAAAATATAATGTAGGAAAAGTTGGTAAAAAATAAAATGTGGCAATTTGAAAAAAAACGATAAAAAAAAAAAACGATAAACACCGAAAATGTAAAAAAATATAATGTAGGAAAAAAAAAACGATAAACACCGAAAATGTAAAAAAATATAATGTAGGAAAAGTTGGTAAAAAATAAAATGTGGCAATTTGAAAAAAAACGATAAATTATAATACAAGCTATTACAAAAGTAGAAAAGCGTGAAAAAGGCGTACCAAAATTAAAATTCACTATTGTTCTAAAAATACTGCGTAATTTGTAGCCAAGATTGTCATGATTTGTTTCCCAATAATGACAGCGCAGCGGCTAATCAAACTGCACGGTTTTTCACAATTAAGTCTGCGAGAGCTTCAAAATTAAGTCTGCGAAGGCTTCACAGAAGATATGCTTAAAAGTCGCACAGTTGTATCACCACCATTTATTTTACCTTGGTAAGAAATGGCGTGAAAATATAAATGGTTTTGAAAGTGTATGAAATGGTTTTGAATATGTTTGAAACCTATAAACTTCCAATTTATAAAAAAGTTTTGTTTCTATAAAAAAATCTTCTTTTATAATTATTAAAATAATGTATTTTGGTGGCTTATCGATATTATATATTTGTTAATTTTAAAAACCTAGACGATTCTTTTTATCTGAATCTGAAATCTATCGTATAATATGCAAATGTAAACACGAATTTTCTATAAAGTAATACTCCACACAAAGTATGACGACCTCTTGCTAAATAGACCGATGTCATAGTACTCATAAATGTCGCGAGAAGCTGTAGAATGCAAACGATATGAAATCGATCTTTGTGGGAATCTGTGAGGGAAACCTGTACTCACCAATAATATTTTCTGGCTGAAAATTATGATTACATTAAAATAGATATTTCAATGACATGCAAATAGGTAATAATTTTAATATCTAAGTTTAAAAAATAATATAACTTTTTTATGGTTATATTTATATAAAAAATACTATCGATTAGCAAGAAAAACATAGGTAAACCAGGAAAGTTGTGTCGTAGTGGTGTTTAAACGTCTACTTATATTTAAGTTAATCCTTTTAAATTATTAACCTTCTTTCGAAGAAAGAAAACATTTTTAACTTAAATGTTTATTACAAACAATTTCACAGGTGATAATTACTATAGCAATATTCATATTCAATATTGCAAAGGACACACAAGTCTACTGACTTATATTATTTTTTAAATTTAGATATTCATCAATATTAAAATCATAATTTTCACACAGCTCATTTATTAACAATACTTCCACAGGTCGGCACGATGATGCTATGAAGTCACTCAAAATAATCCGTGACAGGAACGAAACTGAAGTCCGCGAAGAATTTGACAATCTTAAACTCGTGACAAAAAAATTACTCGAAGACAAGACTAAGATCTCTGAGCTGTGGACTTCCAGGAGTCAGCTGAAAGCACTTCTCATGTGCACTTTCCTGGCTATGCTGATCCAGTTGTCGGGGATTGATGTACTATTGTTATACATGGAGGTACTGCTTCGGAAGATGGGGAGCAGTATACCAGCGCGAGAGTCTACAATATGTCTTGGTGTAGTGCAGGTGATATCCAGTTGCGTGACTCCAGTGGTGATCGATAGACTCGGAAGAAAACTCCTGATGTATACTACTTCTTTTATTTTAACATGCTGTTTGGTGAGTCATACAATATTATATTTATAATTTCGTTCTCTCTAATTATATATTTATAGGGTTAATTTAGTATCGCTGTTTTAAAAAAAAAATTAAATTAAATTCAAAATGTGGTATTATCATGATGGCTAATAAATGTGCAAAGTTTCATAAAAATCGGTTAAGTAGAAGTTGTTAAAAAAAACAATCGCAAATTTTGAATCAAAAACATACAAAATATGAAGCGAAATAAAATAATTTAATAGCCTTGTACATGAAGCCATAAAAATAACGATCAAATTTTGAGGAAGAATTTTCAAGGAAGGCGATAAAAAAGACATAAAAATTGAAGATCTTATATAAAGGCGAATACGAAAGTTAAAAAAGACAAAAAGTTAGGTAGGCATCTGAGGAAAAACGAATAGCATTTTATGATTCTGCTTAAGTAGCCTAAGACGTCAAAATTTCCTTTAATATTTCTTGACTTCCTAATAAAGCGTATAATTTAGAAATAATATGGGATGTTAACAATCATTCACCATGCTAAAATGAAATTCTTGAACTTCATATTTTTTAAAGTGCACTTTTTGCTCCGAGCAATTTTTCTTATCTATACATACAATAAAATTTTAACAGAGTAAACTCTGCATGTGGAATATTTTAAATAGAATTATTGACTTAACGTATATATAATGATAATAAAAGCCGTAAAACTTTTTTTTAGAATTGTTGACTATCTGTCCACGTGTTATTTTGTGCGTCAATTACGCTAAATCTACTGGACGGATTTCGATGAAATTTGGTATGGTAATAATTTATTACTAAGAGCAACATATGAAAGAGAAAAAAAATTCTTGTTCCGAATTTCACGCGAATGAAATAGTGATGTACAGTTAGTTATAAATATTTGCACGGTTACGAATGATAGTTATGCTTATTTGAATTAATTAATTATTTGAATTAATTATGACAAATTTAGCCCACCGTTGGCTATTTTATTAAATTGCATCATTAAGTAAAATTGCTTCCAACTCATGAGGGATGTCTGTTATAAGTCTCTGAATTAATTATTCTCACGACCGCAATAATTTCGCAAAATTCTTTCCACTTTAATAAGTTAAAACGAGTACATTTTAGTACCTCTTGGCTATGCAATTAAGGTAAATTTGTGACAATATTTCAACCGGCGAGACGTGCTTAATAAATTTAACTACCCAAACCTAATAAAGAGACAAAACCTCTTGGCCAGCGACAATATGTGCCTTTGAGTTTTTACGGTGTAATTATTTACTTTCAAGCAATTTATTATTTTAATCGTGCATTATTTTTAATTTTGAATTTATTTATCAAGTCTGTTAAGCTGCGCAACAACGAGTATTGAGGAATGAAATTGAAATATATGGGTGGCGAAAATCCTAGTTGTTATCTCTCATTAGTAGAATACCAATAATATAAGATGTAAAATTTAACAAAAGCATAAAATATTTAAAAACTATGTTCGTACCTTAGACACAGAGTGTAAGTGATCAATCAATTGCACATAACCATTGAATGGAAAACACACTGAACAGTATAAATATTAAAAATACAAGTATTAATTGGAACGTTCGCAGTAAAATGTCGTTTCCGAACGTGAACAAATTTTCAAACTATTACTATTATTAGAGATCTTTAGCGTCGTTTGAGAAAGATAGATGTCGGTACTTGCTACTAAATCTATTTTAATCTAAACCAAAACTCGTCAAATGCTTATGCTGGGTATGTAGGTGGGCATGTACGAGTACGTGAGAAAGAGATAGTTGATAGATCGATTCTAGTAAGTATCCGAACATCACTTTCAACTTGGACCTGATAATTCTCATGTTTTGAAGTCAATTAAAAATGTAAATTAGTGTAAAGTGACCGGTAAAATATACTCCGTAAGACCTGATTTTCAGTAATACTTTATTTGATTATATCCGATTGTATTGGGAGACAGGAATTTTAAAAGCCATGTAAGAACATATAATATTTGTACAAAGTATTTGTAGTGTGCGGTGGCGCGTTATAAAACGATAGCATTACATATAGAAGTTTTTTTTCTTTTAGACACATCATGCAAGGCGCAACGTGTGATTTTAGGCCGTCCAATACTTATCCCAATGATAAGTACTGGGGGCCCTACAATCACAGGCCGTGGATTTAGGAATGTTTGATCAAAAGTACTACAGAAAGCGCCAGCAAGGTTGTAGTATTATATATAAATGTAAAAATAATATGCTATTAAAGACTTATTTTCATTAAAAAGAAATAAGGACGATTTACACTTATCTGAAATGAAATCAAATTGAAATTTAGCAATATATAAAAAAAGGATTAGCATCGACTACATGGATAAATATCTAGACAAAAAAGCAGTTCTACATCTCAAATTTATTAGAAATACAACATTATTCGTTATTTAGTTTAATTTGTCATATTGTCGCCATATTGGTGAAATTTACATTTACTGCTACTCGCACGATTTACATATAGTTTATTTTAATAATATTATGTTTAGAATAAATTTAATAAATAACTTACATTTAACCTTCTTAATTTCAAACTAAGAACAGTATTTAAACGAAATAGGAAAATCAGAAATAGCTATTTTTCAAAAATATATACGACATAAAATTAAAGCATAGAAATTATAAAATTATTTCTTCTTATGACTACCTTTCAAAGCCTTTTTGAATTGGGATCTTTACGGAATATTTCATACATATTCTTTACAATTAATAGCCACAGAAGGTGGCGTTTTTCTTCAATTCACTAACATTTCGTAAGAATCGAATATTTTACACTATGATAAATGCACAATTATTTAATTTAACAGTTAACATACCACAACGTATATAAAGTCATATCTAATGGATATTATAAATATTCAATAAGATCAACATATGAAGAAACAAATTTTAACTATCTTTTAACAAGAGCCAAACGCATTGTCAAGAGCCAAACGCAAGCTAGTCGAATTAAGTCGGAAAGAGCCGGCAAGACGCGAACCTGGCCGAATGGCCACGTCGCTAGTGCAAACAGAACGTTGTGACTCCCATTCAAATGCACCATTAGATGTTTCACATCAGTATATAACCATAAATAAACGATAATAACCGCACTTTCTGTAGTGTAATTTCACTAGATTCACTTTACCGGAAAATCGTGATAAAAGTACATTACTCCAAATAAACTCATTATAAATTTTTCGCTGTATAAAAGCCAAGTGCCAACTGAGTCACGAGCAACTCCTTTTAGTAGGGTTTTAAAATGAAAATACTCGGTCGACTCAAAAGAGTCCAGTGTTAAATGAATTGAAAAATTATACTCACTATTTTGGTACTTATAGTCCCATGATATTCCGAGTCAACAAGAAATGAATGTATTTCATCGAACCACGATAAATTAGGTTTATAAACTAATAACCCACCAGTTCCATAACCCTTAGAATCTTTCACTTTTTTGAATCAGATAATTACTCTTAAATTAATTTTCTTAGTTTTAACCTTATTTATATTCATATCCTTGTCATTCATCCACTCCATAATATATTTGGTATACCTTGTCTTTTGCCATTTTAGTTTTATAAAGTTATGAACATATATTCCGTAATCAGTCATACATGTAAAATATAACGCTCTTTTCGTATACACGTGCTATTAGCTTGCTACTAGGTAAGAGTGACTCGAAAGTGACATGCTCTCATCCTATAAGTAACGTGTGTATTCCAGGCCATAATCTATTTCACTCACCATTTTATTGAATGCATTCAATATCGATGTCACCAACGACAGTAGTATGTTTAATGTCACCATAAATATTTCGGTATAGACGGATATGATATACATAAAAGTTGTACGTAATTTAAATATTGAAAATTCTCTTGGTTTTCATCATCAATATTGAAGTTGTGCCCTAACAGTTAAAATAACTAAAAAAAGTAGACAAAATACTCACGGTGTTGTTTCAGCTTTCTGCCAACAGAATCACAAGGGTTCTTAGTATTTTGTAGAAAAAAAATGTTAGGTGTTTATTAATAATGGCTAATGAAAAGTAATTTTAACAAAAATATAGATGTAGTCGACTAATTTGTATAATTATATTTTTATAAAAAAGCTTGTAAACAGCGTGCAAATAAATATGATCGCACTTAAAACATATAGGTACGTGTATATGTTTTAAGTGGGATTATAACCTTTTTATTTCCTACCTACTCCGTTTTTATTTATTTACTTTAAAATTATAATTGTGTCTATTTTTCTTTTTTTTCGCAGTTTATTATAGGTCTATATGCCTACTTCGACGCCAACAAGTACGACTTCGTGTCATCTTTGACATGGCTCCCGTTGCTGTCTCTGGTCATCTATTTGATTTCATTTAATTTGGGTGAGTTTATTATAGCTGACGAAAATGTCTAAAATAATTTACGTTTATGTTTTATGTTAAAAATCAAAATCTCACCATCACATACTTCTGTATAAAAACTATCCGAAATCGTTAAAAAAATATATACAAATTTAGGTTTATTAATCAAAATTTATTTTGTCACCTCCAAAGTAATCCCAATTGTTTGCAACCTAATCTTCCATAAACTTCTAAAATGATATGACCTTTAATTCCCGCGGGGAATTCCGTTTGATTTCTTTAATAGAGTCAAAACGAGTTCCATGGAGTGGCAATTTCAGTTTTGGAAACAGGAAAAAGATACACGGGGCTAAATCCAAAGTCACATGGGGATAAATCCGGCGAATAAAGTGGATATTATAAATAGAGTTTTTGGCTATGTATTCGGTCAAAATGTTTGCTCTATAAGTCATTGTCATGCGAAATATATGAATTAACCTCCCACAAATATGGCTTCTTACGACAAACAATTAAATAATACTCCTTATAGAGTACACCATACCCCATCAATCAAATAAAACATTTAGCAACATCTTCATTTTTAAGTGGCTTTGGAGCGGTTTTATTCGAATTCGGCTCGTTTTTGGAGCGCCATTCGGTCGATTTTAGGCTTGTTAATGTATCGTGTTCATAGACCCATGTCTCGTCTCTAGTTATGTTGCGTTTCATAAAGTCTGCGTCTCGAGAAATCATATCTTCAGAGACCTGGTGTCAATGCTCTTTTTGCAAGAAATTAAGCTCTTTTGTAAAGTGAAATCGATAGTGAAATTTACAGTTTCGCGGCGAGTTTTGCGTCTCAAGTGCAAAACATTGATTTAAATTCCACGAACGGTATTTTATTAATGTTTAACTTACAAGTGAACTCTCTGATAGTGAAATAATGATTTCAAGCACTAATTGTTTCATTTTTTTGAGGTTATCGTCGTTGAAGTCCATCCAGGACGACGGAAATCTTCGACTATTTTGCAACCATTTCATTTATCTTTGAACAATTTGTACCAATTTTATGCTAGCGTTTTCAACATAGTCGAGTCACCATAGACTTTTTTAAGATTTTTAACGATTCGGTACAAGAAATTTCGTGTCAAACACAAAATTTTAAGCAAACTCTTTTTTCAACAAACTTATGTGTAATAAATTTCGCAGAGCTACTTTGAAATCGACCTATTACAACAGCTGCTGTAAACACGCTAGTTGGGAGATCGCGATTAAGTTCGGCTTGATAATTAAGGAGGGTTCACGAAAGAGATGTTAAAAAAAGTAAATAATTTTTCGTAATTTTTACCATATCTTTTAATAAGAAAACTTTGAAAATTTTTCTTGTTTTCTTTCTTCTTCAAAAAAAATTTTGCAATCTAAATGTTTAGTGGCCAGTTTTTTGTCCCTTACTTATAACGTATAAGATCACTCACATGTCTTTCTATCTACCGCGGTAATTTTTTCATAATTTTGGGTATTTTATTTTCAGGGATATAAAAATGGTTAAAAAAATGTGTGTGCACCGCCACCCCCCTAGCCTGTCCAACTTCGGTTTCCGAGACTACTACACTTAAAATTATGAAAAATCAGAGGTTTTTGAAGCTTAAACAAATGTTGTAGGCAATCTATAGCGATGATTCTAGATATCATAATTTTTTAAATGAGCGCCATGTCCTTAAACCTTTGAAAAATATAATCGGCAATATTTTTACATTATAAAGTTAAGTTTTTTGTATATAGTTTAAGAGAAATGCTAGATACACTTAAATGTATGTAAGTGGCAAAATGTGTACGTAACTCTCGTAGTACGAGATCTACTTGTATTTGACAGGTCTTGTATTATACTGTCTATTTATACTATGTATGTAACTCACCATCGTTTGCATGCGTTAATTTAATATTATTTAGTCTTTATCGTAAATAAGTTTATAATGTTATTAATATTTCTTATTTTACATTGAATCTGGTAAGAACTACTTAGCTAGATATGAATGGAAATAGACAGATTTCTGTTTAAAATAACAATAGATAATATATACTGTTAATGCTATTCTTTCTAAAGCAACGTTTTAGTGATATAAATAGCCCGCAGAATATTTTATGCTTATAATGTCACTTAATATATTGACACGTTTTGCAATGTTATCTGAAGATCAAATATTACATTGCACCCAATGACTCCTGGTCATTAATTTTTTATAATTTCTAAAAACGACGATATAAAAATTATGATCATTGTATAAATACCTCAACTATTTTTACTTAACTGAACTATAAATATGTTGATAATTTAATATAAATAATAATAAGATAATTTAATATAAAAATGAACTAGAGCCATCAGCCTGTGTGCCATAAGTATCATCATAGTATATCCTAAACCAAAAAATATATCAAATTTCTAGGAGTTGGTCCCGTACCATGGGTCCTTGTCGGTGAGATGTTCCCAGCAAAAAGCAAACCAGTGGCTGCTGGTATCGCCTCCATAGCCTGCTGGATCATGGGCTTCATTTGGACACGCTACTTTGCCGACATCGAACGCGACTTAGGTATCTACTGGGCCTACTGGTTCCTGGCCATCGCCTGCTTCATCGGTTTCCTGTTCTCCTTCTTCATGCTCCCCGAGACCAAAGGAAAGACGTTCGAAGAGATACAAGACCTATTACACAATAAGTAAGTCAAACGGTTATAGGACAAAGTTTGTGTGAAGATGAGTATCTGCAAAGGTATTTTAGAGTTTACATATGATATTTTGTCCCTTGCAGCTTCCTGTCAACCGATACTCGGTTCTCTGCTACAAAATTCAAAACTATGAAATACTCTTAGGAATGAATTATACATTATTAAAATGAAGAAACGCAGACATCAATTTTCAGGACACTGAAAAAATGTCAATTCATAGCGTAGGGATGCGTACCCTCAGTGCCCGTACCTTACCTTACCTAAACAACACTTTTAATGAAACTAAATATATGCTTAGGTCTGTTATTATTATCAACATTCAAAACATGCTTTATGTTTACTTACCTGTTTTGACTCCAGAACTAAAAAACTGGCCTCCAGAATTAGAAAATATTGTAACTTTCCTAATACATTTTCATGGGCCTCTTCTGCTTTATATATTTGAATCATATAGGAATTTCCTTTTCTGATTGGTGTATTATCCACGTGTTCTCAATAAACCGCCCCTCCGTATCAAATATAGTCGATGTGTCCATTGCCATATGAAATTAACTGGAACCGAACTAATGCACCGTCGCGTCATCATACGCTACCAAAAGTAGTCTGAATAACATCATATCACCCCCCAATACTTCATTTGTCACGCAGTTCGTAATCTGCGTCTTTCACACACCTAGTCATTGTCCTTTTCCATATCAACGTTTTTAAGGGGAATAGTTCAAAATATGCCTAGTGTGAAAAAAACAAAAAAATGGGCATAATTTGCATGTAGATCCTAATACTTTGGTCTACTTTTCAATATTTATGGATGCGTTAATTCTATATTTAATTATACAAAAATGATGTTTGAAGGTCCATTACAAAACATTGAAAACAGATTATTGCTGACGTACTTGTGCCACACCGGTCGCCTATTTACTTACGTTCACGCCATTTTCTCTCCATCATAATTGTGGCATACACTGCATTAGTACAAACGAAAGAATTTAACTTTATCCAGTCATACGATTCCGATTGGTCAGTCGTTATAATAAAACAAAATGACTCGGAAGTGCATCAAAATTGTTTAACAGAAAGGCGTTAAAGATTATCGTCTGTTTGTACGATGACACTTTTGTATTTGGTATCATGGCTGTGCCGCCACGGCATCGATGTAATCTTGAAACACTTTCAGCATAGTTTTTGGTGTATAGTGAAGAACATAAATAACTATGTTAATACAATTATTGTAGTGGTAAAACTTATTTCATTATGTTATCTTTTTATAACCGTCATTTATGCTTTACATGTGAATGTATAAAGGACGATTATGATTGGTATAATGAAAGTGAATGAGACTATAGACGAAATAAATGCATTTAGATGGACTATAAAACATGTTACACTGACAGAACAAAAATTTTAAAAAATAGAATGGTGAAGTGTATCATTCAATAATTAAAGCGCTGTGGTTATTGTAATCTTTACAATGATATATGTATGTCTGAATCAAAGAATATGTTTAGGAGTTATTTCTGACAGTTTAAACATTACAAATACTATGTTAAATTAGAGCATTTGAAAATTGGAACGATGCGCCAGGTGGCACTAAATCTGCATAACCATAAAATTATTTTTTATTTCGGACTTTTATTTCTTTAATAGAGAACCTTTGCCAATAACGATGATCTATGTTTTTCAATATTTAAACAATATCATTTCCTATATTACCCTCGGGAATGTACCCTGGGGAAAAATTTAGGTATTCTTTACACTGACCCAGATGAGTGTAAGTTTTGTGGGTGAGTGTAAGTTTTGTGCCAAATTTGGCTGAAATCAGTTCAATATTCGAGACGTGAAGAAGGAACAAACAAACAGACACACTTTCATATTTATAATATTAGTATAGGTGTTCTATATGGATACTATTGTTATTGAAGAGGATTAATTGATCATATCTTCGCTAGTCGTCTGGAAGGACAGCCGCAATCAATAAGAAATAAAAACTGAAAGGGTTAGAGTAAAGAACATAGGTAATTATGGATGTATTTTGAGGGTTACTTCTACTTACTACAATATACTGATGTATACTATGTTAAATGATTTATTTCATTCAGCAAAAACATGCAGATTTTGCGACTTAGAAACACGTGAGCAAGCTACGTACAACTGACCGTAGAAAAACATGGCGTGCCCAAATGTATTCCTGCTACCTTTAAATTTGACCTTGCGATTTATTGATCATTATTGAAATGAAACTTTTAATAGGAACTGCAGACATTTAAAACTATTTGGTAAGTTATTGGGTATTATTGGAATGCATGGTATAAGCACGTCATCTCCCTTAGCTTCTCCAGTTAAAATTGTGACCTTCACAATATGCCTCCCTAGTTCAGTGACCCGCAATCTAGTACCGTTCCATAATCTCGGTGGGTCCAGGCTACACACTAACAAAACGGGTGTACCTACATTTAATTTCAGCTTATGGAATTTAGCTCCAGAGTTTAGAAACTCCAGGGCAGTAGCTCGTCGTATCGATGCTTGCGTATCGTGCCGATGTAGTTGTATACTGATGGTATCGCTAGTTATTTCGTCCAAGATTTCTTTATTGATTTTCGTCTCATTTTTTTTATTTTCGTCAAATTACAAGTCGTTTTCAAAACGCGATTGAAATGTCTTTTATATCGGAAAAAAAATCCAAAAATATCTCATAACATAAATTTTAAACCAAATTAACACTTTATGAATAGAATTAAAAAGATCAACCAAGACTAAATAAGACGTGAACATCTTACTTAAGGTCTTTGTTGATTTTTATTTTCAATAAAGTAAAAAGAATTCCAATAAAAAAAATAAAACACGTTATTTCTCTCAAATACAAAGACGCGTTTTGGCGATGTCTATTGCTTTTGTTTTACTCGCATGCAAACCGACAGTGTGCTCTGAGGCGCGGTGCTAGCCGGATCTATGTCGCTTGTTTCCCCACCTGCTCAAAGAGCAATAAAAATAAAAAGCAAAGTTAATTTTAATCTTAGGTTTGGATCTGTTGATATATGGCAGGAATATTAGTTTAGTATCAATGACATTTTGGCATTTTTTATAGGACGTGAAAGAATATGCATTATATATTGAATGCAATATATATTTTGAAATACGTCGTGTATTTCAAAATATATATTATAAATAATATATATTATATATATTAATAATATATAATATAATATATAATATATATTATAAATTTTTTTGTGATAACTAATATATATGTATTTCAAAATATATATTAGTTATCACAAAAAAATCAATTTCAAATTTTCAAATATTTGTTTGCGCGGAAATGTTTTTAATTTTTTTTCTTGCACGTTATTCACCTCTTTTTCAATACTTTTTCCTCACTCGCTTTTGAATATTTTGGATTTGTCTTTTTTTTTATTAATTCGTATTTGTATTTATAATTTTTTTTACGTTTTTTTGGACGTTTTGAGTTAGTTTTTTTTTATATCAATTCGTTTGTATTTATAATTTTTTTTCATAATCCGTTTTACTTATTCAATTGTTAATGTTTGGGATTCTTTTTTTACCGTTTGTGTTTTTATTTAGAAACGTTTTTACGCAACCCTTTTTGCTTATTCAATTTGTGGATACCTTGATTAGTTTTTTTGTATATGTGTTTGTATGTATATGTTTTTTTACATAATACACTTTCTACTTACCAAATTTTGGCTGTTTTACTTTTTTTAAATTTGTCTACGCGATAATTTTTGGTTATTAAATTTTTTAATATTTTGGTTTTTTTTTAAATCAATTCGTGTTTATATTTATATTTTTTACGTAATCATTTTGCTTATTAAATTATGGATGTATTGGTTTTTTTTATAATTATCATTTCGTGTTGGTATTTATATTTTTCTACGTAATACTTTTGGTTGCTAAATTTTAGATGTTATGAATATGTTTTTTTTTTAATTATCCTTTCCTGTTTTACTTATAAACTTTCTTTATCACCATACCCTTTTTGTTTATTCAATTTTTGCGCAATTTGGTTTCTTTATTTTGTATATCAATTCATGTTTGCATTTATATTTTTTTACGTAATCCATTTTCTTTAATAAATTTTGGACGTTTTGGATTTGTCCTTTTTTTTAATTAACCATATGGGTTTGTATCTAGAAACTTTTTTATGCGACCCTTTCTGCTTATTAATTTGTTTACATTTAATTTGTTTTTTTCATCAATTTGTATTTTTATTTACAAACTTTTCGCAGTGACAGTTGGCGTACCAGAAAAAGACGTAAGCTATATTTGATCCCGATAAATATCATTATAAGCAATATTATGTGTGTGTATATATATATATATATATATATATATATATATATATATATACACACAAATACATTTACATGTACACCTACCATCACGAAATTACATATTTCAATTATAAAATTATTATAATTTATATAAAAATAACAAAAAGTAATCTGCCTGAATTATAAATGCAGGTTTGATCTATTTCCTCATATTAAAATAATTATACTACATATTCGTAAAGTTTATAAAAAACCATATTAACATTTCAAAGAACATAAGTCACAAATTATAACCATCCGTGGGGCTAGCGAGTTATTGACGCGGTTAGTTTAGTTTGTTAATATGCCGGGCGCCTAGCATGGCATTAGTTTATCAGAAAGAGAAAGGGGCGGAGCTTGAAAATCTAAATCTTCAAGGTCGTCAACAGATTTCATTGGCTTAATTCTAGATTAAGGTTTAGTAATGCAAGATTGCCACTCGATAAGGCAAAGCTAACGGATGCGAAGTAAGAATTTTTATTCAAAAAGGCATTGAATTATTTTTTACAATGAAGAAAAATCGCGAAACAAAATATCGTGAATACAACTCCTAAATAGCAAAGAATGGAGACCTAATATATCTAGGTGGAATATGATTGCAACCTAATAAGGAAACCACATTATATTGTGTAAAAATCGTGTGATCTTTTACATAACATATAAATAGATAAATATTGGTTTCCCCTTCTCTATGTAACCATTTTAACTCCATTGTTGTCATGTTTGATTAATATTGTTATAATTTATTTTTATAGGGGGAGTCCGAAGGAGAACGAAACCACGAATGAAGCTTAAATTTAAAGCTATGCACACATTCTGAACTGTAACAACTATGGCATAGTTAGAATTATAAAATTATAACTTAGGTTTAATATCATATTTAATTTAAAACTTTGTATAAATATCATAAAATAAATAGTATAATTGTATCATTCTTATCGTTTTTTATTTAAAATTTTAATTTATTTTGCTATATTAAAACAGAATCTAGAGGTTAGAATGATTGGTCTACATAGTAAGAAGTATATGAAAATAATTTAAAAAACGGAAATATCAAGATTGATTGTTAATAATACAGTTCCCGATATATTTATACGGATAATTTGTTCATAACGAAGTAAATATCAAAAAGATATACTAAAGAGCAGAAAATAACTTGTATATAATGAATTATAATATTATTAATAATTAAAAAATTATTATAAATAATATTTTATATTTATATATATATATATATATATATATATATATATATATATACATATTATAATATTAAACAAATTATAAAATTAAATATTAAAAATGATAACACTAGAAGATGAGACGGCATCATTTAGGAACAAAGAGCAACAAACAGCCGGCAAAAACATAAAAAAGCGTAAATAAATGTAATATTACAGATGAAAATGATGCAAAACTTTGACGAGATAAAACGGTTAAATTAGATACAAAGTTTTCAAGGAAATATAATCTGCTCAGTGGGATTCCAACACGCCTCCGTGCCCATATTAATAAAGGGATGCCGTATTAAAAATGAATAGGTTGATACATTTATATATACTTCTTAATTTACAACAATTAATGAGGTCATTAACAATAACAAAAACACATTTTAACGGTCTGTCGATTTTGAAAGATTTTTTTTTAAGAACAGGGAAAAATAATGATTCCCCCTTTGAGAGATTATTCTGAACTTTGACCCTAACTTATGTTTCTGTTAGAGTAATAGTTGTCAAATTTATAAGTTTTTCAGGTATTGCAAACTCTCTCATGGCTTCAATGAGTAGTTTTCTGTTTACTGAATCGTATGCAGTCTTGAAATCGACAAAGAGATGGTGTGTTGTTATGCCGAATTTATTAGTTGTTTCCGAGATTTATCTAATGTTAAAGATCTGTTCTGTTGTGGATCTTTCTCTGCGAAAACCGCATTAGTAATCGCTTACAATGTTGTCTGCATAGGTTACTAGTCTGTTAAAAAGTATATTGGAAACAGTTTTTAAAAAGTGCAAAGGAGACTGATTCTCCTGTAGTTGGCACATTCCAAAACGTCTCTCTTTTTGTGAACAGGGCAAATGATGCTCAGTTTCCAATCTTAAATGGACGAGTTAACAACATAACACTAAAAACCTTCTCCGTTAAACCACAAATTTTTACCAAAAACCGTATCTAAATCGGTCAAACCATTTTGGAGATAAATGGGAACGTTCGTTTGCAACAAAATGTTACAGCACCCTCTGATGAGCTAATACCATAATACCTATTTAAGAACCATAGCCGATTATTGTCAAATATTTTTTATAAAACCGTATCAAAATGCATCAAACCGTTTGGAGGATAAACGGGGACATTCGTTTGCGATAAAATGTTTATTGTGGCGCACCCTGGTGAGTAATAATAATCTAAGAACTATTACCAATGAATCACAAACATTTTATAGAAAACCATATCTAAATCGATCAAATAATTTTGGAGATAAATGGGTACATTGGATTGAACACACAAAGTAACAAACAAACAAACACACAAACAAACAAACAACAAATAAAAAACAACCTCTCACCCTAAACGCATAGACTTCCTCCGTTCCGTCGTGGGGAAAAAATCGACGGAATGAAGTTGCTCACGTTGCTGACTCGTACTACATTCATGGTAGTTATTGAGGTGTTTGTAAATACACAACACTTTTTTTATATTCATATAAATCTAAGTTATATCTGTGGTTTTAAGTAATATTTTTTAGTAATTGATGTTTAATAGTGGTTCATAAAACAAAAAAATCTTTATTGGGAATATTCGTAATAGAAAAACAGCGCTTATAAGCTTTTTAAAATATATTTGAAGTGCATTTCTCTAAGTGAGGTTAACTTTCGGTACGTATTTATTTGCATTATAAATTACAAGTCATTACTTTATCATTTATTAAATACTTAAAATTAATAAATTATAATCAATTTCCATCATGTTAGTTTATTTTCTGTATTAATTAAAATTTATTTAGATTATTTTAGTAAATTTAAGAAATCATTACATTCGTTTCGTTTTTTAAAATAATGAAATTTAAAATTAATTTTAAATTCAATTGAATTAGTTTCAATAAAATAAATTAAAATAATGAAATAAAAAACAATCATGTTTATTATTATTATTATTATTAAACGTATTTCTCCAAGTGAGATTAATTTCGGTATTTATTTATTTGCATTATAAATTATAATTTTTTTCTTTATCATTTATAAAATACCTAAAATTAATAAGTTACAAAAAAATTTCAGCATATTCATTTAGTATCATTATTAATTAAACTTCATTCATATTCTTTTAGTAAATTCATTGTAGACATTTTAATTTTTAAAATTCAATTATTTGATTGAATTTCGATTTTGGCAACCGTATTTACAATCACGGTCCAGTCCTTTTATCATTTTATTTCCATTAATTATTTGCATGCTGAATAAAGTTATTCTTATATTATGCCAAAGAAATGTAACTTCAAACGCGCGTATTTAAATACACCCACAATTTTTTTTATTTTAAGTACTTCACTTAAAGAAAATGTACATGTTTGTGTTCATATGCTGCATTTACATATGTTTCATCCCACGACGACTATTATCAAGAAAATATTCGCGTTAGTCTATTCGCAAACATACCATCGACTATTTTCAACAAGATGTTCACATATGATAATGCGCCAAAAATTAATTCCACTACTACAAAGAAGCTTACTTGATGTGGAATTACAGGAATGCAGTTGACATTTCTGCAGCATCACGTCAAAAATAAAAGTGGGTTCTGTTTTTTATTTATTTTGTTTGTTGTTAATATATTCATTCCGAGACAAGAGGATGTTTTGGAAATTCGATAAATATTGAACTTGTCATAAAATTATTTATATTATTTTCCATTTATCTAAGTATATCAAATTTATAAACAAAGAATTTCTATGCAGAAACTTCTCGAATCATAACAATAAATTGCACATATTTGAATTGATTTAATCTTATTAACATATATGCGTATATACATTTAAATTATGATGCTTACGTAGACAATACTATATTAAATCCAATCGCATGCTCCAATGCGACGCGACATTTACATAGCAATTATAGTATGCAAATTGTTTGAAAACGGGGTCAAAGCGCACCTCTATTTCCTACATTCTATTTGTGTTTCACATAAACTCCTAAATCAAACCAGTTTGATAATAATTCACCGTAATATTGAGTTTGGCTGAACTCACACCAGGCACTGAAATATCAAAACCTCATCATTTAATGCCACTATGCAATTGTGTCCACATTACCAGCTTAAGATTATTGTTTTCCTGTCTATTTTTATAAATACATTACGTCTTAGGATGCAGCGAATCTAGTTATATTAGAATAAATACTGATTAATCACAGACAATTCCGTTACATAAAGAATGGGGCTCAAAATTGGCTAAACATTGAACAAGAAAACAAAATTGTGAATAATTTGCATTAATACGTTGGAAAAACTTATTATTTTGATATATTTTTCTTTTTTCATGGCATTCTAGATTAAATTAAGAAATTGTATGATCAGATCTCTTGCAATCGCCGCATACGCAATACTTTATAGAAATAAAATAGTTAATCGTATTCAGTGACACGATTCCTATTTTATAATGCTATAATATTACTCGAAAGTGCATTGACAGTTTGTTGTAACAGAAAAACTGAAAATGACAATCGGCAATTTATGCAATACCACTTATTTTATTTGGTATCACAGTTGAGCACAGCATAGCTTTAGTCCAATAATAGTTTCATCAGATCTTCCAGATTATAGTGAACAATATTAATAATTAGTTTAATACAAATATTGTAATGTCAAAACTTAAATATATTATCTACCAGAATTGAATTGTTTTCATTACGTTGTCTTTAATAAGTGTCATTTATGCTTTACGCGCGAAAGTATGACGGATGATGGTATAAAGACTGTTAGGCACAGAGACTCAATGAGACGAAAAACGAGATAAATGTGTATCCTGTATTAATCATGAAAAATATTGCTCAAAGATTTGTGGTATTATTCTTATATTATGTGTATTCTTCTTAGTTATGGGTAACATCAGAATTCGTGTTAAAGAATTTTTGGCTTTAGTTTAGTCCAAATGAAGGAAAAAAATTCATTGATATTTCGATACTTTATCGCTACATCAAATACTTATTTAAAGACGTGACAAAATAAAGGTCTACTTTACTTTTTTACTTATTCTAGTACTTTGTGGTAATTAGATAAAAAAACTTCTAATATTTTCAACCCTTATTCTCTCCAAATGTCCAGTTTCAAGTTCTTAACTCAACTGGAAAGGTTCAAATAATACGATTGTATAATGACGAGAAATGTTCCCATAAACGTTTCCAACGTTAAAAATGTATTTCGTTTGGAATATATTTTCCTTTGGTGGGGAAAAATTCATTTAATATTTGTATCATGACAACAAAGTGAGGAGAACAAAAAACCATTAAGAAATAAATATTTAATTTCCGCCTCCAGCCAAGTAAATAGATATTTTCTCTCCACTTTATGGTATCTCCATCAGGTCTTAATCAACAATTGCCTTGAGGCTATTGGTAGCTGCTCTGTTGCTCGCTGCTCACTCGGGGAAAGCCTTTTATTTATGAAAATGAGATGGAACGACTTTGTAAGAACATTTCCGTTACGTCATACAATATTGATTGATGTGTTGTCATTCCTTTAACGTCGGTTTATTTTTATAAAAAAAATCGGTACCTAAAAAACGTCATTGTGTTCTTAGAAGTATTTTCATGTCCTGTATACTCGTATCCTATCTCCCATTCCGAGTGAAATTGACGAATGATACCAGATCACCATAAGCAACTGCACTAATTTTTCGTAAACTCTAGAATATTTATAGTTAATATTACCTTAGCCTGTCGTTTACGATATTTTGTTGCTAGCTTTAAATTTAGAATGACTGTAGCGAAATGTAACTAAGTTATTTTCGAATTTAGTATTTTTTTATAATAGTACTAAATTACGTCGCCAGTGGGGCATTCCAGTAAAATATTTATTCTTTACTCAAACTGTTAACAACAAAAAGCACACAAAATCGATAGAATTTGGAAAAAAAATGAAATACGAAATTATTGTTTTAAAGTAAACTACTCAGAAATAAACAATTCAGGATACCCAGCTTCACAATAAAATATTATATCTATCGCGTAATCGTGTATTAAATGAAAGAGTTATTGAGCCAAGAGGGCGCAATGATTCTCGACCACCATTGGTTACACCAACTTGATAGAAATCATGTGGATATTTGGATATATACTCTAATATAATAATCTGCACTAATCGTTCAAACACAGTTGAAAATCACTCGCTTAATTATAATTTTACCGAATTCCGATTTAGTATGATAAACTATTAATATTCGATATTGAATCAATATTACTATCATCTAAGATATTCATTCTGTTTATCTCATACCAATCATTTGTTACAATTTATCATGGCCCAAATAATTACAATTGCTAATTCACAGTCAGTACCATAGTAAATTAATATCCGATATTGAATCATTAATACTAACAATAAGTCATTTTATTTAGAAATTGATACCACATAGAACAGGTGGTGAAGTAAATAGGTATATTTGAAAAATTAACCATTCATGTTGCACTTATAATTCATTACAATTCATTACGACACAACTAATTACAATTACAAATGACAAACCAATACCACATTAATTTAATATCCGATACTGAATCGCAAAAGTTAGTGTTAAATCAATTTATTTCAGGAATTTATATGACAAAGGACACGTGGTAAAGCAAATAGGTGTAGATGAAAATATATCCATTTTGTTTATTTCACACGTATGATTCATTAAAATTGATAATGATAAAAATAATTACAATTGCAAATACCTAGTTAATTAATATTCAAAATTTTATATTCAATATTCAGTTTATTCAGGAATTTATATTACAAAGTTCACGTTGCAAAAAGAATATTTGGTTATGTAGCCATTTTGTCTATCTCCCACTCATGCTACACTATCATGACACAAATAATTACAACTACACATCTCCAATAAATACCATAGTAAATTAGCATCCGGTATTGAATAGTAAAACTATTAATAAGTCAGTTTATTCAGGAATTTATATTACAAAGGACACGTGATAACAGAGAATAGAAATATTTGAAAAGATAACCATTTTGTTTATCTCACACTAATCATTCATTACAATTTATTACGACGCAAATAATTACATTTGCAAATTCCCAGTCAATACCATAGTAAATTAATAACAGATATTGAGTCAATATACCATATTATGCCAGTCAGATACATCAATTCAGTAATTGAAATGAAAAAAGTGATACTCCCATAGAGAATAGAGAAATTTATTCTTGAACCACATCATGTCCGTATAATAATTACCGTATCATCTTATGAAACTGTAAAGTATCAGTATTAGCTAATACTATTTAAGTCACTGTCAACATTCAAATATAATCATGACAAAATGCCTCAAAACAGTTGACGCTGGCTTAATAATGGTACTGAAATAGAAATCAATGGTAAAAATATTTAAATATCTAGACTTTAATCTAATTGAATTACGTTATAATTTTCATTAAAAATTAATTTATATCTATTTTTTATGAACTGAATTCTCAAGAGTAGAATATTTCATATGAACGCGACGTTGTCAACACGAAATCAATTCCACTTTTCAAAGTTTATAATTAATCTTGCCTAAGTTAAACTAAAATGTTCTTTAACGAGTGTAATACTTAGATCTTTGCGATATATTTAGGTATAAATCTATATAGGTACAATAAGTCTGTTAATAATTTTTGTTTGAACAATTAAGTTTCTGCTGCCGAAGTTTATACTCATGTCGAGTTTTTGCTCTACTTGAAGAAAAAGTTATGATGGATCTTGGCAATTTCATACGCAACAAACATGTTACTTATATATAAAAACGTTTTTAAATATATAAGTACTGTCAGTTTTGATAATAGGAAATGTGTGGATGGTTTGTTCTCAGATTTAATTCTTTTAATAATATCATGCTGCTTCCTCGGCACTATCTACCACTATCGTAGCCGCAACGTCATCCGCAAAGCCTGTGAGCTGTACTTGCTTCGGCAACGGGATTCGCAAGAGCTCATCGTAGTCAGCGTTCCAGAGGTCAGCCCCCATAATTGAGCCTTGAGGCACGCCAGCTGTTACTTCATGTTCTCGCGGGCCCTCCGTCGTTTCCACAATCAGGTTCCTCTTGTCTAGATAGTCGTCGATCATTCCCAGATTTTCTGGCTTCACCAAAAATCTGTGCTCTAAAGCGTCCAAAATGTCTTCCCAATTCGCGCTGTGAATGTGTATGTGTATGTGTATATGTATATGTATATGTATATGTATATGTATATGTATATGTATATGTATATGTATATGTATATGTATATGTATATGTATATGTATATGTATATGTATATGTATATGTATATGTATATGTATATGTATATGTATATGTATATGTATATGTATATGTATATGTATATGTATATGTATATGTATATGTATATGTATATGTATATGTATATGTATATGTATATGTATATGTATATGTATATGTATATGTATATGTATATGTATATGTATATGTATATGTATATGTATATGTATATGTATATGTATATGTATATGTATATGTATATGTATATGTATATGTATATTAATATGTATATGTATGTATATATATATATATATATATATATACGTATATATATATATATATATATATATATATATATACGTATTGACAGACAAAATTTAGCAAAAATATTAATATCCATAGATTTTTCATCAAATAATTGTAACAAATTTCAAGTCACTTTTTTTAAATTTGCTTTTGGGAAACAGAATAATATTAAAATCATGATAACTATTTATTAACCATAACATACAATTTCACGACTAGGTGTGGCTGACACTGGTGAAAATAAAGTAATAAAACAATCGCCTATCATGTATGTTAAAAACAATCTTTTTTTAAATGAATATTTAAAACTTCAAATCTAATTAAATATTATATCAAGAAATGCAACTAAATAATAAAATAAAATTTGCATAAAATATTTAAAAAAGTGACAGATAAATAGTGAACTATCAGGGAAAACCATAACTCTACACGGAAATTGCTAATGATTTCAATGGAAAATTTCGATAAAGGTATTTTTCACAAAAAATACTATTTATTACTACGGATGCAATGGGCTCATCATAAGATTATATAAATATACCACTTATACATAAAGTCAAAATTAGTAATAGCGACGTACATTTTAAATTTAATCATATAGCAGTAAGTGTCATTAAATTGAACAAAGGTTTCAACTTACTGTCCTTAATTGAAAGAATATATGTAATTATCCTATTGCTAATATCGATGCTTTACTTTTAGTATTTATAGACAGAAAATATCTTCATTTTAGTACATTCTCCGGTTACAAACAAATTTAACATATTGCCCATTTAAAGTTAAAAATAAATATATTGTTAATAATTCACCATCAAGTTACATTGAAAATTAGTTGAAGAAGTTTCGTACACTTGAAGATTAGTACAGTTTAAATTTAATTACACATATTTCCTTAAAGTTGAAAGGGTTTTCAACTTGTTAATCTTAACTGACAGAATAAGAGGTAGGTCCAATTAGTAATGTCGTTGCTTTATTTGAGTTTTCGTAATCAGCAGCTACCTTTATTTTAGAACATTATCCAGTTGCATGAAATGTGGCGAAGTAACACTTGAATACTTTTCTCGTTTAATGATAACGAACATCCCACTGATTTTAGTCCAGTCACATACAGTTATTTCTTATAAAAAAAATAAGATTGTTGTAAATATCATGCCTCAATAAATAACCACTAACTTTAATTTTGTGAACTATTTCTCAGTCAGCAAAGCAGCTTCATAAAATTAAATTCATCATAAACACATAAGTAACGTTGGTTAAACAATGATTAGGAGAAAATATTGTACTATTGTTGTAAGAGATCGACAGCGGTCTTTCAAATACGTTTAATCGCGCTGACCATTAAACATCACTCCGTAAATCTATTGTAAATTAACATCAATTAAATGTATTACAAAGGACAGAGTGAAAACATATAAAATCTTCTGAATTTAATAATGAAGCCTTTTTTTTAGGTTAATCATATCTCAGGGCAACATTAAATCATTTCAAGGTTTTATGATAATCTTACATAGTATACATATTATTACTTTTTAAATAAATAAGTAAATATAGAGAGCAGTAAAATGAGGCTGATAATATTTCAAATCTATGGTTGGTTTAGAGTCCCAGCTTGCCCAAGTAAATAAAAAATGCTTTCAAATAAAAGACATGTTTATATAAACTGAATTATAGAAAATAAAAGTATAAATGTTGTAATTACGACCGTTTTAGTATCACTATGTATATATGTTATACAAAAAGAGACAATACATAACACTATTAGTATATAAATATAGAGTAGGAGAGCTAATAGTCAATTTATCTAAGAAAGAGACGATACGGCGTGGAAAATTTAGTTTGAAAGGATCATTGGTATATGGTAAGATACACTGACGCTAACTGTGAAAATATTAATGCGCAAAGCCAAACTAATAACGAGAAATGACCTCGGAAAATTTTGGCGACAGCAGATATTTAGAGTTAGTGTTATCGTTGCACAATGGCTGATCTCAAATAAAGTTCCCAGAATCGTCCCATCTCCTTATAACCTATTTTTGCAAAGCTCAAAATATGAGATTAATTATAAAAGAAAAAAAACGACGGGGTGAAAAAAAACGATGTTGCAACCAGTATGTCTATACTGGTTGCAACATCGACTCCTGTACTTTTGGTATGGTAAAAAAATTGATTTAGCAGTTTTACAAACCTGTGATTTTAATATTAAAATCACTTGTGAAAGTATAAATGTGCACTACCAAATCAAGGAGAATATATATATATATATATATATATATATATATATATATATATATACATATATACACATATATATATATATATATATATATACATATATATATATATATATATATATATATATATATATATATATATATATATATATATATACATATTTTAATCACAACCGACATGAATGAAGAACAGCACAGTTTTCCTATAATATAAACATTTTATTTTTATCCATTTCGGAATACTAGTTACTACATTATAGTTTTCCATAGTCCTTGACTATAACCACGTTTTCAAGGAAGAATGTTGACTACATTCAAAAAATTTTATTTCCTAATATTTTTTTATAGTAAGAATTTATGTTGTGGGTCACCTGGGATCAGGTTTATAGCATAGATCAAAATTGCCTTCTTTGTATTTTTGGAACCAGTGCTTGGCTGTGTCGTAAGAGAGCACAACCTCAACCATCGCTGTGTATTTATTTCGTGTATTTTACTGGCTTTTTACCCTAAACAAAATTCATGAAACAAGAGCACTCTAAGTTAACTTCTAGATACTTCCATTTTTTATTTCCCATTTATTCTTTCCTCGCCGATTACCCAATGGCAAACTGAACAGAAGTCCGAAGGCCGCACTCTTCATATACCCTACAAGAAATATTCTAGAAGCCTCTACAACAATTTAATAGTCAATAAAAATATTAGATTAATTTTGTAGATTGTCTATCTTACCGCAAGTTATGATTAAATGCCAGTGTTGCACGGATTTGTTAAAAGTTTTCTTGTTCAATTTGGCTGGAATCGTCATGTACTATTTTCGTATTCAAGTGTTCATGATTCACGCAGGAAAATAAAGGAGTTGTTAGTAAATGGAATTTTGAAGTGGATAAAGTTTGGGAAGTGCTTCATTGAACTAACAGATAATTCTGTTATATAACCTGAAACGAATGACTCATTCAGGTATAAGAATATATATATATATATATATATATATATATATATATATATATATATATATATATGTATCAAATATCTTGAAAGTGTCATAGGTATGTTATAACTTATTCGTGCGAGAACTGGGTTTAACAGAAAAATTTAGGTTCTGTAAAACACAGCACCAAAAATGGGCAAGCCGTCTAGAAAGAACGCCAGATATTAGGGCTGTAAAAACTATAACAAAACGGATGCTGCAGCAAAAGAGACTAAGAGGCTGGCCCAGGAAAAGATGGATCGATTTTCTGGAAGAATACATCAGGAATATGGGAAAACTCACCTCCTGAAGAAGAGAAAAATAGTTGAGTCAGGTGGAGCGTAACTATGGAAGAGGCCAAGACCCAAAAAAGGAATGTAGCGCTATTGGATTAAGATATATACGTGTGTGTGTACGTGTGTGTGTGTGTGTGGATTTGACCGTTCGATATTAAACGAATTCTCATATAAAATATGGTTTTTCTTAACCGTACATCAAAAATCAATTAAACAAATGCTTCAGTAGCTTAATTAAAGGAATATAACCACATAGAATAGTTTTAAGTGTTATGTAATTTCAAACACGAATTGATTTGCTACCAGCGTCGACAAACACAACAACTGTTTGCCACTGCGTTTGTATACATTATCGCATAACACAAACACTGCAAAAGGTATTTAGGTTTTATTTATCATAATATGATATTTAATTTCTGTTAAAAACACAATTTAATTTAATCTTGGTGTAACTGTTAATTTCACTATTTTAAAGTATTTATGACAACTAGTACGGCCTGTGTTTTCGTTTGATGTAGAGCATTAAAATCTACCTGCTATGTGTGTATATATATATATATATATATATATATATATATTGAATCTCCATAAAAGGAGAACTGTAACAAGAATTGTTACGAACTACAAACTTTCTAGCGTCTGACAAAACGCACTTATAAACCAACAAAATGTACTCACAAAAATAATGATTGGAGTCTTAAAGGTATACATTATAACTTTGATTTGCTTCAAGACTCTTCAAAAGTGTTTAACACTCTCCTATTACAACCTCCCACCATCAAATCAAGTAAATGAACTTGTGATTTTTATCTATGCATATTACGAAACTGTAGAAAGTAAATTCTTGCTGTTGAAACCGGTAGCTATTTTATTACCAGTGTTAAAATAGCTATACTACTATTGTAATTTATACGGAAAATCTAAATTATACCTCGAACGATTATTTCAATGGCAATTTGATTTTTTGTTTCAGAAAACAATACAGCAGTTAACCAATACCACTTCGAAACAGAGGAGGAATTTTCAAATAGCCATCTATTAAAAACACTACTTCGTTTTTCTAACCTTCGAATCTTAATATTTTTCTTTTTTGCTGTATAATTTATACATTTTTTTCCTGCGAAATACTTTAGTATTTCCACTGAATTTCTATTTACTATTTCTTGTACAGGCACCAGTATCACACTGTCATCGTCGCACTATCAAAAAACCTTTACAGTCACTTGTGCACAAACCGACACATTAACCGAATTTTCACATCCTTTCTTAAAATAATTTAATGAACTTTATCTATAAATTTTGGCCTTAAAAAAGTACCTGAAGAAAAATCCCACATAAAATACAGGTGGAGGTGTACAAAACGACTTCGTGGTGACCTGTTAAGTACTTGTAATCTGTAAAATCGCCTAGCAATGTTTTTATTTTTTAAAAGCACTGTTCGTTTTCCAAATATTTTCCTGTAACGGACCCCTTATCGAACAGATTGCCCCCTGTTAGTTAGGGCTTTTAATGCTGTTACGCAAATCATTATAAATATTAAGGGTTTTGCTAGTGTAAAAAGTGCAAGACTGGTTTATTTTAGATACGTTCATGGCATCATGCCATATGGCATATTATTACGGAATAGACATGCTAACATTGAACTCTTTCTTCAATTAGTTAGTTAGTTTCTCCAGATTCACTTAAGAATTTCATCCAAAAACATTCCTTCTATACAGCAATACATATATTTCTTTACGCAAAAGGTTTACAATAAACAGAACAATCTTGTTATTACTATGAAAGAAAATCCTCATGTGCGTTGCAATCTAAATACCAGAAAAGGAAAGTTGTTATTAATTTTGAGTTGTTACAATTAAGATATATATACTTTTATAATAAAATAATAAAAAACTGTACAAAATTTAAACAGATTTCAAACTTACCATTAAGTGATCCCTTGTAATTTTTTTTTCAACGTTGGAACTAAAAATTAAATAAATGAATAAGGGCTTAACACAATTTAACAATAAAGTGTGTATTTATGTATATATAGATATTTCCAAATTTAAATTTTACCTTTAACTTTGTTATTTCGTTTTCAATTTTGACATTTAAATTGTTTATATTATGATTTCAATCAATTGTAGATATATTTTTTAGATATTTTTCTCTTTTCTTGTCAAAAATCAACAAAGAAAATAATATCAAATGGAATTGACGCAATATAGTACTAATAACATAAAACTTGTTTATTACTCAAATTTATAGGGAAAAACTTTATTGACTTAAACTTTTTTATACGGAAAAGCTCAATCCTGAATAGAGTCGGAGGCTCATCTCGCTGACAGCTGTTAACAACTGACCGGAAGTTTGACAGGGAATGAAGCTTATTTCTCGCACGTCTTTAAGAAAAAGTTTAATGAAAATCCGACTTGGAAAATTAAAATGTTTTTAGGGAAAATTTGTTGCTTGAGGGTGAGAGAAAATTTGCGACCTTGTCAAACTTCACAGTGGATGTTTAATTTGCTGCTCAATCAATGAAGGATTTTAACAATATTACCTTGAAAGATCAAGATATAGTAACAGTGACCTTTATCTTTAAATAATCCAACTAATTCTTTAAATGAGAACACATTCTTTTCCTGTCATTATTTGTTCATTTTCCCCAAATCATTTCACTGTTTATATTACCGCATATACTGTTTTTGAATTCCATTTTTCCTCATGAATTATAACCATGTATCTCTTACCGTGTATCATCATCCCATATATCTTTTGATTGTATAATTAACAAAATATACGGAAATAGTACTAGTTTTAATTTTTATCCATACTTTTCCGTGTTGTCATATCGTGTCGATTGGTTGTAGATTTCACTTAAATCACAAGTCAATGATTACATTAAATAATTTCAGAATTCGTCGTTCATTCCTACTATAGCCTCAAATATGTTCATAATTTTTTTTTTCAAATAAAATTATCATAATATTTTGCCGCAAATATTGCATAAATCATTTTACAAAATTCTTTGTTTTAGACGCGATCGAAATCACAAAACACTCAGAAAATTCAATTTTAACTTTTAATAGACGGCATGAAACAAAATATAAACTCGGATATTTAATTATTAATAATAACTAATTCGACATATTAACTAATTATACATATTAATTAAAAATCTTAGGGAAAATAAAATACTATCATAACTCTGTAATCAAATACAATCTAACTGTTTTTGAATAATAAGATTTTATTTGACAATCGTAAAAATTGTTACTATACTCCGATCCTTTAGATACTCTAACTACAAATATCTGTAATTTATAATTCTAATTTTTGTAACGCAATTCTAAATAAATTATCTAATGATTACCGTCCGAAATACACCCATAGAATGTAATATTTTTATAAAAGCAATGTATTTTTGTTTATCCATGAAGTAAAAATGTGTATCTGCTTATATTAACTTTTCATACTTGGAAAATATCGTGATTAAGATTGTCATTATTATTGAAGAATTAAGATTGTCATTAGATTGTCATATACATAATTTAATCCAATTTAATAAAGATTTCGAAATCTTACTATCCTTATAACTTCTCAAAAAAATAATATATTACCGGACCGTTTTTTATGACCGTTAATATGGACCGTTTTTAAAAAGAAATTCAAAATAAGGTCTTTTTGTAAAAAGATATTTTCAAAATAAAATAGTAAATAAGAATAATATTTTGATCTTTTGCAATAAAACATTGCCATTTTATATTTCGAATAAATAAAACGTATTAATATCTATTTGACTAAATACTTACAAATAGAAATAAATATATAGATGTATATAAAAAGTGCCTCAATATTATATACGTACTAATATGTCTAGATAATTTCAATACGAAATAGCGTATAAATAAATAAGTAAATCTATAAAAATGTAGTCATAAAAGACGAAAGCAAACTGTAATTGAAACTAATTTTATTTCAAGATTGTTACATAACAAAAAGTTTTAGGACCATTATATAACAATTAACCAAAAAATACGGACCATATTATCAATTTTCATAATATTTTTTTAAATCCGTATGTTTGGGCATTTCATAACTTAACTTCATCGAATTTTCGTTCAAAATCGCTCAATCATCTTAACTTAAATAAACTTAATCATCGTCGATACTACCGTTAACTGTCACATAAAGAACGCTCACCTTGTCATTCAAAATTTAATACAAGCATAATAGAGAGAAAAAATAAAATATTAATGACGTTTTTACCCGACCGTGACACGTCATATTAGGGAGTGAAACTTAATGATATATTTACCCGGCCGTGACACCTTATAACAGAGAAAAAAAATAATATACTTACCTAGCTGTCACCTCACCAGAGGTGGAATTTAAAATATTTAGTTCATAATGCTTTAATCTTGTTGTTTCGTTGTCATCATGAAAATATTGAACAAGCTTCTGTCCTTCGAAAGAAAAAGATTTTTCAACCTAAACAAGATTTCAATACGTATTATATAATAAATATAAAACCTGTGTATATAAAAGAATTTCTTGAACAAGGATTTGGGTATAAACTCTTCTAATTTTTGGGCTTACAAGTAATTTACAAGTGTTTTAATAACATAGTTAGTTTTGATTTTAACTATTCACATAAGTCCTAAAAATAAAAAGACTATATAAGATTTTCGGAGATGTCCTATCTCCACAGCTTACTATTAAATTACTGATTTCATTGTCTTTTTCATGTCCAAATATCATGTGAGGTTTAAGTTATGCTGTAACTATATAGGCTATATTGTATACAGTACTGCATAGTAACTATATAGGTTAATAGCACCGAACTAAAAGTCAGCTTTTTAAAAGCGAGTCTACCACTTCATAAAAATGAATTTGACTGAAAAGAAAATGGATAAATTTTCAATTACTGATTTATGCTCAACTAAAACTAAATATTATTTCCATAAAGTGTAAAAATATCTTGACCCTAATAGAATCCTATCGCCACACTTTCGTGATCACAATTAATACTTATTAATAAATCCTTATAGAGAAACGACAGAGAGAAATACATAAGTTCTCTGCAGGACAGAATGAAATATAAATCCTTAAAATAATATAAAATACATATTTTAATATCAGTTTTAATATAATGTAAAGGATCAAGTTTAGACGCATTACCTTTAAAATTTTTGATCACCAACAAACAGCGTTGCTACGCATGTATTAGTTTATGACTAGAAAATATCGATTCTTAAGCTGTGGCATTTTGTATACACATTCTTAATGTTTAATTAGGATTCTCTGGTTATCTCACAAATAAAAAATTAACTTTTGTTCATTGATTACAAAAGACAGCTGAGTTTATGACAATAATCAAGGGCCACATTCCAATTATTATCCACGCTTATAAAATAAACCAAATCTATTCCCCATATTTAATTATATTTACTGACTTAGAATAGTTTTCTTCAGTTTTTGGCGAGCATCAAGTGTCAAGCATAATTCATTCAAAACGATTGACATACCTATTAACTGTTATCGTCAAGGTGCTCTTCTGCTAAGGGCGTCCCTCCAACTAGCGAAGGTTGGCAGTCCGCTCTGCGTATTTGGTCTTATCCTTGGCAAGGTGAAAGAGTTCGATGGAATTCGTAATCCCTGTCCATTCTCGGATATTGTGCATCCATGACTTCCTTCTTCGACCGACTTCCGCTCTCCCGCCAACTTTTCCCATCATTACTCGTTGCAAAAGCTTGTATATCTCATGCTCGAGTATATGCCCCAGATTGCAGGGTACCTTGATGATTTATAAAAGCTCGCGTTTCTAGACAACCCCTCGTAAAACTTCTTCATTAGTTCAAAGTAGAGTCCAAGATATAGACATCATGCGTCTTTAAGCCTACATAAGGAATGTTTCTGTATGTTTCCTGAGATCTTTTTTATTGACCCAGGGTAATTTCGATGCGTGCTTTGATCTCTAACGTACTGTCTCAATTTTGAGTAAGTCACATTCCTAGATATTTATATATATATATATATATATATATATATATATATATATATATATATATATATATACCTATAGCTATTCTAGTTTTTAACCCGCCACAAATATGCTTGGTTGGAGATTGGGATTGTTAAAGATGACCATAAACTTTGTCTTGGTGACATTCATTCTGAGACTAGCTTTAATATTACACTCGTTAACCCGATCTACAATCTTCTGTAACTCCAGTTCCGAAGATGCTATGTAAATCAGTGTCATCAGCGTACCGCAATTCGTTGATGAGGCGCCCATTGACTTTAACACCACAGTCTTGTTCTTACAGAGCTTCCGATATGGTCGCTTCTGAGTACAGCTTAAGAAGAGCCGGTGATAAAATATAACCCTTTCGCACTCCACTTTTAACGTCAATCTCTTTAGATTCCTTCCCTTTCGATCCTGATAGTTGCGCATTGGTTCCTGACCGTTGCGGTCCGATATTTCTGAGGAGCTCATAAGCTTTTTTAGAGATAATTTTTTTAGAGATTATACGCTTTTTCAAAATCTATGAAACACAGAAAAATGTCTCGCTGCATGTCTACATTTTTGCACCAGAACCTGTACTGTTGTCCCCACTCCACATAGGAATCCAAATCGACTGTCGCTTAGCTATTCATCGCATTTTACCCTAATGCGTTCATAAATTATAGAGAGGAAAAGCTTCAAAACTTGTCTCGTAGGGCTAATTGTTCGAAACTCGTCACATTTTTTTGCGTACTTCTTTTTAGGAAGTGTAACAAAAATAGATTTCAGCCAGTCCTCAAAGATCTGGCCAGTTTTGTGAACGAGGTTGAATAGGTTTACTAGTACCTATAAAACCTTGTAACTAGTACCTAGCAACCAACGTCAAGGTTGTAAAACTTGCTAAATTAAAAAAATGTCTTATTATTAATTGAATAAACTTTAGTAAAAGTTTCACTTGAGACGTAAATTCAATAAATTTTGTTGTTGCACAAGATTATTTTTTTTCTTTTAATTAGAGTACCCACGAGGATTTAGGAAGCCAGATTATGGAAAATATTAAATAGTAATAATCATTGACAGAAAATCGTATAAATGAAATATCTTGGTGAAATAGCTTAAAAAAATAGCTTTGTCATTGACATACTATTGATTTGGAACGGTACTTAAATCGTTTCAAAAATAATCGTCTTTTTCCATCCATAAATTTAACTGCTGAAAAATAATGTAATATCCTTTTCCAAAAAATGACAAATATTTCTGTTGAATAAAATTAAAATATCCGGCGCATTAAACTAAGCCTAAACTCTACTCCATAAAATCTGCCAAACTGAGATCAACGCAATTATGATATGACCTAGCATCTAATAAGGCCCAGAAATCCCATTTAAAATTATTTGATTTGTTTAACACTTCACACTCTAATAGAATGGAACACATAATAGTAGTAAAGCGAGCACATGTAACACGTGCTTAATGGCTCGTGTTTGTCTTGTTGGCAACTTCGTGCTCATCTTCGATACCTGTTGTGGCTATGGCAATTAACGCCCGCTGTCTGTTAGCGCCTAAGTGATAAAAATAGATATAAATTGATGTGATTCATCGACGTATTCACGCTTAGAACACATCAATAGAAACATATCAACACGGCGGTAATTCGCTCGTGCTGTCATCTTGAGACGAAAGTGACACTTGTATAACATTTTAATTGCAATTTCCCGCTGAGGCATATTCTTGCAAAATGTTATATATATTGGTCTAAACTGGCGAAACTTTGAGACTGTGACAGACAGATCGAGGGATATAAAGAAGTTATTAGGGACGAATACTTGTTCGACTACGAATCTCTAAAAGTCGCATTATTCGAATATTAACAGCGTGACGAAGTTTAAGTAGATATTACAATTTTATTATGTAATCGTCGGTGAGTCTGTTAGCGATTGTGAAAATTTTGAACGACTTGACCGCTTGAGGTCATTTTAATGCAATATATATGTTTTGTCAAGGCGATTGTTTCAAGATATGGTAAGATTCGATATGGGGTGCTGTAGTCAAGTCATTTACAAGTTCTTTATTTATGGACCAAAATAACTTATATCCACAATATAGTCTGTCAGTGCCAAAAAGAAAATGACAAAATCTGGACCTGATAGGTGGCGCTGTGTTTCAAAGAACAGAACAACGTCTGCCGGACCTGCTAGTAAATTATAAAATTAAAAAAGCAACTTTTCGAAGGACGGATTTAAACCACCTGATAAAGCGTTTTTAGAAATAACTTAGGTAGTAAGTTTTCCTAAAATATACCTAATGAAACTCTGTTAAGATTGTACCTTAAATCAAAAAAACGATACGCGATAGGTTAATGCTTTAAAACTATACATTCTGGATCAACGACTGAATGAATTCAACAAAGTTTTGGGGTATTCTTTATCAAATAATCTAACTTCGATATTTCTAAGTATCGTAATAGCAATAAGATAATTGCTTGCATAATCGGCATAATTTACGTCGAAAGGACGGTATTTTTCTGAATTAAAAATAATAAAAAATATTTAAAATCAACCGTGTTTGAGCGAAGATTAGATGATATATTTGCTGTTGCGATTGAACGTAGAATTTTAGATATTTTAATATCTACAAAAAAATTAACTGCAGATTTAATCAGTATAAATATTAAAAAAATTCGTTGCAATTTGTCAACCATTCTAAATAAACATCTTAATTGTCGTCTATTGAGTAAAAAGATAAAAACCTGTCAAGTATAAGTAGAATTAGCACTACAAGGGTCCCGTAGACATATAGTCATTTATTAACACTCAAAGTTATATAGTCTTTTTATTAAACTATTTACAAACATTAAATTTTCACATCATAAATATATTGTCTTATGAATCTTTCATATGCCTAAAAAAATGGTGCATATTTAAAAAATTATGACATCTAAAATCATCGTTATAATTTTTCCACAACCTCTGCATAGATTTCTAAAAACACTACTTTTAGTTATTTTAGGATTTTTATGTAATTATGTCTTGAGAGATATACTAAAAAATATAGAAAAAATATGGTCACCCCAACCCCATTTTCCAAAATTACTAAATAAATTCGGAAATAAGAAGGGAAGCATGTTTTCTTCGTATATATATTCTACCTATAATTAGATACTATTTTTGACTCCCTTATTACTAGCCCTTTCAAACGATAAACATAGAGGTAAAAAACTAAGGAGATAGTATACGCCCATACTTCTCTTGTAGAAAGTTTGTTAAGTTTTGGAATAATTTCTATAAGCAAACCTTCGCCTCATCCGGTCACACTTTAGCATCAGACGAGAGGAAACAAACTTTGTGAAATATTCACAATTAAATGAAACTACGTGATGTAGTATTATTTCTACTTTCTTTAATTTCTTTACCACGACCTCAAAGATATCTTTGCTAATATCCCACCTGAAGATGTTGTAATACAACGAAACGTAGGTCGTAGTAAAGAAATTAAAGAAAGTAGAAATAATACTACATCACGTAGTTTCATTTAATTGTGAATAATGAATTTCTACAAAATTAACGCCAAATATATTCAATATTTGTGAAATATATATTTATTTTTTTGGAAAATGGTTATGTGTTCCACCAAAAAGTTCAAAATTCATAGCGGAAAGTCGAGTACATTTAAAAACAATGTCATATAAGTATACTTTTATTTAATTTTTATATATTATACGTAAATAATTCACCGCCGTTGGATATTAATGAATGTTAAATGACGTACGAGTAACCTACATCGATAACTTTAAACTAAAACATATTTCAAAATTCTGTATTGAATATTACAATAATATAAATTGTTAATCACAGTAATTTATAAACAATAATTTTATCGGTATATATCTATCATATCACCATTGCAAACTTTGCTCAGTTTATTCCACATACTGAATATTTGTTAAATGCTACTAATTGAGTTGCCTAAAAACTTATGATTAAATTCCACAATATAACAATTCGTCAATAATTATAATTTTTATATACAAGTGAATTCAATTGTAATTGGAAATATATGTCAAGAACAATGTTTTGGTATTTAATGGTATAAATTATGATATGCGACATAATAACTGAAAATGTATATAATATCTCGCGTTATATCAAGCTGTCAATGCGTTTATTTTTTTTTTAATTTTGAATTTTCAACGTTTCTTTTGTTACAGTGGCATCAAATTATTTTTCTTATCATGTATCAATTATGTTGATATTTCGATACTTTGTTGGTTACTTTCTGATATGACATTTTCTTAATCATTTTATTACTGTTACTAAAATATTCTCAAACATGGAAAACGTTTTTTCTATCACGTTTATTAGTATTTTCAAATAAATGTTTGTTTATATTAAATAAATTGTTTTAATTTTAAATATAATTGTTTTAACTACTGTCATGAGTTAATTTAATTAGAGTTAGTCTACGTGATTTGGGAAAAGCTCGTACTTTAACATTAGAACTCTACAAATGCCTTAAAAATATTATATATTTGACCTAATCTTATCGGTCATTTCTAAAGCTGTAGAGGTAAACTCCATCCAATGTAATATAGGCAGTCCTCGAGTTACGTAAGTTTTAAGAGCTCGTAGATTTCCAGGCGTATCAACCAAAAGTGGTTTCAATATAAGATTGCCTTCAGCATTTGATCCCTATAACAATGTCAAGCGATATTTAGCTACTTCAAAGCCAGACATAACTTTTCTTCCTTCGATATAAAAGTGTGGATGAGCATTTTCTTCCAAAATAAATTGATTTCCACATCGAAACTTTTTTTCGATGAACGTCCGATTACCTCTTTTAATATGCCGGAAAAACTCTTAGCAGCCATATGATCGGCACTAGCAGCCTCTCCTTGCGCTCGAAATTTATGCAATGAATATCTTGTTTTATACCATCAACGGCTAGCAGGAAAAGTTTTTGTATCTTTATTGTTATTTTTGCTACGATTGTTTTGAAGCGAGTATTGATAAATACCGAATGCCTTGTTTTGATGATAGCAAGACTAAGAGGAACGCGTTGCTGATTTTACTCTTGAATCCAAGTGTGTAATAACCGTTTTTTCATCCCGGAAATTAAAGCGTTTATTCTAAATATGACAGTGCTATTTAAAAAAAAAAAGATTTTTCCTCATTCGATATTTCACCAATGAAATTATATGTTTACAGGCCTACTTCTCATATTTTTGTAAAAATAAGAATGTGAACTATTAATTGAAGAAAGCCGATAAAATTCTATTGTATTCCGCTAGCAAGATACATCACTAAATAAATTGAAACGTATACAATCATAAAGAATTAAATTTTAACATTTTTTACAGAAAGAAAAACAAAATTATTTATAAAAAATCATGATAATGTTTGCAAATCGCCTACAAACTTCTCATATCACTCCTACGTACCTAAGCCTTTCAAAAAGAGCGCGGTCGGAATGGGCGTGACTACTTAATCATGAGACCCTGTGATAATAAATATTTCTTTCAAATACGTATTCGATATATTTTTACGATTTGCTGAGACAACGTATTTAAAAACAAAACACGAAATTAAAACAAAAAATAGACAATAGTACAAGTAGCACAAATTATTGTATCGGTCCATTTTACTAAACTGGATACTCGATTATTTAAATACCGATATTATGAATTTTTTTAAACGACTTTATACTTCCCCTCCCCTTTCATAAGTTTTGGCGGCGAGTTAGATTTCCTATAAAATTTTTTTGATACACTCTCCTTCCATATTCTTACTCTCTCATCCCCTATTCTTACCTCTCCGTCACCTATTCTTACCTCTATGATCATACACCACACTATATACTTATGGAATTAAAAATATTCGATTACTTTCTTTGCCCCCCCCCCCCACCAACCCTATTTCCAAGTGACATTTTTTAGTAGGTAATACTAAAAAATGTCACTTGGAAATAGGGTTGGTGGGGGGGTTAATTTGTTTTATTACTATGCAAAATTTCAGTTGATACAGTTCTGTAAATAACACAAATATAACTAAATAAAGAAAATTAAGTCAGGTGTGGCCAATTTAAGGTTACCCAGCTAATGGCAAGCCTCCATTCACACAGATGAAGTGGTTTCTTAATAATAGCGTAAATGACCTTAATAATATATATTGGTACTTCATTGTTTTATAATTTCATAAGGTGTTTAAAAAGACATATAATATTTTTACAAAAACATTTATTCACCATTTATGTGCTACGTGTCACTTATTGACCTATGAAATTGAGTAGGTACAGAGATCAGTCGTTGACCCACAGAGAGTAACAAATGCCACTTCTGATTAATTAATTTCTCAGCACTCTCAAATTTATTGAATTAATAAATTTGTCAAGGTAATTAGTTATTAAATCTGGGAATCATAATAACAAAATATATTATACATATGTATATATATGTAAATATATATATATATATATATATATATATATATAGACATACACATGCACACACACATAGACACTCACATATATATATTTATATATATATATATATATATATATATATATATATATATATATACTGTATTATTAACATTATTATTAATTAGGTATCAATCATTGCTTACCTTCTTCATAACAAAATAAGGTTCAGAAAAAGCTTACTAAAAGCACGGAGAGACAGTGTCAAACACTATACACCCTGTATGGTCAATTAGAACAGTTGCGTGATCATCTGTCGTTAATCTGAAGAAGTCATGATATCTAGTGTTGTGTATCAAAAAATTATTTTTGTGAAGTACACAAAAATGTTAATTTCACACAAATTTTAAATAAGTATGTCTAAAGTAATAAATATAAATCGAGGTCTTCCCGCCAAATAAGAATAAGCAAAAATGTTTGAGAAATGAGTTTCTTATTGTGAAAGACTTTAATTTGAAACTAGCAACAATTTCGAAGCAGTTTAGTAAAAAAAATCACTAAATGGTAAAAGAAAATCAAATTTATCGTAAATTACATTTACATTTTCACTGTATCATTTATCGACCTTAGAAATAAGCACCGCTGCTTATTTATCATAAGCATCTGTGCAGGAGATATAGTCAGCGACGCACATTATGGAGTACTACATTGGATTTTGGCAGTGATTACTATTGATGTGATGATACTGCATGCCCACCCGTGTATGTAACTTCTAATTTCTAAATGAAATGGCATAAGAACTTGGAATTTACACACATGTTGTAAACAACTAGAATTAGAAACGCTATTAAAAATAACTTAAAATTATATTTCAAGGGGGTTCCTATGCGTTTATATAAAGGAGCTGACTTTTTTCTCTAAATGGTCATGTGGTCATGGTATCATAGATAAATCAAACTCATTGAGTGCAGCATAAATCTTTTTGTTCTTCCTTTCAATTAGAACAATTTCCCCATCAAAATTGTAAATTTCACTCATTTTTTCCCTGAGCTATCTTAAAAACGCTAATAATTCGGCTCCAATATTTGACATGTACTTTATTTAAACTTTAAATGCAAATAAAAGCTAAATTAAACAAAAGATTTTTGCAAGTTAAGCCCGACTCACACAACAATTGATTCACCAATCAAATGCTCATGTGATGCGGTGGTGTCAACCGTGTCGACCATCGTAATGGAAATAACGTCACTACAAGCTCCATTATGAGAAAGCGTACTGGAATTCTGTAAACAAGTCCTAATTTCGTATTCGTTTCTTTCCTACATTTTATCGTTAACCAATAAGAAAATCTCATTTTGTCACGTGGTCATGTGTTTACCATAACTGCCGATAGCGACCGACTTGATTATAGAAGGCTGTTTTAAATGTGAACAAAAAGAAGCTTTACTGTTTTATATATGTATGATTTTCCTACCCTGAATACATTATAATAATTGATAAATTTACAAATAATTTTGTTACAAAGGATATTTTATAAATTGAATCAACAATTAATATTTAATTTTCAACAAGAAATATAAAATAGCTTTTGTACCAAATTACTTTATTAACATTTATGATATAATGAGATTAAAAAATATGTTTTACATGCGAGTTGAATAATCAGTATTATTCAAATATTCAGAGCCATTTACAAATCTGGCTCAGCCGCGCCATTGCAAGGTCTAGGGTAACAGTTCGCTTAGAAAGCCTTGCTCACACGACATTTGTTTCTCTAATGGATTGATTAGTTTCAATTAAACAATCCATTAGCGAAACAAATGTCGTGTGAGCAAGGCTTTAATTAGATTTTTATGCTTGTGAAAGTTGTAGCTAATATATTCATTAGATAAAAATAATTTTAATATTTGTTAAATAGTTTAATAGACATTCTATATACCCCAAAAAATGTTTATATTGGTATGTATGAATGAATTAATGATTAGTCCTTAGCTGGCATACAGTTGAGGGTGACCTAGATGTCAATATGCTGCTCTCTCCATTTCTTACGGTCAGAAACTATTCTTTTTACTTTATATAAGTTGATTCTTTATTTTCTGAGATCTGCCTCTATTTGTTTCAAACCATATTTTCTTTAGTGCATCTTCCTGAACTTTCAATTCACCAGTTTCAATTCTCCTTATCCCGATTCTTCAAGGAGCTGGTAAGGAAGCAGAGTCTCGTTCATGCGGCACACATGTCCAATCCATTTTGAACGATGCTGCAGAATTTGACATTCGATGGTCATTTGATTTTGACAACGAGATTGGATGTTGTCATTTCATTACAGTCGTAGATTGAGACTCTCGGGATCTGCCGAAGACATTGCATTTGGAAAACTTCAAGTTTTTTGAAATCCAATTTAAGAGCGTTCCAGGTTTCTCAGCTGTAGAAAAAATTGGTAAGATAACCATCCAAAAGATACAAATCATAGTCGGAATGGTGATGTTATTTTTCCTCCACAGACACCATTTGAGCGAAGCTAACGTGGCAGATGTCTTTCTGATTTGGGCATGGATTCAGCAGATGAGTTATTTTTTTTAATTTTATTTATATGAAGTTATTGAAAATAGTCACCTATGATAATTAATTTTTTTAATGTTTTATTATAATAAACGTATTGCACCCTCCATTTCAATCTTTTTTAAATTAACAAACAAGGTATCGTAAATGATAAAATTACACCCTCAATATTTGAAAGAAAATAATTACAATATTAATATATAGTACATCATTATGAACGTTGCACGAAACAACACTTGGTAGCTATAAGTTAACCTGATAGGAAAGATAGAAAAAATTATAAGTAAAAAACCTTTTTCTGTAAAATTCACGTTTTATCGCTCACAATAATTTGGCGGAAAGGAATCAATACGTACAAAAGTCCCCGTCATTCCGTTCCTTATCCTTCCATAAAGGTCTACCATCTGGTTCAAGTTTAAGCCTTCCATAAAGGTCTACCATCTGGTTCAATTTTTAGTCATTTAACCCCACGATTTCCCCAGCTTCCTAACATCTTCATCACTTTATTGCAGTCCAAGTAATTAAGGAGTCGTCTTCTGCGGCTCTGTCGAATTCCAGTACAAAATCGGCCTGGGAATATCAGCAACAGAGTCCTTTAGGGTATATCCCAGCCATCTCCACTGTTGTCTTCTAATCATAGATATGGATGGAATATACCCTACATAGCTAGAGATGGGTGGAATATACGCTACTTAGCATGCCATCTCCATTTTCATCTTCTATATGTATCACATGTTGTTTAGTTTTTCTATGAAGATCTTTGTTGGATATTCAAACCAACCAGAAAATACCTGCTATTCTACATAAACAACTATTTGTGAATACTTGGAGTCGGCCTTGTAATTGCCTTGCTAGTGTACGTACATATACATGAGCTAATATAAATCCAGAATCCCTACATAAATAATTTTGATAAAAGTATTATATCCATAATTCGAAACATTGAATTGTTACAATGGGCTTCCTTGTGTCTTTATTATACTCAATAGTTCTAACCATTCGTAATAAATGGGACTGTGAACTCACATTACAAGGATTCCGTGCGCATTTTGGCACTTACATATATTTAAGGGTTTTCATTGAACTATCTACAAATATTAATTTTCAAAACGTAAATCTTATTAATATATCTTTCATAGGTGCGATGCATATGATGCATATTTTAAAATTTTATGATCTAGAACCATCGCTATAGTTTTCCTTTAATGTTTGCGTGGACTTCTGAAAATGCTATTTTTTCATAATTTGAAGTTTAGTCTCGGTAATAGGGGGGAAGAATATTTTTTTATATGTTTATCAGAGTTCAGTATATCTTTAAAGATATAAATACCTAAAATAACGAAAAAAATATTTTTGTAACCTTTGAAACAATACGCAACCCTATATAAAAATTTTAAATGTTTTTTCGTGTACTTAATTTTTTTCTTTCTTTCTAAAATTTCCACCTGATGATTTTCCAGTGTTATCTGTTGAAATATATATGGATACATATGCTTTATTATTGTGCTACATTTCAAGTTTCAATCCAAGTGGTTTCTGAGAAAAACGTCTGTAACAGACAAACAAGTCAGTCATCTTATAAGGGTTCCATTTTTCCTTTTATTTACAATTTTTATTAAAACTAGTTATATAACTAACGATTAATTTGTTTCTAAATTAATGTGCTGTCTAAACTAAGATTTTCCTTTGAATCACTTAGTGTTCTAATGTCTAACAAGCTCAAAAGGTTTTATTCTTTTGAGTCTTCTAATAGTATTTTGCACATTTGAGAGTCTGGACACCTCTGGTTTAATGTGGTTTTGAAGTCTCTTTTGGTGAGAAGTAGCAAATCTACTGAAAGTATCATCTACTATCTCAATCTCAAGATCGCGATGGAGATCAATGTTACGGACATACCAAGGCACGTTAACTACACACTTAAGCACTTTGTTTTGGAATCTTTGTATCACTTGGATATTAGACTTACTGGTGCAGCCCCACAGCTGTATTCCACAGCTGCATCCAAATTGGGCGTAGGACTTGCTTATACAAAATAAGCTTGTTGTATATTGAAAGCTCAGAATTACGACCAAGCAAGCGATACATTTTTCTGAACTTGATATTAAGTTCATCGTGTTTCTTCTTAATATGTACTTTCCACCAAAGCTTGGCGAGAGTCATACATACAAGATATTTAGTGGTGTTTGCATATGGTAATTGAGTGCAATTAATTAAGAATGGTTGTTGCGTTATCTTTTTATTTGTAAAGTTGATATGTGTTGATTTGGATTCATTTAATTTAATGAGCCATTTTTTTGTCCAGATGGCTACTTCGTTGAGAGAGCAGATTGCAATTTTCTAGTTGAACTCCCACAGTTTGTCCCATTATTGCCATATTTATATATGCTATTATTGCCATATCATCTGCAAAAGTGGCTATTGTACTATATAACGTTGTTGGAACATCATTAATGTATAGCAAATACATACCCTTTAAAAATATACAATTTTAAATTCAATAAATGGAGTCCCAGCAAATGATGGCAACAGCAACGTGGCAACGTGAAATGAAACAAAAATTCCAAAATATGCAAAGCCAATTTAATAAAATCTCTTCCCTCCAATTTACATAATTCATCAAAATAAATAGGACACGGTAGTGATGTATGTATGTATCTACGCTTAACACATGCCGGTACATGCATGCAGCTGTATAGCATAGCTGGCAGAATAGGGTACATTAAAAAATAAATGGTACTGTACTGAAGTCTTAATTTCATAAAACATCTTTCATAATGTCTTCAAGTTCATAATATAAAGCATTTCTCCCAATGAGAAGCCGTGTTACATATTAACTTACTTTTCATCTACATAATCAATTTTCTGTGGACCAACATTTTCCAAAATTTTGGATTCAATCGAAATCAAATATTAGTATTTTTAGCTCAGTTTTATTTTTTTTATTTCTTAATAATTTCTATTTATGACAAACTATTAGAAAACCAACTAAGTTGATAAAAATTGTAATCTTTCTCCGAAACCGAAATAAAGATTAAATTACAAACTACCACCACTGAAAAGATATATATTGAATAAAAAAATTCTCCCATCAGAAAAAATCTTATCAATACACAGCTGCATGCGATTCCAACGATGATAAAAATGTGGGTTGTATAGTTACAGTTAGCCTTAAATTCTGTTAAATTAATATTAAAATCTAATTTAAATATATTTATTCAACTTAACCTAATATATTTACAAATCAATAGCATTCACTTCAGCTACTGATAACTTATCTAAATATTAATATTATTTATATAATAAACTCTTAAAGATATACAATGTATTATACATTTATATATAAAATACAAATCCACATTACTTAATTTAACGGCATCTTATTTACAACAAGCAAACTCGTTACCAAATTCGCTTACGACAATCTTTCTACAACTAGTCTCAGACTTGTCTTAAAAGTTTATAAGTAAAATTGGTTAAATTATTTGACAGTATTGGCGAAAGAATATTATATTTCCCACCCTAAATATGAGATTTCACACTTTTAAACTACAGATAGAAAAAATTCATTGTTTTACTATTCAGAAGCTATGCTCGTACAATAAATGCATGTTTTTCCAATAAAAAAAAACGAAAAGCTATATGATCCACTTGGAGTACACTGTTTTACATGTAATATATGTGAACATCTCTGCACTCTGTTATATGATGATAGTATTAACATTCATGTAACAAAACCACTTGAAGAGAACACAGTTAGTAGCATTTACATCTTAATTCCTTCCTTCTGACATTTTATATTGAATTTAAGTTAATTTTTTACCATTTTGTTTTACTTACAAAAACCTCGATATCTAAACATAAACAACAAATACTCTCTCCCTCTATAAAATTCAATGGGAGAAATTGATATAGAAGCGATAATAAAGTATTTTTTTAAAAGTGTGCATACAAATAAATATCAAAATTATTCCTCAACTCATTTCTACAATTTATTTAAATCTGACTTCACGCAAAGTATGCCTGTGAATATTGTCTCCCTAAGGTGTATATAAATAATTGCCTCCCCTTTCTAATAACTTTGACATTGGCACAGTTCTCAAACTTTCTACGTCAGTTTTGCAATTAGGAGATAACCTAATGTACAGTGGACTCGCCTAAAAAATAAGTACATTCCACATTACATGGGGCATGCATTGTCAGATGAATTTATGCAAGTCGAAACATGTCTCCAAGTTGCAAATGTGTTTGAAAAATGTAAGTAATACTAAATATCATCGCACCCACGAAAAATAAAGTAAATTTCACAATTTTTTTTCATTTGAACCCCCCTGTAAATTTAATATTTTGCAGATTTTCAAATTGCTGTGGATGCGACGAGTTGTGCTCAGCCTATTAGATTAAGCACGCAAGAAATGCCCACAAAAGAATATGTGTATCTCAATGTACAATAGAATGTGTGCATGCATATATCTCAGTGTACAATAGAATGTGTGCATGCACATATTTCAGTGTACAATAGAATGTGTGGATGTACATATTTCAGTGTACGATAGAATGTGTGCATGCACATATTTCAGTTGTTTTCTGTTTTTGTAAACCTTTACTTTTTAAAACTGCAAGATTCACTATACGTATATAAACAATAGTTAAGAGCATTTCTAAACAAAAAATATATCAAAAATTTTAAATACATCTTACAAGTTACAAGGGACTGTTTATCGCTGTATGTGTGTACTACCAGCAATTTGTTTATCGCATTATACAAATATTTGTATTTGTTATAGGGGGGCACATACATGCGAGTCCACTGTAATAGCATTATTCTAAAATCTATTAAAATACATTCAATGTCAACCTAACTGTTTCACTTCTTTTTTTTTCTACTATTTGTGTCGAATTTTCTAATATAAATTTATAACCTTTTAAGTGTTATTGACTTTTCACAAAAGAAAAGCAACATTTGCTTTGGAAAATTAAGGTATTTAAAATTTAATAATATATCAAAAATGAAGTAATGCAATTTCCAATTCAAATATGAAAAAGTCATGTTAAATCTTTTATTTACTGTGGATATCTAAAAATATTGTAATTGTATATTTAATGCTTTGTTACATATGTTATTTCATATTTAAGATAATATTGTTAAGCAAAGCCGCATATACTTATGGTAATAAAATTTAAAAAAATGTTGACCTATTCCTTAAGGAAATAAAAAAAGAATAAACAAAACTTTTCAATTAATATTTAGAAAATTGCACAAACAATGCAGAAATCAATTGATGAAATTACTATATAATATATAAAAATCAATCTTAAAAAAAAGTAGAACATAATGTAGAAGCAATGTGGTAACATTGCTTAATGATAAATTGGTTTTCACTATGGTCTAAAGTTTTCTCTTTGTTTCAATTTCTTAAAATAGAACAAGTGTACGTCGCAAGTGAATATTTTCAGAGCAATGACAACTGTATAACAAGAGGTAACTGTACGCAGGACATTAAATGTTTATATGTGTGAATAAACTCATTATTGTTATTTGTTAGAAGCCTTTTTGTTATAATTGTGGTAACAAATTAAGTATTTTATTTCAGTGAAAGCTCAAATCGAAACTGCAATAGCATTTCTTCCAAAATACTATTTCTCAAAATGGTGAATGCAATTTTCGAAAAACTCTAATTTTGTACACTTCTCCAATGTGTTGTGAAAACTTCTACATTAAAGAAAAACAAGCAATTTTATAATCAAAAATTTGATTTTGGCTTTAAAATGGCCACCATTTCCAACTGAATCAAAATTTAAAAAGGAAACCAACCCTTCACCCCTAAGAGAATGTCATATTAGGCGTATTTTCTTTCTTTGCTTTATTCCAAATGAGTTGTACATGCTGCAATCGCGGTTATCACAAACCCACTTTTAAAAACCTGCAAAATGGCAAAATGCCCGATGCAAACTAAGATTTATGATTTTTAATAAAAAAAATTTTACAACATAACTAAACGGAAATTTTATAAAATATTCTCAAAAACAATTAATAGTTTTTGTGTAGTAAAATCTAAAAATGGCCATATTTCTATTCCAAACAGAATATTAAATAAAATATAAGAATTTAAAATATAAAAATTTCATTTATTGCACAATTCTACGTAGACACTGTTGCAAAAAAGTATTAGTCCTATTTCTCTTTGGAGAAAATTCAGATGTGTAATAAATTTGTGTAGGAATATTTATTAGTTATTATAGAATTAATTATTATTTTCATTACTATAACAAAAATTAAAAATTGACAAAATTCAATATGCCCACCTGTATTTATTTATAGTTTTAATTAACCATAACCTCAAAAATTGTTCATTTGAATTTTTATAATATATTCAGATTTTATATACATCTCTAGCATGCTTATTTCATATAAATCATTACATTTTAAACCATATATTGTTCAAATAACCAGGTAACATTTTTAAATATTCGAGTTTGTGTTATAATATTCGCAATATGCAGTGCAACCACGTGATCTGAATGCCCAAAAATTGTGCCGGTATTAATATCAAAAAGCTAATCAAATTTACAAAAATTATGGAAATTTATAAATAATTTTAATAAACGATCCCCTATAGTCTTTTGATAAATAAGACTTCAATTATGCCACTTCACATTTACAATGAATACTCAATGTTAAATGTTTCCATTTATCTTTCTTTATCTGTTACTTAAATCACTTTATATTTATAATAAATGATAAATGTTAAATGTTTCTGACTTTAGCTGTCACTTATATAACTTCATATTTATAATGAATGCTCTATGTTAAATGTTTCTGACTTTATCTGTCACTTGTATAACTTCATATTTATAATGAAAACTAAATGTTAAATGTTTCTAACTTTATCATTTATATCATTCCATAATTATAATGAACACTAAATAAAACATGTTTACAATCTGCCACAATTATTTAAAAAAACTTGGTGATACTGTCCGTATACTGTTAGTTGCTGTGCAGTACAAAATCCAGAACAAAAAAATTGTCAAAGTAGTTTACAAGCGATTGTAAAATTAGGCTGGGTTCAGATCAAAGTGGCTCCACTGCATTTTTAAGTTAAACAAAATAAAAGTCACTATAACAGTTTCCTTTTTTCATCTAGACTTCCAATAACATCACTTTAAGTGAAACAGATAGCGTACCCAAACACTGATCACAGTCCACTAATCTCAAATGAAATTACTCAAACTGAAATCAATCTGAAAATCACTTCTTATCTATCTAATTACTAGTTGCCTACAGTGGGTTCTTGGCTATCTATATATATTACTGGAATCTTGGCCTATCCAAGCGTTGTTAAATAAGTATAGTAAACCGGGTTTCTGTGGGTTTCAAAGTACAAAATAATATTGTCATAAAAGAATAAAAATTCCTTGTCTCATCCCGTTGCAAGATATACTATTTCATTTTTGACTAAAGTGTTAAATATGGTGCAGTGCGTGCATGCCGGGCACCCTGTGGCACCATTACAGCAATACCATGAGATGCGGTGATTTACAAACAACCCTCTTATTGGGATTTCAATATTATTGATAATTCAGTGGGTTCTCAAGTTGTTTTTTTATGTAAACTTTATTTAGTTTAACGCAAATATTTAAATATAATTCAGGTTGACAAAACATCGGTAACAAAACGATATTTTCAATGAAAAATAAATTAATTTGTAATAAAGGCTCAAAACAAAGATGCTATAAATTATTTTAAATTTTTATTTCATATTTTCGAGAGACATCTGAAAAGAATTCTTACTAAAGAAACCAACATGACAAACCACTGAGAGTCCTTCTTTGCTATAAAAATAGTGAAAAATCGCCACATTTTCTCATCAAAATAATCATCCAGTGTCTGAAAACAAAAGTTTTCAACCAGTGTGTGTTACCAATGATGAACAGAGTGAAGTGAGACGTGGCTCCTTTTTATTGGCCTCTTAACAAGACTCCAAGCCACTCAGCGAGCTATGGAAAGACCTATATGGGGATTTATTTACAAGATATGATCTGTAATTAGGAAAACCTTAAGAAAACTTGTGTTACCAACATAGCTAGTAAAATTGGCAGATTGAAGTGACAATGAACAGGTCATACAGCATGCAGAATCGACAACTGCCAGGGAAGAAAGGTTCTTGAATGGCGACTATATACCGGAAGATACAGAGCAGGATGGCCCCTCGTTAGACAGATGACATGGTAAAGTTCAAGAAAACTTTGGATCATTATGGGAATACATGGAGAGGCATATGTTCAGCAGTGGACATCTTCCAGTTGATAATGATGAAGTTAACTTAAGCGTCACCTTTTTTACATTTAATATAGTGTAAAAAAAGTTGATGCTTAAGAACTACGGCATTCAGCTGTGGGATACAGCTTCCCACTCCAATATTGAGATAATCCAAAGATACCAGAATAAAATGCTGCAGATAATTACAAATGCCCCATGGTTTATAAATAAACAACAATTGCATAAGGACTTACAAATACCTACAGTTAGAGAAAAAATCAGCCAACCACTTTCTCTCATCTCTTTTCATTTAAACATACCACCCCAGCACAACTTTTCTTTCAGTTTTGCTGCCACAAACTTATTCCAAAAATATAACAATAAGGATACTTCAATATCCTCGCATATACTTCTTTCATACAATATCTGTAAATCATTCCCACATTTGAATGGTTATTCCACTGTACACACTAGCACAGTGCTGCGCGTATCATCTTTGAATTCCATCCATTCAGTGCCCTAAAGCAACGATATTAGAAATAATAAGGCAACAATTGCAATTTAGTTCAATGAAAATTTCACTGCTTCTCGCTTAGGATATGAAAGAATACGTAAAAAAAACAATGTCTGCAATAAAAATAATTCTGGTCGTACTTATTTTATTACAAAAAATAGTTTCCATGCAAAGTGTGTTTTTCACTTAATTGCCTTTTCTAATTGTATAGGCAAAAACAAAGAAAAATTGATATTAGAAAAAAGAACAAACCTAAACTATCCAAAAACTGTAAAAAGCAAAAAGGATCGCGTAAAGAAAGGTTATAAATTTGATGTTTCACAACCAATTGACAACCCTTTCTTCATAGTTATAGCATTTTTCAAATCAATTGTTTTCGTTAAAATGAACAACAGAGGATCTTTTCTTTATCAAATACATTGTTTTTATTTATACTCCTTTATTTAAATAAATAAAAAAAAAGAAATTATTGTTGGTGCAAAACTTCAGTTACAGTATAATAAGCGCTATGATCTAAATCTCCATTCATACAATACCATAATAACTAAAATTCAAGAAGTGTTTCTCAACAGCACACAAGACGGACATCGATTCTATCGCAAATGGAGGACTTTGTGAATATGAAAATGTTATAATACTTTAATTTTTTTTATTATATCTATCACTTAATTCTCTATATTATACATTTTATTTTACAAACTGGTGCGCCATCATGTCATGACTGCATTGACGATATAAATATCCTACTTTTGACTGTTATAAAGTATTAAGAAGCTGATAAAAATCAGTCTTCAAATGTAAAAAAATTTGAAAAAGAAGCAATAAAAATATTGACATTTCATAATCATTGTCGCCAAAATTGAAAATGTAAACACATTGCCTGATAAAAAAGTTTTCTTTAAAATTTTTATGACCTCAATAATGAAACAGAAACACTTAAGAAATTCACAATATATAGTCCAGACAAACTTTTAGTATTAACTTTTAGTAATTAACTTTTACTTTTAGCCCTTTATTTAAAAAAATATTCAATGGTATGAATTTCTTATTACAAATAAATTCTTTTTTCTTGTCCAGACTGACATTTATATTGATTCCCCCAAAGTTTCAGTTTCCTTGACTCTTATAGTCAATTCTACATTTATATGTAGTAAAACCTGTTTTTTATTGCTTTATAGGATGTAAGTTGCTATCAAACAAATTGACAGTTCCAAAAAAGCTTAGAATTTCAAAAATTGTAGTTGTTACAAAAACTATTTTAATGACATTTGGTTTTTTTTCAATTAATATTTTAAAGTTTTCAACTTTCCCTCAAAGTTCATAAATAAAAAAATATTTTCCAGAAGTGAAACTTATTACGTTTCCTATGGATTAAACAAATACATTGGATTAAAAAATAAAATGTATGAAACAAATATATTTTGAAAGATATCACAAAAAAAGAAATTACAGAATCATTAGAATTAAATGATGAATAAAATTATGAAATCACAATTAATAAAGTTAAAAGCAATCAAGTCGCATAGTTGACATGCATTTCGCATGGTGTTGAGAATGGCTGAGAAAGCAAAACAAGAGGCAAAAACAAGTGGAGACGCACGGAGATGAAATGGTATGTCGAGATGCTCAATCATGTCACTCTTGTCAATACACTCCCGAATATTTTTTACTGAGAAAAGTAAGAAGTTCCACTTCAAAACTGTTATTAAAGTCAGTACTTACTAAACATAATTTTTTCATATAATCAGTATTTATAATATTTCATCAATCAGTATTCATTTTTTTATACTTCACGCTATTTATTTCCCATTTTAAGAAAGAGCTGCTGTTTATAGGTTAGCAAATTAAATGATTTTGAAATTACAACCCAATGGAAAATAGACATGCAATGAAACAAACATCATATCGATAGAATTACCTTTTAGAGAGACCTAAAAAAATTAAGTATCTCAATACAGAGACATTTATTGTCCATTGAATCTGATAGACAATATCTTCCATGGTAACATTTGACATATGTAGTAAAAAACTTTATTTTAGTAGACGACAAATAAAAAAAGAAACAAAAATTTATTATTTAAATGTCACTCTATGGTATTATGAGTAATGACTAATAATTTAAATTTATTTTTACATTCCAAAAACCCGAAAAGGTCAATATTAAAAATAAACCAATTTAATATAAAATTGAAAAAGAAAAATAACTTTTGTTGGAAAAGATAATATCATGAAGAGTGGTAACTGCTGTCAGGGATTAAGAAAGACATATGAAATAACATATTATAGCCAGTTTTTTAACCACTGATAACAAAAAAATTGTACTCAATGGAAGTCAGAAATGAATATTTGAACATTAAAAGATTGTCTCTTTATTTTATCATACATAGAAAATTATTACTTCGTCTGATCATTCAAACTTTTGTCATACACAGTAATAAAAGCTTTAGACTATTTATTTACTGTAAAATCTGTTATTAAGTTGAGAAATTGTTTTTAAATATTGGGGCAATCATGTAACCTGCGAAAATTTATACAGTACTGTTCTGGACTGAATACAAAAATTATTTATAAATTTGTTTTAATTGCAATAAAAAAACTCTAATGAACTTTCCAAACAACATCATAGATAAACATTTCGATGAATGTCACCCAAGTTCATTATTTTTTTTTAAAAAGCTACTCTTCTTAATTTTGAAAACGATTTTCTATATTTTAAACCAAATTAGTTCAAAGTTTTAAATATATATATAAAAGCTTTAGTTTATAATTTAGCTCATAAATTTCAAACTTATTAAAAACAAAATGAAATAAACAGGTTAAAAGTAAACCTTATAAAACATTTTTTTTATTGTTAGCAATTTTTAAATATGCAAAATTGAATCACCATTATCTACTTGTAATGTGGAAAATATAATTATTTTCAATCTGTTTTATAGTAGGACGACATTTTTTCAAGCAAGTGATGTTGAATAGAAATATTATCTATATATAGATACAATGAGCACCAAATTAGACAGCAACAGCCATGTGCTAATAAATGCAGTATAAACTGTACATATACTTTCTATCCTTCATGTCTATATAAATCCTATGAAAATTGTAAATATCAAGGTAGAAGGATAATATGATATATCTTCACTCTGACATCTTCAACTGTCACACCCGTAAACCATATTCCAATAAACGTTGTGTTCAATGAATCGGTACAAAATATTTTATCCAAAAGAGTACAACACTATGAAACTATTACAACACTATACGTAACATTACAATAACTAAAATAATACCATAATATGAAAGTAAATTACAAAGAAAAAACTTACCATAAACATAAAAAAACCTATAACTTGAGTATCATTGTCAAATGTCTCGCCTTAACGAATATAACATTATCAATTACAATATTTAATATTAAAACTTTACCAAAAGTACGCACTACTATTTACCAGTCATTGCGATAAAAAGTCTTCGGATACAGTTACATTTAATCATTCTTAAACGTTTGAGTTGCAAATAAATAGATACATTACTCATAATAATTATAATAATAATACGTACATAATAATCTATATGCTTTATTATGTAATCATAAATAGTGTCTGTATGTTCTCTTACGTCTTAGTTAACACATGTCACGCGCTCTTCGTTACGTATCCTTCGTGTCATGGATCATGATGCACCATGGTGATGACCTGTCAAATTGAAACAATATATTCTTAGAATAATAATACAACACTCGTAACAATTAATGATTATGGAAGTCTCGAAAAATTTGTCTAATGATATAAGAATTGTAGCCTAGGCATTATTTTCTAAATATCACATACAATCAGCATTCTCTCTTTTAACTGTGTGTTTACATATAAGACCATTGTTTGAAACTGAAGTATGGTTACATATAAAGGACAATTGTTTGAAAGTGAATATTAAACTTACATTAATTGTATAATTTTTATCCCTAGAAAATAACTGATGCACAAGACATGTAAACATGCCATCACATTGTGTATTCATTACGAAAACACTCTCTATCCATATCCGTGACGTTGACTCCTATCACATTGTTTATTGCTAGCGTAATAGCTAAATACAGTGCGCTTTTGTTTATTGGAAGCTATCAAATTGGTCAATTAATTATTGATCAATGGACATGAATTGATGTGTTTACTTGGTTTAGACGATACGTTTATAATATTTACTTGGTTTAGAGCTTAGTTGGACTAAAATATTTTATGAAAAAATTGCATTTAGGAAAATTTTAATGGACGGTTTCGTGAAATTATTTATAAAGTTTTTAACTTTTTCGTGCATGATATTAAAAAAGATGAACAACATATGCATATGACGGAATTTTAAAATGTAACTGGACAAGCGATGTATGTTCTAGGAGAAGCATTCAGCAAATTGTTTGTGAAGTACGCGAGGAAATCATAGATGCCATGTCGTTTAGACCACCAACGTTAGAACCTTCAACATTAGAGCCAAGAAAATCAGAAGCAACAACATTAGAGCTGAGAAAGTCAGTACCAGCAACATTAGACCCAATAGTATTGATGCCATCATCAATGCCAACTTTACGAACTGTTTTAGGGACATCAGGAAAGAAGCGATCAAGGTTAGCAAAAAAGTTTACAATGGACAATTTTGATGAAATTGTTGTCAGAAGACATTGGTCATTTGATTCAAAAGACATTTTCTACCCTAAAAATATTTTCACAAATTTTTAAAAATAGTATAAAATTCGAGGGTGGCATTTCAGCCTTCAAAAATATATTGGATTTTTAAAAAAAAAGTGTATATTTTAGTAACACATTTTCAAAAATGGCCAATATGTTTGTTTTTTTTTCTATAACAAGTTGATAATTGTTTGAACGTTTTGTGTCTTTTTGTGTAATCTTTACTTCCATTAGATACTTCTTAGAGCTGCATAAAGTGATTCTCTCCGTTACCATATATTTAAAATGTACTTGTGTTAGTACTGTGAACATGGCAGCTTTAAATAACCGACCTATATATACAACAAGCACAATGAGGGAAGAGATGGTTTTCTAGCTAACCATGCCTTGTTGGAATGCCTAAGCACTGTTAATGCTATCAGATGCAATTAATAATATCGCTATTAAAGTAATGACACCTTTGCACTGTTAATGTATTGTGATGCTGCTTAGGCGTCGTTAATGCTATTTAATGCCTATGCTCTGTTAATACTATCTCCTCAAAAACTACATTTTTGCAGCCAATCCGTGAGTACACTAGCCACTCGCAACGCTTGCGCCCACGACCGTGATCATACCCATTGCAATAGTTTGTCAGCATAGTAACTATCAATACAAATGGAAAGAGTTAGGAACAATGCGTATCCGTAACTATGAGCAAAATGGTGGGTATTAGACAAAAATAAAGAGATTATAGCATTGTATTTTTTTATTATGTATTAATCGTTAAAAAATAATTTACACTTATAGGAATTGCAAAAATGCAATTTCACTTCTACAAAAATTTGATGACTGTTTGCATGTTTTGTATCTTCTGGTGTAAACTTTTCTTCTGTTTAGTACTTCTCAGAGCTGCATAAAGTATTCTCTCCGTTACCATGTTTAATCTTCAAACATAATATAAATTTACATACGTAAACTTCGTATATCAATATATCAAAGTAAAATTGACAGACAAACAACCGCAATAACCTACATCAATATGTGAGTCAGCATGGGCTCGCAACAGTAGTGAACAATGATGCCATTGACTGCAATGACCGTGGTCACAAAGGGGAATGATACAGTGAGCGTTGCGATCGACTAGTGGAACTTACTGCATAACCTAGTGTATATATACAAACCCATAATCACAATGCGGCACGCTGCTTGTCGCCACCGCCACCACCTCCGCCACCAGGCCGGCCAGGCTGGCCAAGAGTAACTAGGGCGGAGGCAGCGGCCAACCCGGCTAGTCCGCCCGCAGGTAACCGCACCAGCAATGACAACACAGCTGCACCGCCACCTGCGCACGGCTCCAATGCTATGGGGCTGGGTGCACCAGTGTTTGTGCGACGACGTGTTGTTGCTGTGGTATTGCTATTGGTTGTTTGATGGAGGGGTTCGATTTCCACAAGTACCTGGTGACAAACATTGTGATATGCAATAGTTTATGCACCAACAGACAGATCAATTACCTTGCGCAAACTATATTATTGGGATAATTAAGCCTGAAATTCGAAATAAAGAATATATTACTTCCTCATTCCATTTTAGATTGAGTGAAATAAAGAAATATATCCCATAAAGAATTTTTGGAGGACACTGAATGATGATCACACAACATTTATTTCTCTACTTGGTTCCAAGAGATACTGAACATTTTGATGAACCTTCTGTGATATTAGGGGCACACAATGTGGCGGTGGTTATAGCAGAATCATGGTCAATCCATAATTATCCTGTTTTTATATATTACAGAATCCAGATAAACAACAGACATCAGAGATTAAATCCACTTGTTGACTCGATTCATTGAGTCATCACGGCCGTTGAGATGTGATAACCAACAAAGCATTTCAAATATATTATTTGAAAAACTTGTGTATTACAACCTCAATTCAATTGATAGAATCAAATCAAATCAAAGAAAGACAGAATGGTGAAATTTTGTGCACATTTCAATAAATCTTTATCGCAGACAAATTTTATTTTCAGAGCCAAATGCCTCAATCACTTTTCAAAAATCACTTTTCCTTATAGCACCTGCCTCCCTGGTAGCATGGTATAAGGAAAAGTGATAAAGTTGAAAAGGAAAACTGGTGAATGTTGGTGGAATTCTCAGAGTATTAAAAAATTACCCAAAATAAAAAAATAAACTTGTTTTATAATATACACATATGTGTATAAAGTAGGCAAAAATGATGCAAAACTTTAGGAACAAAAAATTATAAAGAACTTCAAAAGAATTTCAGTAATTTTAGAAAAAAAATTGTTTAAGGCTTCTAACTTTAAGATTTTTATTTAAGATTTTTTTACATCCTTTTCAATCAGGTTCACTTTGTGCACACATATGTACAGATTATAAAAATAGTTAATTTTTTCAATCACTGACCTCGTCGAATATCACTGTCTAAAATTGCTGTCACAATTGCTTGCCATGCTTCTTCTATAACTCTAAATATATTGAAATTTTCTTTTACCTTCAATAAATGTACTAAATGTTTCAGTGCTATCTTTATTCACTCCTTTTGGAGACACTAAAATATATGCTATTTTTTCATACTAACAAAGTAGAAAACTTGCCTAGTATATACATATCTTCAAGAGGCGTAAGAAAAAAAAATTCCTCTGAACTGATATAAAATATTAAAAGGAAACTTTTTTATGATTTTTTTAAAGTCTTATTTGTATTATTAATTTTTTAAGAGAACTATAATTTCATAATATTACCAGAAACGTAAAAAAAAATGTGTACCTGTGAAAAGGGCCTACTCGCCATCTGTTCCATCTCTACAAACAGCCTCTGCCTTCTCCTATGCAGGTCGTACCGCTGCTTTATCTTCCACAACATAGCGGCAACCAGTAGCAGAAGCAGAAAGCATGAGGAAAATGTGATGAAAAATTGCTGCAGGTTCAACTTGGGGTATTGTGAAAATGATATCTGGATCCAAAGTGGTGGTTGAAAGTCATACACGTAGACAAAGAAGGTTGTTAGAGTTATGTTGTCTTCAGCACCAAAGTTGTGTTCGGATTTGGCGAATCTGCAAATGTAACAATTTAGTAGTATATACACTATACATAACATAACTATACATGATTTCTTTGCCTAACATTCTATAATATGTTACATACATTTAGTAGTATGTAACATATTATAGAATGTTAGACAAAGAAATCATGTATAGTTCGCACTGAAGAAGTTTTTTTTTGAAGTATGACTACACTTCAGAGAAAACCAAAAAGATAAAGTGAAACTCGTCTCTCTGATAACAAAGACAAATTCTTTAGTAAAACTTTAGTAAAAGTTTTGACAAATTTTCTATGCACAATGGCCGGTTCAAACAATGATATTACACAAAATTAAAAACTTAAAATTCTAAATTTAAATTTCCTTTACATATTTTTCCTTTTATCTTGACATGTATTTGGGAAATTACATAATTAATTGCAAATACCTAATTTATTTAATTAAAAATATAAACTTACCTATACCGAAAATTAGAACAATTAACAGCATGAAAAAGCGTTCTCTCGACAGCGGGTGCGGCCGTTCGTACTGACAAATTCATTCTAGCTGGCCCCGAACACGAAATACTGAAGTCCGCATCAATATCTGGCTTCTTAGGAGCATTCCTGAAGTATATAGCCCTCAGATGCCGGTCCTCTCTCTTGCTCAAGTTGAATGTGAACTGGTAGTCTGTTTGGAGCTCGTAGTAGCATGCATCGGCGTGAAGAGAATCTCCGTGGTAATGATTAGCCGAGTCGCATTTATCACATCTTTCACCCACTCGACCTTTGGTGCTGCAGTGGCAACGGCCTGTGTCTGCACTGCATACTATGGCTTGCTCGTTGCAATCACATGCTATAATTTAAACAAGTAGATGGGGCAATATTATCAAGGCAATAAGTAACACACGTAAGCTATCTTAGACTAATTTATTTATTACATATACGAAAAAATTATATTATAAAGGTATATGTTGATAAAAGAACTCCTATTGTTTGCAAATCTACATCTGTCAAATTGACATTTTATTTCAATTAGAGGTTAGGTTTTGACATTTATGTTAAAATTACAATTGTATTTTAAACAGAAATTTGTATAATTTTACTATTAACCTGTTATTTATTAAAATGATAGATGCACAAACACAAAGCTATCGATAGTGATTGTCATCTTTCATAGAAATATACATACTGTCAAATGTCAAATATTTGATTTTCTAGCTATACTATACTGCTCTAACACCTAATTTTTCACAAACACCCAAGTTCATTCAAAATATTTGTCGTTGCGTAGTATAAAACTTCAAATAACTATCTATCTATCGAAAAACTGCCACTATTTATAAGATTGATTATAGGTGAAATAAATTAATTTTTTAGTAGTTTCGACAGCTGAACAAAAAATCGGCCCTTAAACTAAGAGTGTACCCAAAAATCAAATTCAATCTATTTTCGAAGAATGATGGTGTTAATGATTATATTTACAAGATAAAACTTGGCAATCTGTCAATATTTTGGTGCATTTGTGGGCAAAAATAGCTTAAACTTAATAAGACATAAGTTAAAGTTAATTTTTATATCTCTTATCTCTCCCACATGTTGACTCACAGTTAGACATATCTACATATATCAAGAGAATTACTGTGTATATTGTTTTGATGGAGAAAATTTCTATTGCTTTGTTCCAATACCAGGCCTTATTCTATTAATAATTACTAAATTTCATAGAAGAGACAACAAATTACTTGAAGATTTAAAAGAAGTTTAAATTTTCTTTTGCTTTCTTTATCATTGCATTTTTTTTTTATTTTCACCCTGTTTAATACTACTGAACAAACTTTTCAATGATTCATACATGATTTGTTTCATATTTCACCTCATTCACAGTCATTGTACTCATAATCATACACTGATAAGTAAGCATAAACTACACTTGTCAAGAGACAACATAATGAAAACACTCAATTCTAGTAGTTCTTATAGTTTAAACTTAAGTTTTAACATTGCAATACATGCATTAAAATAATTATAATTATTTAATATAATAATAATTATTATTAATGTCCACTATACACCAAATACTACACTGAAAATATTATAAAACTAAATTGACGTCATGTTCAGCAATGATACCGTACCAAATAGAATAAGTGTCATTGTACAAACAGCCAATAATCCTTTTCAAAATTTCTGTTACAACAATCAACAGTTCGTTTTATTATAACTAACTATATATGAACCGGAAACGTATCACCGAATACACTATTCCAAAGGCACCATCCAAGTGATTGCCTTAGGGCCCCTACAGTTACCCATAATGACCCACCTCGTCTCATACAAGCGTACAGGGACAAATAATATCTCATAGCTACCGACTAATGCTTCCACCCAACGAGGTTAGAGACTGTCCCTTCCAAATGGGAATTTAGGACTTTCTAAAACCACAATTTGGGAACACCATAAATGACTTGAAGATCAGTCCACTCCTTGTTCCAAAAAATTGCATGAATCTACTTTACTATATTGACACATGCTCGCTAACAAAACTCTATGTGCATTGCTGCGCTTATCCCAATTAAATAGAATATATTCTATATCCTGCATATAAAAACCACAGGTAAAGGCCGCAGATCTATGCAAACTTGGGTAGAAAGCGCCATGTCCGACACACGGGAAATATTTCTAGATCTTGCCCTGACTCGAATCTTGACCTTTAGAACTTGGCGAAGATGATCTAGTCTGCCAATAGGCACGTACAATCTTAAAACTACATCTCTTTCTGAGACTAAGAGGTTCATCCATAAAAACCTGAAGTGCAATGAACCCGCATTGAAACTCGTACCTCAAGTCAAATCAAAGTTAGCCATGCATTCCACTATCACAAAATCGGCGGACAAAAGACCAGCCAAAACCGGCAACGCATAAAGTGAACAGCTTCATATGCGCCTTGGTCAGAGTCATGAATAGTGCATGCTGCAATCTAAGCATGACCCTTCCCATCTGCTGAACCCCAAATGCCGGATGCCAATATACCCCAAACCTACATCAAGGGCGCATAGGCCAATACACCAAGATATATTGCTATATTCATCAGTTTGACGGTCAAGGTACTGAGTCCTCAGCCGACCTCAGAAAAACAAACGACGGTGTGGAAAGTAACCCTTCCCCTCTCCACAATATACCGAGCTTGCAGCAGAAAGCTGTGTTTAGAGTTAAGGACCATAACCAAGTACATGACCCAATTAGGCAATTTGATTCTGGACCCGTTCATAACCACAAGACCAGTCTGTCCTTGAAGAGGACAGTGTCAGACTTTTGGAAGGTAATGCTGAGCTTATTTTAGTGGTCCAGTCAAGTATAATGGCAAGAGAGACAGCCGCCTCGTTTTCTAATTCTCTTCGGCTCAGTCCTCCAACTATCAGTGTAGAGTATCATCCGCATAGGCCATGGTGCCGCATCCCTGAAGGAGTATAACAAGAATAATATTGAACATAATGTTCCACTAGATGTCAAAGCACTACCCTATGAGCAACAAAACAAAAGCAGCCTGATTACAAAAATGGTTCTTTATAATCCAATGGAGGTCCACTGACACATGTCAGGACTGAATCGAGAATACAATGGGCCACCAGGCATTGTCAAACGTGACAGAAACATAAAAAAAAACACTAAGAATATATTTACTTCGACCTGCATCTACCCAGGAAAAAACAGCAGATATCACTGAATACAATTAAATTTTTTTATTTCTATTAGTACTGCATATGTGGCGATTATGATGGAAGTAAAATGGCATGAAAAGAAGTAAATGACAGCTTATGAAGCAGTCATGCCTGCGATCACCTGTTTTCAATGTTTTGTAATGGGCCCTGAAACTTAATTTTTGTGTTTTGTTTAAAAAATGTGTAATTAAATGTAGAATTTAAACCCACCTTCCATTAATATTGAAAAGTGAACCATAATAATAGGATTTTTTAATGTACTATTCCAATACATTCAAATTACGCACAATTTTTTTTGTGATGAGCCTATTTTGAGCACTCCCCTTTATAAATATCTATAATTAATATATATACACATGATAATTACGTTCATAAAAATATAAATTATATAACAATAATGTTCATCAAAAAACTTGATTGGGCCATCAACAATACTATTGTTAAACTACAATAAAATATATTTCTTTCAAAATATATTACTCTCTGCCTAAATTAACTGAAAAAATTTAATAAGAATTAAATATCTTCAAAACCTAAACAAACCCTGCACATTGACCCTTTCATAACATCCCCTACGTAATGCATTCTACGTCTAAAAGATTTACAGCCATGATTCCATTACATTTTTTTAATATATGGCAATTATATATCCGTTCTATTATTCATAAGATATAATCAAAGAAAAGTACAAATGTTTAAAATGTTTATCTATATATTAATTCAAAAACCACTGGCCCATTTCAAGTTTATAGTGCAAATTTGCCGATTTAATAAACATAGTGCAGATTTTTCAGAAAATGGTAATTATGTTTATTATTTTACGTAACAGGTTCGTATATAGTAGACGATGGAGATATACATACTTTACACAAAAGTAGTTCCTTGTAGTGTCTAATTTACTTAATAAATAATATTTAATTTACGTAGGTATAGTACAGAACAACACATTGTCAACTAGCATGATGTGCAGTAAGATATTTTTACAGAATCATCTTTAACTCAAACAATGTCAGACTTGAAACAATGAACTTCTCTCTAATTGGGAAGCCAAAGCTACTTTTACGGTGGGCAGTGAAACTCATACTTTTATCAATTCTCTTTATGAAATACAAATAACTCGAAATTCAAATAATTCTTGTGTCACTTTTTCTCTTATTTAGACATATATAAATAGAATGATAGAGAACAAGATAATTATTTTTTTCCCTCTCCAATAAATTACTACGATGACGTCGCTAGTAAATACACTGGCGACACTATTGTACATCTCTATGATATCAGGTAACTAGATTTCACAGACAATAAAAATAATCTGTCAGACAGGCAGATTCTGTAAAGTATGTGAAGTGAATAGTACTACACAAAAGACACTCACGCACACAGCGGCCCCCGTTGAGGGGGCTACCCCAGTGTCCGGGCGCGCACACATCGCAGTGCTCACCCGCCGCGCGCCCTCCACATGGCTGAACGCACGCATCACTGCCATTGTAGCACACCGAATGTCCATTGCACTGACACCTGAAACACATGCAATTTTAGTTAAAGATTATGAATGTATGCTATCATAAAATCATAATAAAAATGTATCCGTGAAAGTTTATGAAAATTATTGAAGGTGTTCGAATTAATTTTGTTACTCTTTTCTTCTGTATAAGCATCATGCAAAAACTATTAAACAGATTCTTATGAACTTTTCACTGTTTTAAAACTATGAATATAAATTAAAAGGTCAGGTATATACATAGCAAAGGGGCAAAATTTTATGTTGAAATACGAAGAAACGGTTAGCAAAATAAATGTATTTTGACAAAGACAAAAATTCAATTCAAATATGCTTCTGAGCAAAATTATAAGATCAAGTACAATTTTTACAAATGGATTATACTTACAGTTTCAACTTTGCAGAAAATGGCCTGATTCAACAAAGGCAACAACCATTTGAAAGCTGAGATTTTGTATATTATAGAGCTTTCATTAGACTTTTATTGAATTTACAGTGTAGCCAATTAAGAAAATTATAAAAGAAAATAAATTCTTTAACTCCTTCATTAACTTTAAATTATTAAAAATACCAAGTGTAAAATAAAATTGTTTCATGAAATCCATAAAAATATCCAATGAAAGCCAAAAATACAAAATCTCATCTTAAAAATAGCAATTGGTTTTTTGTATTGCAAAATTAAGAATTTAATAATTTTTAATGGTCTTTTAATTTTGTTGAATAGTGTTTAAAAAATTTGTTATCAATTTCATTAAATATGATCAATATTCTCCGATTCCGAAGCGTCTTAGACACGTTCATTCACAATCACGTGTACGGATCACAGTTTGATTCGAGTAAGGGAATTTTACTCGTTGACCCCACTAAAAACAAATCATAATTATTGTGTTTCAACTATTTTGTACTACTTTTTGTGAATAATAAATACAACAAATTTTTTATTGTATTTTTTGTGTATATTTTTTGTGTATATTATACCTCAAAGTGTACAAAATGAATAAGTTTTAGGCTAATACAGTCAATAAAATGCTGTTTGACAAACAGTGAATTAGAAGAAATTCTCAAGAACACTAACGAGGAAATATTTGCAGCAACAAAGAGGAAGATTTGTGATGGATGAAGATAAGAAAAAAGATGGTAAAAGCTTTGAGGCTAAAAAGCTGAAAAGTCAGATAAATATTATGGAAACAATATAATAAAAATATGACTGAACGACCCCCACTGCCGCCACCATGTGAATATAGACTACAGGAGTATAGAGTGTAGCTCTATGAAATATTTTTTGCGAATTTAAGATAATCTTTGCGAATTTAAGATACTCTTATAGTTACCCAAAAAAAGATTAAAAAACCTGTTAAGTCTAACAGGTTTTTTAATTTTTTTTTGAAGAAGGTTATTTGAAAATAACCATCGGGTGCACAAATAAATATGCTGCAAAAATGGAAAACTCTAGTGAACACCATATATTGAGACAGAAAGAGATAACAGTAGCAGAATTCCATATATTTCTGAGTCAATTATATATAAATTGACCGATTTTGGAAAATTGACGAGCTACCACCTAAAACAAGACACTGTGCTGATTCACACTCTGATGATGAGTCTGGTAAGATGCACTCTCTTGAACTATATTCTGGGAGACTACCAAATTCTCTTAACACAGCTTCAGTAAAAAAATTATTGAAAATTTATTACCAGAAATTGAAAAACCTGAAACTTCACCTAGAGACCAACAACAGAAAGGTCACAAGCTGGCTAAAATAGTCGACACTAAAGAACTACCGAGTGCAAAATAAAAACTGAGAAGAACTATAAGATAAATTATTTAGACAATCCTTATTATCCTTAAATATACAACCACTGGAGCATAGTGTAGTGGGCCGCAGTCTCTATTGGGAATAAATTTTAACGTAAGTAACATAATCATGACATCATAGAATATGCTAAACAAAATAGCTCGATAACACCATACTGTTGTAATTCCTCAATCCTTGGATGAGACGAGCGGTTGAAAAGTGCGGAGTGGAGGGAGGTAATAGTGCTACTCCACAGCCGCGCTGCAAACTGTTTGTCATGGCAAAGTGACAGAAGAGAATTTATCATTCACACATTGCTACCTATTATAACCAATCAAGTACTGCACACTGTTTGTCATGGCAAAGTGACAGCAGAGAAATTTATCATTCACACATTGCTACCTATTATAACCAATCAAGTACTGCACACTGTTTGTCATGGCAAAGTGACAGCAGAGAAATTTATCATTCACACATTGCTACCTATTATAACCAATCAAGTACTGCACACTGTTTGTCATGGCAAAGTGACAGCAGAGAAATTTATCATTCACACATTGCTACCTATTATAACCAATCAAGTACTGCACACTGTTTGTCATGGCAAAGGGACAGAAGAGAATTTATCATTCACACATTGCTACCTATTATAACCAATCAAGTACTGCACACTGTTTGTCATGGCAAAGTGACAGCAGAGAAATTTATCATTCACACATTGCTACCTATTGTAACCAATCAAGTACTGCACACTGTTTCTCATGAGAGATTTGTTAACTTCGTAAATGCAAAGGTAGACATTTTCTTTTATAAAATAGGTTTAATGACAATATAGTGAGTGAATACTGAGTTTTCCACAAACATTAATGACGTCAAGTCATAATCGCATATGATAATTTTTTACTATAACTAATTAAAAATAAAAGTATTTTGAGGTAATAATATTGTTCCAGACAATAGTTGAAGCTGATACAATGATTGGGGGCCACTAGTTTTCACCCTGGAAGACCGGCGGCCACATAAAGAGATCAAAGAGATTGTATGTCAGTTCGAGCAGATTGTATAACATTTCGAGCAATCAGTTCAATTAAATTTTGAGTAATCGGTTCAGTTCAACAGTTTGATACAGTCTAACTTTGTAAACAATATTATTAAATATTAAATGAAGAAATTGTCTTTTGTTTAATGCGGAGTATTCAATTATAATTGACACAGTAAGCTCTCTTCAAACTTCATAGTGAACAGCAATAGATCTGGTGAATATCGAATAAATCTTCCAATACAGCAACAGTCAAGTGACTATTGCCTATTGTTCCGCACATATATATTCGTGTTTTTTATCTAATCATGGCCAGCCACCACAACATTAAATTCCAAATGGCCCTTGGATAATTTCAGTTTGGCTCTTCTGCCTTAAAAGCAAAGGTTTTATCAAAATAAGAAACAAAACAATGTTGTATAGCAATCTAATCCTCAATTTAAAAATGAATTTATTACTAAATGAGTAGTAAAACACATATATAAATATGTATAATTAAAAAGAATAACAATTTTATAGAAATAAAAGTACATTTATATATATACTGAAAGAAGTTGATAATTGACAATTATTAACATTCATTTCAAACAAGATACTTTGGAATTCTCATTTATACTAGTTAATATTTTTTTATACTAGTTAACTTAATAAGGTTTTCGATTAAGAATAATTACTCAACGGGTATAGAAATCTGAAAGTACCTCCCGTTTCAATGATGCCAACAATAATAATAAATAAGCACATATGCTTATACCTTCCCATCCCTACAAGCCCAAACGGTGGAATCAAAACATAGAGACAGCCATACCTAGGACAATGTGTGAAATGCCAGCGTCTTGGCACACACGTGTGAGGCGCACGAGGCCCACTAGCGCCACCGTGCCGACACACTCCGAGTCCACCACCCGCACCATCATCGCACCATCCGCAGGCTGGCTCCTCACGACACGCCGCACATGACGAAAGCGCACCACATACATCACGCTCCTCGTCCTCACCTGGTGGAATGTGGAGGATAAGATAAATAAACAGTTGGGAAAGGAAAGAAGGTGACAGAGATATTTCTTATAATAAAAAGCCTTATGCATAATAAAATAATTTCGTGTTGTTTCATTTTTGATGTGAATAATGTCTATGATTAAATACAAGGAAATTTCATAGAACTTAGTTTGATCAGATTTGATCAAATATCTTTCAATGAAGGGAGAATATTATGGAAAATTTAAACAAAATTTATAATTCTGTTTTTTAATAGCAAATTTGCATTTTTTAGAGTAATCAAGGCATATTTTGGAATTTTGTAATAAATGAAGTAAAAGCAAAATAGATACGATGACAAAATAGATGGTAAGCTTCCCACTGGCCTAAGTGATTTTAGAGCCAATTATAACATTAGTACTAGCTGTGCCGTATAAGGATGCCTGTCAAAATAAAGGTTGATACGACAAAGAATTGGATTAAAACATCTTTCGAGAAATTTGGAATTTTTTTTATTTTTATTCATTTAAACTTATGCTTACTATACTACTCTTATTTTAGGAAAAATATTGAAAAACATTTAGGTAATGAATTTGAACTAAATGTTTACTCCAGTTTAAACTATTCATCTTCAATAAGAGAATATGTCACTGTCACTCACTAAACAGTTTTAGCTAGTTTTGTCAAAAACAAAAATTATAAAATAAACAAAATATTTTTTCTAAAAAAAAATTTGTTAGCTAAATAGAGCAAAAACTGGCAATATATTTTAAAGCTATTTGTTGATTAATAAAAACATACACGTATGCAAGTAAACATACAATTTTTTAACAAACTTTGTTTTTCAAAACGTAGTAGTGATAGTGTAGTAAAATCTTTCAAAAAATTAGTTCTTTAAAATTCAAGACATGAAACACATTCTTTTCAAAAAAAGCTTTTCTAAGCAGCTAAATATAATAATATTAAACTTATAAAGATAGCATTATATATATAGGACTTGTCACAAAACATTTTGTGATAAAGAAGCAGTTAAAACAATTGATTAGATCTCTTACATACCATATCCCAAATTTATCTTTATTTTATTGTACAGGGTAGGGATATGAATCTATAGTCCATTCAAATTGAAGATGAAATGTTTGTAAACAATCGAATTTGACAGTTAAAATATGGTTGGCACAAATATAATATTCGATCAGCTGACAACTATTTATAAAATTCATTGCATTATTCCCGGAGTATTATTAAAGTATATACATAATCAAAATATTAACTTCAGAAAGTCTCACTATAAAAAATGTTATAAATACAAGTATTATACCATTATTTTATTAATACGAATTCTAAAATTTTACACGGAAAAATTGGCAACCCTCCACTTTTTTTGCGAAATAGTCAGGTGTTTCAAACAATTTGTGAAAATAATCAAAATCTCGACGCTAAAAAAATCTAGACCATATATGCTATTCAAATTTTATAAGGCGTTAGAGTGAGATAGCTACAATATGTCAGCTTACGCTGCTATATTCTAGATTTGATAACCTTATATTCAGATATAGTTATGGTATATTTGGCGTATAGATAATTAAACAAACATTGAGACATGTTATTTTCTTTTCAAATAAATGTTGGTACTAAACTATTGTTCAATGTAGTCTGCAAATTATATATGCAATTTATTTTCTTTTTCCATCTCCCTTTGCTTTTTCCATTACTTTTTGCTTTTTTCTCGTACAAGTTTTTCTTTTCCGTTTCTTGTTTCTTCATTTTTTTGCCACAAGAATTACAATAATTGTTGAATGGAGTGCAATTTATATGCGGCCATAATTTACAAACAATTCATAGCAGCTAATCTTTTATTTTTTCAGTTTCGTAGTAATTTTCACCGTATTCCACGTATCATATATGTTATTTTCGGGACCGCGAATTTCACCGGCTAATTCTATCGTTTCTTCCTCAGAACTTGAATATAATTTCATTTTTTGCTTTTCAATATTAAGATTTTTCATCATAATCTTTTTATTTTTATTTTCTCTTTTTTTTCTCTAATGTAATCTTGGGATGCGAGTACCTTTGCTACTTGGTTGCACATGTTTCCGGACGCTATTAAGCAGTTCTACAACTGGTCAGGTACTTTGAAGGCGTATCCTTTTGTGTGCATCCTCATTAGATCTTTATGTTAAAGGCACTGTTGGCGGAAGTTCTTCTTGAACCCGTTCAGACGTAGGATCCTCAAGTATCATTGAAATCTCTAAAATAACTCTGTCATTTTTATTATTATCATGTAAGTATAATCTGGAATCTAAATTTAGCGCCATTTATGAATTTGTTATTCGATTTGAGGTTATGTTATCAATGGGTTATTTTATTCAACGAAAAAATAGTAAAAGCATAATAAATTTTATAAATATTAACACTACAACATCAAATACCAATATACTAAAAAATCTGAAGTAAATTTAAATTTTGAATACCACAACGTATACGGCAAAGTAGTAGAGCCAGCCGCGCAGTAGATTTAGCTACGACATCTAGAGTAAAAACAGTGAAATTTTTCAATTGGCCATTTCATGTGAATTACCCTACTATTTTAAAACCGTACTTTCGTTGGAATTTCATAACATCCTCAGTTTATCAGATAAAGATACCTGTTTCATATCAAATAAAAATACCTGATTTTTACTTACGAATTTTGCGGGACAATTTGTGAAAAAAAAATAATTGATTTTATTTTTTCGCCCAATTGTTAGCGGATGGCTGTAATTGATTAAGTGCAATTTGAATACATATGCACTAGTGACACAATACGATCTGTATGCACTGTTCGAGCGAGACAGATATATGTTATGTTCAATTTTTTTTATTATTGATAAAAACTACGTCGGAACAGTACCGCCAAAAGAAAATGTAATATATAGGATTACACTACAAATCAAAGCGTTATGACAATGTTTACTGCACATTATGTCATTAACTTTTATTATATGTATGTTTAGTAAAACTAAATTATTAATTTTTGTTTTGAGGACAACCAATGCGGATCCGTATAATCATCCATCAGTTTTATCTGCTCCACAAACACGAAACTTCATAATGGTATTGAAAAAGCCATATAGAAATGTACATAGAACTAAATAAATTTGAATTCATCCGAGCGCACAACTAGTATAATTATTTGCAATACTCATTATTTATATTATCACAATTCTATGTCAAATTGCTTATAGATTCAGGAGATCAATTATATTTTTTTGTTAATTGTGTATTCGCATGTATGCCAACTTTTAGCGCGCACCGCTAGCAAAGAGAACAACATGACGGCGAAGCGTCGGTGTTCCAGTTCGCACTAGTGAACGTATTTTCCCATTGGAATTTTGAACGACTTTGACATTTGCAATTACTGATTGCTCGGCGTTTTGTAAATTGTTTTCATTACTTTGTATTACATTAGGTTTATTATATTATTGTTTGTTTCATAGCGTTAAGTTCGGTTTGTTATATAATAATATGTGTTATTGTTAAAGTGTATTTTTATTGTGTACATAAAATGGCTTTTGTACCAGGTACTAGCAGCGGGATTCTAACATTTTCATCACCCATGAAGAAACGCTCTAAGAAGAATGCTTTAAGCTCGAAAGAAAAAAACCACTTTAATAAACGTATATAAATACGTAGAAAAGATTACGGCCAAGGAAAAACACATTTATAAAAAATACGTAGCAAAGCAAATGGCTGAAATTACCGGTGTTGGTCTAAGCACAGTGTACAATAAAGTTCGGGAATATAGAAGAAGGACGCATCCGCTCGCCTTTGCCGCACCCGCCAAGATTGACAAAATTTGAAACATTGGATGATCTAGAGCTGAGCGCGATTAGACGTAAAGTCCATACTTTTTATTTTAAAAATGAACTACCTACGATCGACTAGATTTTTATGGAGGTGAACAACGATGAGGTCTTACCTAATTTCAAAAGGACGACGTTCTACAATATTTTAAAGAAATTGAAATTCACATACCAGAAACGGAATAGAAAAAGCGCAGAAACTGATATTTCTGTGATATAAGTGTGATAATCTGTAATTGTTATGATGTATGTAGTGTATTTATATTAAATATTTTAGTGATTTCACGTTTTAAGTTCATTGTGATGTGATTCATGTTCATGTGCACTGTGGTTAATTGTTTTCTGTGAAATAATAAAGTATTTGTGGTTTTTTTAAATATAAATATGTATTTTGTGTATTAAGTTCATTATGATTTGATTGTAACACTATAGTGTAATTTTTCTATGAAATATTTGTGTATTTCTATATAGTAATGTGAAATATTAGTGTACTTTGTGTATTTATAGTATATATTTTGAGTTCTTTGTGATGTAATTGTTGTATTTTTTTCTTTAGAATGTAAACGTATTTGGTTTATTTTTACACATCAGTGTATTTTATGTTTTTAAAAGTTGTTTTAGTCATTTCTTGAAAATTAAGTAATACTTGTTTTATTTTGTAATAATTTCATTTTCTGTGTTCTAACTAACATTTCGTTAAACTACTATTACTAATATACTTAGAAAATAAAGTATTATTTGAATATTATTTATTAGATAGACAGATAGTTGATGAAGGTTTGCCAAGGGTGAATTACTAGTAGAGATTTGGCTACCAACAACTTTTTAAATACGCCAGTCTTTAAGACTGCCAGTCTCAAGCCTAGATTAAGTATGAGAGGAATTTTGTTGGTATTATTACATATTTTTTATGTAACAGTAATATTTATAAATTATTCGAAACGCATCTTACTTATCTGAATTTCTCTTAAATATAAAATATAACCTATATAATATAAGTTACGTATGTATACAGTGTAAATGTGTACACTAATAAAAAAATATTTTTTAATCACAAATAAATCCACATTAAATTACTAACGTGAATGTAAGAAAAAGGTTTGCCTACCTTCAAATTGAATGGACTATAGATACTAAATCTTGCAGATTTTCTTTCTCAAGGTACTAACAGATATCTGGTGGAATACTTTCTACATTTGGTAAGATCTGACAGCCTAAAGCTTTCAGTCGTAGTTAACCTGTAACTCTAGGCATAAATAAACAGTATAAATCTTCTTGCACTACTTAGTTACACAGCTGCACTCCCTTACATGTATGGACACAAATGTACAAAAAGAGAGCCACTGACCACTCTCGGTAGCACCAGTCAGCCGAGGACACTTAGCAGCAGCGGTGGTCCACTCTCGGCATTGGCCATACGGGAAGGAGGCTGCATAAGCGTTCTTATCAACACAGCGACCAGCAGCACCACACCAGATGCATTCCTCCTGTGTGCAGTTGCTGCACGCGCGTAGGGCAGCACATGAAGGTGCACAGCCACTCGACCTACTGTAAAGATTAAATACACATCATCTTATAAAAAATATTGAATATAGATAAGATCATTAATATCAAAGCACAGATCTTGTAAAAATTTATTTTTATTTATTTGTATATATGCATATATAAAGGCATATAAAATCTAAAATATATGCATATATATTTTAGATTTTATATGCCTTAACAATATATGCATATAAATATAAAATGCATATAAAATCTGTTTATCTGTCTTTCTATTCACCCATAAGTTAAATTCTACTAAATGGACGGATTTTTGATGAAATGTTCACTGTCATGAGTTTCCTATGTCTTTAGGTATGTTTCCTAAAGCCTATCTGTCAAGACACAATACTTGAACGTCTCACAATTAAATTAAACTACGTGATGTAGTATTATTTCTACTTTCTTTAATTTCTTTACCACGACCTAGGTTTCATTGTATTACAACATCTTCAGGTGGGATATTAGCAAAGATAGCAAAAATGATAAAAATCTTTGCTAATATCCCACCTGAAGATGTTGTAATACAATGAAACCTAAGTCGTAGTAAAGAAAGTAGAAATAATACTACATCACGTAGTTTCATTTAATTGTGAATAATGAATTTCTACAAAATTAACGCCAAATATATTCAATACTTGAACGTCTGTAATATTTATAATATTTAAAACATTTACAGGTCAAACTGTCTGTGATAATCAATTTTGATTCATAAATAATCAATGGTTAAATACCCACATCTAAGACTGCCACCACAATGGAGAATGGAAGAAATTGGCATTAACAAAATAAAAAGTAACTGAAATGAACTGGTATTTTCAAGAATATAAAAACCCAATAAATGCAGTGATTTCCAATAAAATAAAATGCAATATGTGTATAAAAAAAGCTACGTTCAAAGTACACATATAATATTTTAATATTTCAGGAGCTATTAATAGGAAATAAAAATAACAATAAAAAGCTAACAAATTACATAACCATTTTTTAAAAGTAATTACAAAAAATAATCAACTGCTTTTTTTATATGTAGGCACTGTATAAATTAATTAAATATATACTGTTAATTGTTCAACTCTATGCTGGATCATTCACTTTACTTAACGTTAGCTAATGCATGACAATAACAGTTGTCTTAACGTTCGCTTCAAAAATCGTCATGTTGTATCACCCTCGCCCTCTTGTCCTGGCTTTTATTGTTTATTGGCTTGAAAAAAAAGAATAGCATCATATAATTTTACGAGCAGAAAGAAAAGGACGGGAGCTATTTCATCAACGATGAAAGAAGACACATTTTTATAGTTCGTCTCTGTTCTGTATTTTATATGTTATTTTGTTTTGGATTGCATATTAAATATAATTATTGGTAATGTCAGCATCAATCTCAAATTTTCAATTAGAAATTTTGTTATTTCTTAAGATAGTCGAAAATAATTAAGATATATTTGGGAACATATATAGACCTGAGACATTCCTTAATTCTTGAGTATGGATTTTATTGTTGTTTCTCCAAATGCAAAATACTTTTTATGAGATGAAATATGTAATGCAGTTTTGTAGGTATCTAATTTAAAATATAACAATTTTTATGAAATAAATCTCCTCTTCCTTCAAGGAACATAGGATATCTGTAACAAAATTCCATGAAAATTACTTTCAATTATTTACAAACCTGGTCGCATCTTCTGTGGAGTTTGTGGCCATACACTTAGCAGACTCGTAGTCCCAGTAGCAACTGGCCTTGCTAGTTACCTCTGTGCTCTTGTCTCCGCTCTGGAACCAATGTTTATATGGACAAATTACTAACTTGATTAATTTCTTTTATTCACATAAATAAACTTGCTGTGGCACAAAGGATTTACACAGATCAATAAACAAATTGGGATTAGTAAGATTACATTTATAATTAATTTTTAAAATTCCGTGTCAATGTCATTTTTAGGGTACTACTGTACACTAAATATCTGAACATAATCCTATCGTTATTACAACGGTATCCGCACATCCATCCTACTAATTTATTTCCAATATTAATTACATTACAAAGACTTGAGAAATAAGTGCTAAAAATTGTTGTAAATAAAATCATTCAAATATTATGAATAACGAAAATATAAAAAAAATAAAAATTATTTAAGTACTGTTGTAGAAGTATCGCCAGAGTCTATGTAAAAATAACATCTTTCTTTGTAGAATTCTTTACGTTTTTGACTCAACGTTAAGATGATTTGCTTGTTTAAATAATTAAACAAGTGAAACAGACGACAGTAGGAGAGAGAATGATAGGTTTGCCAAATTGTTTTTTCATCTGTAAGGAGCATACAGTAAAAAGTAAAATACAGGATTTCACAAAAAAAATCTTTTTGCTTTAAATTAATTTTTTTTTAAATTACATAATGTAATTTATATGACAATTATTTTTTATAATTTATTACAAATTTGGTTAAATTCAGAGTTTCAGCCCGAGAAGAGAACAATGCTTGCCGCTTTTTTAAATTCATCATTAATAGACAAATGATACTAGCTTGTTCACTATGATTTCCAGAAATATGGGACAATTTTTATCCCAGCAGGATCCTTAAAATATAGCACGCCCAGGAAATACTGGACATCATGGAAAAAACTGAACATCTGACAACACTAGCACAAGTTCCAAAGCTATGAGAAAAACAGTCAATCCAAAAAAAGTATTCTTACATGCGTCATTTTTGAATGTGGCGTCAAGCACTGTTATGTAAATAAGTGGAAATATCCTCACATGATAGTTGAGAGAATTTTACTTCTCCCTAAACATAAAGTTCTTTTTCTATTGCAGTATGTAAGCATAAATGTAGTGCTGTCAGATAATGGGAAATTAAGGTAGGATCCGTTGCAATAAGCCTTTTTAATTTTTCTAATTTTAATATAGGAATATACACTGGATGAGCAAATTTCCTTTTTGAATCTTTAGAACGTAACAAATTGGTTGTTCATTCGCTTTCCTTTCACCTTAAACGAAATTTAGAAGCAAGAGCACTCTAAGCTCGCTTTATAAAATTTCTATTTGTTGTTTGTTCTTGACCCATTGAAATGTAGTTGCTAATTGAACAGAGGATCAAATACCGCACGCTTTACATTATGTGTTCAAAATATATTGGACCTTTATTACAACCTAATAAACAGCTCAAAACAGCACAATACTCCTCCAAAGGAGAGCATATAATTCTTGTAATATATTCAAAAAATTATCACATTTCAACTACTATTTAATACCCAATTTGCGGGGGAGTCTTATCAGACATTTCCTCCCTTATATCATACATAGTATATTCTATAGCGAATCTGAATTAACCCTTATCTATGGATTTTGTTATAAATTGATCAGAGTCCTTCATCGAGCAAGCTTAATTCTAGGTATGATATTCCCTGTCATATATTATTATTATTATTAAACATAATCTGTATAATGTTCCACACTTACTTTCTATTTTGTTGTTTTATTTCTTGTGTTTTACACATACCGCAATTAAATGAAACTACGTGATGTAGTATTATTTCTACTTTCTTTAAGTTCTTTACCACGACCTAGGTTTCGTTCTATTACAACATCTTCAGGTGGGCTATTAGCAAAGATGTTGTAATACAATGAAAGCTAGATCGTGGCAAAGAACTTAAAGAAAATAGAAATAATACTACATCACGTAGTTTCATTTAATTGTGAATAATGAATTTCTACAAAATTAACGCCAAATATATTCAATATTCTATACATGTAATTAAAAATATTAAAGAAATACTTGCTGCTACTCAAACGTACCACAATATGGTGACGATGCGCCAGACAGGCGGTACAAGAATGCAGTCTGGAGCAGCCGGCTCCTGAATCCTCACACTCCTCCAGTAAGTTTACAGCCTATAAACATAGCATATCATTGAAAAAGTATATGCAAGTTTTGAAGAGTCAAACATTCGTGGCTTATGGGTCGACTCATCTATACAATATATAAACACTGGCCAAGTGCAAGTGGAACTTGGGCATGAAGGTTCCTGTAGCACCAAACAATATTAAACTTGTAAGTTTGTATTTCTCAAAGACACGTGAAAAAAAAGGTATTGCCGCAGTTAGTACCAAAAATAATTTATATCTAAAAAACTACACAACATATCATATTCAAATAAATTTTCCTTAAAAGTTTATTTTAAGTTCTATTACCTTAATGTTTTTCAGGATTTTACATGCGTTATTTAAAAAGGGCTTTTTTAAGATTTTAGAAGCGCATATCTAACTAACTATTGACTTAAATAAAAGTTATTTTGGAACCACTGCATCATATTTTAAGACCTATCTAACGATACCCCACGCGTCTATGTGCACTGGATTTTTCACCCCTCAGTTAAATGTATAAAGTACCACCCTTAATCTTTTTTCATAATTCTATTTAATTGTATAGTGGTTCGTAGAAGTCTCCTACCATCCAAATTTCATATATATACTGCCAATAGTCTCCGAATAAAATGACTTTGACATACGGATAGACAGACAGACGGACTAGACGAAATTATAAGGGTTCCGTTATTGTTCATAGAATGGAACTGAAGGTTTCCATTCCATGAACAATTAATTTAATACCGTAATGTTGACACTCGTAAACAAGTTTGTCAAGATTTTTGCAATTATCTTTTGCTTTGGAAACTATTGTTTCAAGTATGAAATTTTATTTTATTTTATAATCTTTCAATAAAATGTATTTTTTTAGGTAATTAAAAAAATTTTCGGAGATTAGGTAGAGACAAGTTTTTCGCATACATTTTAGCTAGTATGAAGAAACATTTAGTTTTTAAGCTAAAATTATAATTAAAATAGTTGAATATAAATATGAATAACTCATAGGTTATTTGTTTTGTTGCACATCAAGTTTATTGATCATATAATTTTCAACATCGGTCTCAAATTGTCAATGAGTTTTAGTTTTCTTTAGATAGTCAAAAATATTTTACGAAAGCATTATTTGTATTGTATAACAATATTTGTGGGTATCTTAATATGGTATAACAATATTTGTTGGTATCCAATTAAATACATGACATAATTTTTATAAAGTAACTATAAAAATGAGTGGTTTTAAATTTTAGTTCGCCAAATTAATTCTATTATTAAGGCTAAATTTACTACAGTATCGAAAGAAATATTTAAATTACTTATAAAATCAACCATAACGTCTACTGTTTTAGCTACCTTTTCGTAAAGTTAAATAAGACACCATTTTAAAGTACAAATCAAAATAAAAGTTTCACAATGATACACGAGGTGGACATCTGCTTAAAGGTTAATAACTCTGTGACTTTTAAGTTATTCATAAAGTAACATGACACAACATAGAACGATTATTAATTAATAGGCTTACATTAGGAGTCAATCACAACAAAATGGCAAATGCGAGTGATTATTTCGACAAAGAAATTGTGTTATGGTTGAGTGGTCTTAACGAATATTTCCAATAGCTATACATCATTAGAGACCAGATTAATCATTTTAAGTTTCAGAGGGACAAAGACCAACTATTTTAAATTTTCTCTCTCAATAAAATTGGGCATTCTCTTTTGTAATTTTGACATTATAATGTTAAAAACAGACACATTCATAAAAAAAGACTGTTTCGCTAATCAAATAATAATAGATTATTCAACAATTTTGACGTCTATTTGCCATATTCCAACATAGGTCTTTTGTTTAATGCTTTATCTTAACAGGGGTTACAGTAACATTGGTAAATAAAGATTTGTTGACAGTTGGTTTAAAATGTGATTGATCTTACAGCCATTATTTAAAAATATCCATAATGAAGAATTATTATTGAGAAGTTAATTTAAATGTACAATTATGAAAAAAGTGAATCTTCGATTTTTGGGGGAAACTGGATATTGTTACTGAGAAAGTTCATTTGAGAGTTCTTGTACATATTTACTCCAATACACAACATCAAAAATATATCACAATTTCGGGGTCATCCTGTTAGATTATAATGTAAATAAGCATATTGCTTTTAATTCTCGGAAGAATAATTTTAAATTATATAAAAAAAACGTAAAGAAATCGCAATATTTTTTTTTAAGTTTAATCAGCATCGCAAACAGCCTGTTATTGGTTAAAAGTCAAATGACGTTGCAGACAAGTGTTTAAATCTTTAAATTATGGTCTTTTTGTTAAAATTTATAACTATCACATTTTGCATTTAATATAATTTGTTTATAATATGACTCATTATGTATTATATTATATAAAAAGAAATACATTACAAATTATATATTTAATTATAATAACTTCCGGTCAAAACTAATGTATAAAAAAATTTAATTAAATTCCATGCAATGCATATATAAGCACTATAATTTTATTCCAAACATAAATCGTATACAAATATACTTTTCCTAAATGTTGTTGGATAAACAAGATGTTATTATTAAAATTGACAGATTAAGTAAATATTCGAGTTGGATAATTAAATTTACTATATTTATATTATAATACTTAACAATTTGCAAGAAATTATATTTTTAATTGTGTAATAAGTACTCAGCAATAAAAGATAAAGTGAACTAACTGGAAAAAAAAGGTTAAAACATATTCTCTCGTAAACAAAAGTCATCAGGTATGAAATTTTTTAAATTGATTTTTTTATAATAAATAATCATCTGCTGCAGAATTTTTTTAAACATATAGTTTTTAATTTAAATTCTTTCATATCATATCAAGTTCGAGTTCGAAAATTCAAACTTTAAAAGTGATTTATATAAAAAATACGGCATATATCCTAAAAATATAAATGTAGTGTGCTTACAATACAAAATAGAACAATTTAAAACAATTTAAAAATTCAAGTCTAATAGCCTATTAATCTCTTTATACAAGTAAGGATATACTCAATTAATTTTTGTATATACAATATTGGGACTGTATTACAATTTTTTTCCATTATAGCAATATACACATTTAAATAAAACGTTCCCCTTTTTTAATTTATCACATGACTATCAAACACAGGAACTTACTCCTCTATATCGTGAAAACTATACACACTCTCACAACATACCTTCCTCGCAGGGGTATGATGGTGGTGACACCGCCGCTGATGTGTGAGGACCCGAGGCATACAAGCAGCGCCACACCATGCACAAGCTGCAGATGTGCGAACACAAGCTGCACACGCACGTTGTGCCCCACACACTTCTGAAAAAGTACAAGTCATATTATTTATTATATACTTATTCATCTTAAACTGTACATTCTCCATGAATTTAATACAAATCAGAAATATTGGTAGAAACAAATAATTATATATTGATTTAAAAACAACTTTACTTTATTTTATAACTATAATAATATTAGTACAAATAACATGGCCAATTTTCGTACGGGTTTACCAATCCCATGTACATCAAAAATTCTTACTGTTTTGTGTCTATAAACCAATAATAAATAATAAAAGGTCCAAAAGAATAAAATATAATAAAATGTTTGCTACACTGGGTGTCCGTAATTATTGAGTATCCCTCTAGGCTCCAAAATATTCAAGTTTTTAAATATACAAATACATGATTTGGGTTTTTCCGTAAAATGCAATAAACAAACAAAAAATTTACTATTTTAGAATCTGTGTATTTACACAATTAAAATAAAAGCTTTCACTTTATTTAAATTTCTCTTATACACTATCCTGAACACCAAATATTTTAGAAATATGACTAATAATTCAAAAATTACTATCCAGCATACAAATTAAAATTTCCTCCATATCTAACATGTGGACAAAGCATTGACAATGTTTAAACGATTGAATACTCATATACCAGTGCCAAAAAAATTATAAATTTTTAATACATACAGATATATTTTTCTAACTTGGTACAAAAAAGTTAATTCTGTGTAGCACAGATCAATAATTTAATATTGTTTCAGTAAAATACTGAGACGTCATCCCTCTAGAGGTAAATTAGAAAAAATTATTATAAGAGCCATATTGTTATTGAATAATATGCTTTATACTGTCATAAGAGAAAAAATTCTAATCATATAAGAAGACAGAATCTACCACATTTACTTGGTTATCAAATGTTTATTACTGTATCATAGAAAAATTAGTAAAATGAATATTTAATCTAAAATGTTACCTACAAATTTCAATTCAGTATATAGAAACCACACTTTCATTTAAGTATACAATATACTAAACTAATAAAACCAGTTAATACTTATTTTGCTCAATATTAAATAAAATGATATGATATACAACTAATAACCAATATATTTCTTCAAATAAACAAATACAAGATCAAAATGATGAATCACTCAAGAAATATAATTTTCCCTTTTTATATACTGTCTTCCTACTTTTAATGAACAGCAATGAACTCTTCATTTTACCTTTATGCTCCAAGAGTCTATGCATAGCAGCATCGCGCGCCTGCTCTGCACACACCTGCCTGCCTCCCTCCGGCTCACCAACGTCTTGTGGCTGAGCCTGGATTACATGTACGAAAATAGTAATTGAAAGTGGATATTTCAACTGACTAAATAAAAACTGGAAGCAGTATTGAATCTTACTGACAGGAACCCAGGTTACTAAAAATATTTATAGTAGACTTCTAATGCCTTAACAACAATTAGCATTCGTTCAACCAGTATCCTAGCAGTATAACCACTAGACTTCTGTGACTGCAGTATAGTTTGCTGGTAAGGTACAAAAACACAAAACATTTTTCAGTTTGCATATTAGACTTTTATAGTACTTCAGTTTTATTAATATTTTCAGCAATATTATTGCTACATAAAATATTTTTAATACATTAGCTACTGTACACGGTAAATGAATGTACATTGAAACTAAATATTAAAATAGTACTTTGTTTCACAGACTTGCAAGAGTAACTCCAAAGATGGCATGTTAAGGGAAACCATATATTTTCATCAATTGTGGTCTAAATAATAACTTACTACGAGAATTGAATGACAAAAAAAACTTTAATATGAACATAGGAAAACATTTCAAATATATGAACGTTTCAAATAGTGGACCAGGCTTTGCGTAATTAACGAAATACATTTACCTAATCCTAATGTAGACAATTTATAAATAACTATACTTAAAGGATAAAGAAAAAAAACTTAAAAAACTAAAAATTTTATTTAAAAAAAAGAAAGACGGAATAAAAAAACTACAAACAAAAAAATGTGAAAATTAAAAAAGCCAAGATAGGAAATAAATTAAAAATAAAAAAATGGAGATCAAAAATTCAACAATAACAATGTAAAGTTATTACTCAGGTATTATTATTGTTGATTATAAATAAATTATTGATGATATAATTATCTGACGGCTATATTAGATGAGTCGGTTTGAATTTTGTAAATAGGTGAGAATTTTAAAAATCAAAAATATCAAAAACTTTTATATACAGAGTTTTATCAACCAATTTCTCAATACATAGATTCACTTCCACTATTGCGGCCCATCATATCTCTGAAACGATTCTTATTGCCACCTTGAAATCCATTTTGTAATTAATGTTTTATATTTTTGATTCCCCAAACAGGCCAAAAAACCATGATTTTTAGTCTGCAGTATGTAAATATATCAATAACAGATATAATTCAAGATTTGCCAAAAAAAAAGAAATTTTATAACCTCAAAAATTTATTACTTTCGTCAATAAAATTTTAACTTTGACAAAAAAGTAAAAGATAATTAACTTATCATTAAAACGGAATCATAATATATTTTATTTTTACGAATTGTTAAATAGGGAAATAATCCTTTTAATACATTATTATAAAGATTACATAAAATTATTTAAAATTAAATTATTCACTACAGTAGAAATCACAAAATATAGAAGTTTTGGAGTAATAACAAAAAAATTTGCACTGTAATTGCACTAAAATAGCTACTAATGGCTGTCTTCTCAATAACGTCTGTTATATTAAAATGAACAAAAGTTTTGTCTGTAGTTTGAAGGGAAATAGAACTTATCTCTCTAATCTAAAAAAATAAATTCTTGTCTATTTCTTGTGCCAATCTTGGTTAATAACCAAATATAATGCCGGAAGATTAAATAATTTGAAATTTGTAATATTTATAGACACATACCATTTCGTGATCAAAGAAACATCTCTGTGTGTTCAATAAACAAGATTTCCCATAGGTATAAATCGCTTTGTAGTCCAATCTCCAATAAACCATAATCCCACTTACCTCACTACAAACTCGCCGCTCCTCATCCCAAACGCACTTTACACCCGTTCTACGCGGAGTCGCCAAACACGCACCGCGAGTAGCCCGAGCGCAAGGATCACGAGGCACACGTACAGCCAGCATATCTCCGCGAGCGCGTCCGTCAAATCCACCATACACATAAAGTGTATTGTGTCGTGTGATTGCGGTATGACCGTACCGCGCCAGACCTATTAATACATGTAGAAATTTATACCTCATCACATAAACATTACTATAAATTTTATTAGTAAACTATTTATCAATTTACAGTATAGAACAGTTCTACCAAAATTACATTTGCATAACTGGCAAAACAGAATATGATTAAGAAAGAAGCAGACCGAAAAACATAACGTAATTCGAAAATTGGCGTAAGTTCCTACAGATTTTGAATATATTTGTTAATGCCAAATATATTCAAAATCTGTCAGTTTTTGTAGAAATTCATTATTCACAATTAAATGAAACTACTTGATGTAGTATTATTTCTATAATATTTTTAACAAAATTGCCAAATATATTTTTTACCACGACCCAGGTTTCATCGTATTACAAAATCTTCAGGTAGGCAATTAGCAAAGAAATAGAATACAATGAAATCTAGGTTGTGGTAAAAAATTTAAATAAAGTAGAAATAATACTACATCACATAATTCCTACAGATTCACATTTACATCATATTAACTGTACTTTATGACATGCAATTCGGAAATCAGACTTTAAAAGAATTTTGGGATTGTTTTTGTAATCCTGGGACTCAAATAAAGATGAGTATTAATAAATATAAATAAACACTGTGGCTCATTGTCCTGCTGAGGATAAGAAATTACGCAACTCGAAATTTACATAAACCGAATATACATAAATCAGGGTATTATTTTATTGATAAATCTGATCCGCACAACACTTTTAAACATGAACTTTATTAAGAAGATATTTTCTTAAATCCTCATTATTTTTCAAAGATATAGTTTACTTTCTTCATAGATCTTTTTGTGCTAAAATAAATTACTTTTTTACTTCAATTGCTATAAATGAGCATCTACATATAATATTATCCACAAATCTCAACATAAGAGTTAGCAAATTTTAAAAAGAAAAGAATTTTTATTTTTAGTTATTTTATTTGCAAAAAAATTTCCGTTTGTTCCAAAAATTTTTTGACACTTAGATTATTCTGGCAAAAACATATATATTTCTTTACTTAATTGTATCATATTACTTTATGAATAACGCAAATCTTAGAGAATTATTAGCCTTCATTATAAAATCATTATTTTGACAGCTGTGCCTTATTTCACTATTTGTTAATGGCGCCATATTCCACTTTGTGTAATAAAGTACCTAAAATAGTAGACGTAACAGCTAACTTTATAAGCTATTTAAATATGTCTTTTGACAATTTAGTTAATTTAAACTAACTAGTGGAATTAATTGAACAAACTAAAATGTAAGAAGACAATTAATTTTTATAGTTACTTTACAAATATTATGTTTAAGTTAGGTACCTACAAACAACATTATATACTTCATCTCATAAAAAGTATTTTACATTTGCAGAAACGCCAATAATTTTATTGGCGTTATCCGTTAAAACCATACTCAAGAATTGATAGATGTCTCAGATCCATTTACATTACCAAATTATAGTTTCATAAAATACTTTTGACTATATAAAGACTTAGCAAAATCCACAGTTAGAGGTCAATGTTGAATAAAAATATGTCGATAAAGAAACCTTATTTGCTCATCGTCAATGAAATATCTCCATTTAAAGGATAAGCTTTAAAAAACTCAGTGATACAACGCAGGGCTAATTATCTATAATACTGGCCCAGTAAATCATCTTACTCCCATAGTTGAGTTTCCACATGTAACTTATACATTACAGCAAATAACTCACCATCCAACAGATGCTTAGGTATGGCCAATGTATGCCAAGTGTCACATAGCACGTCATAAAGCACTGTGTCAGCAGAATAGCAGCGCGCACCTAAATTGTGCGCTGTGTCGTTGTGCGTGTTACCGCCTATCACTATCATTATACCTGCATTTATAATAGGTTATATTTGTAACAATAATTTTCCAATACTTCAACATTCTTTTGTAATACAATTAACTATAAATGACATTTTATTTATCATTTTGAAAAATATAAATAATGTCATATGAGACAAATGTATAATAAAACTGTATCCAGCTTTATTATACATTTGTCTCATATGATATTATTCATCCTTTTAATCAAAATGATATAAATGTTTATATGGTTATAAAATAAATAAATAATTAATAAGTTATAAAAACACAACTTAAAATATCTTACAATCTAATTACAACCTTTTTCATAATATGTCATAATTTAAATAAATATATTTTAATGCATTTATAAGAAATTAGACTAAAGAAAAAAAATTCCCATTAAAAACCCACTTCCTTATAAGTCAAAAATTTCAACTTACATCTACCACTACGTATTATGAAAAGTCTTTGAGTGAATAGTACATTCTTAAAATACACAATTAGAAACTTGGAAAATGTTCGATAACAGACCGGTCTTAATGCTGGAGTATTTCAGAACATAATTTTTTGGGGATGATGGTAAAGTAGCTCTCTTTCACCTGACATTTATGTCATTTATATGCCAATATTCCCCAACTTTCATCACACTATAACCTAAATTTAATATTTTTCTACATATGTATCTTAAATACAGATCTAATTCTAATATGAAAATGGTTATATAAACAACAAAATTTGTAACCAAATTTGTTTAGGAAAAATATTTATGGCTTATTTACTATAATTATTTACTATTTTATAACAGTTCAGTATCTACCTTGCTTGATAAACATCTTCCTTTCATAGATATTTATGTTCTCAGAAAATATTTCATATATATATATATATATATATATATATATATATATATATATATATATATATATATATATATATATATATATATATATATATATATATATATATATATTTAAACATAATCAATGTCGATAGAAATATATGGTTAAAATACCTGGAGAAATAAAATTGGCTGAATGTAGAAATCTAGGTGTTCCAGCTGGTGTAAGGAGAGTCCATACCCTACTAGTTGGCTCATAGCTGTACAAACTCCAACTTAAAACCTGTAACAAGAAATGCGTACAATAGTTTCTTGTCTATAATCTAAAAAATGTTTACTTTTAAATATGGTATAGACAAGTACTTAAATAATGCCACACAAGGAGATAGGGAATATCCTGTCCAGAAAAGTATTGAGACAATCATTAAAATAAATATACAAGAAAGAACAAGCGGTTACAATTGAAAAAAATGCATTTTGAAATAACCCCTGTAAAAAGAATATAAATACAGCCCGTTTGACAAACTGTATTTCCTTTCTTTTCATAGCCAATTTTTTTTTCTGGGCTCTTTCCCCCCGCACTGTATTGAAAGTCCATGTTATCATTTCACCATAATTACAGGATATATTTCATTATTAATGTCACAAACGAATCACATTATGAAGTCACATTTCTATATTGTCATTCTGAAAGACTGAAAATATCGTATGAAGCAATAATCATTACTGGTCACATATTAATCCGCTGAGAACTACAGAGTCGCACAGTCAAGTTCATTTTTCATTTAATTGCTAGTGTGCAATATTAGATGATAAAATCATCACAATAAAGATTTACTATAGAACATTAAATGGTGAAAAATACAGAGAAATTTTGAAAACAGATGTGAATCAAATGGATGAGATTATTCCTGGGGCGTTGGATGGGAACGTATGGTCACATAGCCACCACATTCACCCAATATGACGCCATTGAATTATTTTATATGGGGTCATCTTAAAAGTCTAGTTTATAAATTCTGATATAACACCGTAAAGTAATTAAACAATACCATTTATCATTATTTATACAACATTTACCACATATCTTTGTCAAAAGCTGCTAAGTGTTCTGAAACATGTCTGTATCTGCATACAGTAAAATGGAGGGCATTTGAACATTTAATGAAGCAATAGTTTTATTTAGGCACTAACTTTACACAAATTGTGTCAAAAAGTTTTTAAAAAATTTTACCAATTTCTGCTGTCCAGATTTTTTTCCCTTCAATGTATTGTGTAATGATACAATCATAAATCTGAGTCGATTCACATAAAAATTTTGTTAGCTTTATTAATTTTTATGGAAAAAAATTTGTCCCATAAAAAATACCTAATGGTATCTAAAACCGTTTCTCATAATGCCGAATCATTAAAAATGTTAAATAAAGCCTAGCGACTTGACTATGTCGAAAACACAGACATACAAGTGGCACAAATAATTCAAAGAGGGGTGTGAGATTTGCCTCTCCCTGGGTGCTTTCAACGTATACACTCATGATAACTTCAAAAAAATCAAACAATGAACACTCGAAAATTATTATTATTTATTCATCATTTTAGTATTAGAGTTGAACATTGATAAATCACTATTCATGGAATTTTAACCAATGTTTTATGCAAGAGACGCATCATGGCAAGACTGATTCTGAAAAAGCGTAATTACTTGCAAAAACAACATGAACTAAAGATAACAATTAATTATTGAATTTAATGAATTGAATGAATGATTGAATCAATAAATTGAAGACATTAAAGCGGAATTCACAGGGGAATTAAAGACCATGACACTTTCGGCCTATGAGAAGTGTATAGAGTAGCGAGTCCAGCATTATCGCAGTTTCATTGCAAACAATGGGGATTACTTTGAAAATGACAAAACAAATTTTAAAGAATAAACTTGAATTTGCATGTTTTTTATGACAGAAGATGAATTAATGATATATGACACTTGCAAGGCCTTAAAAAAATTTGATAAAAATGCTGAGAAAAATAGAGCATCTTTCTTTGAAGGTCGGGGTCAGTACACTACTACAATTTCATTAGAGAATCATAGATATTTCTAAACGGGCCTTTTACTTAATCTAAGCAAGCCACAAGCTGTCATTGCTAGTAGTAAAAAATTTCTTCTAAAAATACACCTACCTAATTTACCTCATCTAGTTTACTTGAACTAAGTAACTTACATAAAGTCGTTTACTGTTCAAGCAGCAAAACTGGAATCAACTCAATCCTATCACTATTCCTACCGCCATTTTACCCCATGTCATTATTGATATCTAAATTTTTTGCCTTTTCTACCAACACTTTATATTTTATATTGTATCATCTTATATAGTCTACTAAACTGGGTCGTAAATTTGTACTATCAGTGGACAACAAACTACTATTATACAGCTCACTCCTCAAGCCAACTTGGACATATGGCATTCAGCTTTGGGGTATGGCCAGTAATAGCAACATAATGTGTCTCCAAAGAGCTCAAAATGCAATCTTAAGAAGCATAGTTAGTGCAGCTTGATTTGGGCAAATTCACGAATACCTCAACACTCCCACCATTAGAGGAGATTACCACATTCCGAAAAAGATACGCACAACGGTTCACTACCCATCCAAACCCTCTAGCTACTGAAACGCTGGACAATACGAAATTGACTAACAGGCTCAAAAGAAGCCAAGTATTCTAATTAAGTAGCAATGGTATTGGTCTCTGCACTCTAAATGCCAAATTTCTCACCTAATAAAACAGATAATAATGCAAATGGACTAATCACAGTTATATACAAAAAAAAATTGGTACTGTACATCCAAGTTGTCAAATAATTAAAAAATTATGACAAAATCTATCGTTCACAAAGTAACAATAGATGCATCTATTGATTACGTCTAAAATCGCTAAGAAAATGGAAAAAGTTATTTGCCCTTTTCCACTGATAAACGTTTAAAATACCCATAAAGGAACAAATTCCAAACCTGATTGCTCTCAGACTCAGACAGCAGACCACCGTGCACGTAAATGAGTTGTGTAAGTGGATCGTAACAGGCCGAGTGTCCGTAGCCACCACGGGCAGGGTACCCGTTACTCTCCACCACGCGCCACTCGTTACTCTCCACCCAGTATTCCTGGAATTTTATCAAATCAGTAGTCTTGTATTTATAACACAGTATATCTGGTTAATGTTTAATAAAAATAGAAAGCTTTTTAATAGATTTTTAAGAACTACTTAAAAATTTCTTTGATGGAAATTACAATGGCTTTTTCTAAAAAATAAATATCAAACTATAGCTGTTGATGAAAACCAAAAGCGAAGCATTCGGAAGTCTATACTTTTGAAACACTGAATAGAGAGGCTCGACACCTGTGTCCCCAAGTTGAAAATGGAACTGTTATAAAAAGGCAATTGCCGTATCAGCATCAATGCGCAATAAGGCCTTTCATCGTAACTGTGCTTACCCCACCTCGATGGGAAGTAGTGCGACGATGTAGACGAATACTCTGAGGATACTCTGAGTATTTGTTTCAAATGTAAATGAATTTGACAACGCCTTTCATTATTTATAGTTGTCGCAGGTTATTATGAAAGCATTTAAAGCTTGAAATATTTACTTATAAAAGGATACAATTTTATGTTTTTAAGAGATCCTTAATGAAAAGAAAACTTGTATATCTTCATAGGAGGCAACAAGCAAGGTAAACAACTCTTTTTATGATAACTAAATTTCGCATATTCATTTTATATAGGATAATGTTATTAATACATAGATAAAATTACGAAAACGTCATTTTACGTAACAAATATTTTTGGCGCTGTTTCTATAATGGGCGAGGAGTAGTAAATGTTCTTCTAATAACGTATTTTGAGACATACATATGCCCTCATGCTGTCGCTCACTGTAGTGGAAACAAGGCAGAATGTCATATTGCAACTAAGTACTGGTACGGCCCTGCTTTCATGGAAAATGGTACAGCGGGCTGCCACTACCGCTGGAACATATAATTTTTATTAGATGTGTCTCAAACCTTGCATCCCTCAGTGTCTTTGTAACTCTAATTTGAAGGCAGTTTAATTAATGATTTCAATGTTAAAAAAACTTGCATGGCCCTGCAAAAATGTTTCACACATAATTCAATGGCCGTTGTTAAAGTGACCAGCACCGGTACGGTTCAAGCATGGCATAGCACCGTCATGGCAACAGCAGAAGCAAAAATATATGACTACGTTTTTGCACTAGTCGCCACTGCACTAACGCAGAATCAGCAAGAAGGGAGCCAAGCCAGTACCGACACTACCAAATTTCCCACTACTGCTATCACGGCTAAAATATACATGTTACATATTTACATGAACTGTAGTAGTGTGAGTATGTGAGAACATGCTGCAGACATTGTGTAAAATGATGTGTTGGCTAATTACAACGTCTTTCACCTTCATGCATTTAAAAATTCAGTATTTTTACTTAAATTTAATAAGTAAAGGCAAAGTCGTGTATATAGGTTAAAATGGAAGAATATAATAAAAATAAACTCTTTCCACATAGGTGTTGGCGAGAAATATTTGAATTCCTCGAGTGTGGTTATGAAGGAATGTCACAAAACGAAAGAAGAAACAAAACTTTTCATGTGACTTTAATTTATTTCTAGTTTTTAATTATTTTCCAGTTCAAAAGCAAGAGGGTATGGGGATGGAAAACTGAGGCCATCCTATTGTATTAAAGGTTTGTGCCAGAGCCAAACCGGTGCTGGTGCCATGCTGGTGCTGGCAGTATGAAAACCCCAAATACATCGCTGTTTTAATAAGATGCAATATCTGGCAAATCATACTTCAGATACATTTACAGTATTACCATCACTAAATAGCACCACTTTAACCACTTGTGTAATTAATCATGTGTAATCCAGCAAAATATCATTTCTTTTAAAATCAGTTACCTAGTTTATAAAATAATTAATTTTGTTTCAAATCATAATTATGTGAAAATTAGCAACCTGTCCAAATTTACAAATAATAGCGCAAAATAACGCCAATATTCAGTTTGGCAATGTGTAACATACCTATTGTCGATTAGTCTAATGTCAAATGAAATATCTTTATGAAAATGGTAAAAAGATGTGCAATTACTCTGATACATTTAGTTCCTTTTATAATTTATTCATTTTCTAAGTACACTTTTCCTTTACAAAATTGTTTGTGCACGTGTACACAAGAAATAAAATTCAAATTATTTCGTTTTAGAATATATTTACATACTTACCTAAGGTCGATTCGGGTACAACATAAACTAAAAGCTTCGCCAGTATTATTATTGCATTTGGCATACACTAAAATCATGTCCAAATATTCGCTCGCACTAAAAAATGACATATTCACTAATTCCACTCACTTGATATTACAAATATTTAACAAAAACCAGTGACACACATTCAACACAAACCAACTGTCATTTTGCAAAAATACTATCTCTTCAAAAACATTCAAACGTTCTGATTGGTTGTAAACATTTGCAAGTTTTGCCATATTAAAAAAATATATAAAATATGTATATAGATTTTGAAATCATAATTAAAATTAGACTAATATTATCATTAAGAAACAATAATTCATCTAAATGACAAAAGAAAAAATATCATATTAATATTCCGATAAGTTTATTTTAAAACTCGATAGTATTTTTTATAACTTTAGACTTTTACACTGGGTAATTGTTTCCAAATGGGAACAATTTTGACTTAGAAACTGTAAACAACCTTGACCTTGAAATGAAATTTATTTTTTATCCTTTTCTTTTTTTTAACCTTCTTTTGTAAAACTATGCAAATGAAAAGGATAGTTAGATTAAGTCGAATTCACCATTGATAGCTAAAAATGGTATTAAGCAATATTGTCACATTTCCTATGTTTATCAAAATCAAAAATATAGATTGATGCATCTCCATGTTAATTTTTAAAATTTTTAAATTGCAGAAAAAAGTGAAAAATGATTTTTAAAAAAATAGGGTATATTGCAATCTATTCATAATGCACTATTACAAATTGCAGTAGCACTATTTAGTGTTGGTACAGCTGTATAGCATCTTTAAAATATTACTATCGAGTCTTTCCAGCTTTAAGGATATACTATATTCTTATAGAGCTGAATAATTCCATACAGAACACTTGATATGTGAGTGCCAATTGGATTAGTCGTAATAAAGGTCTCAAATTGTCTTTTTGTGAGTTTTACTTATTGTGTAATTTAAATTTCATCAAAGATTTTGTGAAAATCCCATCCGAGAGACCATCCGAGAGGTTGATCTATGCGTAGAATTTAAAATATCATTTTGGAAGAAAATATGATTTCGACACCATTTTTATCTTTTAAATTGGCCATCTTGAAATGATGTAGAGCCTCTTTAATATATTGATGGCATTTTTAGCATTCCATACCTCAAAAGGAAAACAGAACCAGTACAAGATCACTCACATGTCTGTCTATCTGTCCGTAACAGTCGTTTTTCTCAGAAGCCGCTTGATGTAGAAAAGTTAAATTTGGCATAGTAATAAAATAAGTTGTTATTTTTGTTGTTGTGTATGGAAAATGCCAATCCTCGAATGGTTGGACTTCTCCAGTCTCGCTTGATGAGTGGCCGGGAATCGAACCCGGGTCCTTGCGGTACCCTGCTCTCTCAACAGCCATATGTCTTGCGATCAACTCACCACGGTGACAACAATAAAATAAGTTTATCAACACATACCTCAATAGCTAAAACTCAGACATGGGTTATGTATTTATTATGTTTTTAGGGAGAAATTTTTTTTACATTGTGTGAATGAAATTATGTAGTGTTATTTTATTATACAGTGTGAAATTTTGTTATATATTAAGAATCATTTAAAATCTTTTAAAAGGGCTAATAACAAGGGCCTCAGAAATATTTTTTTTCATAATTTTAGATAATATATCTTCAGATATACTCAAAAATATCTTCACCCCCTTATTTCCTAAATTACCTAAGTTAAAATTATGAAAATAAGGTTTTTAAAAGCCTACGCAAATGTTGTAGGAAAACTATAGATTATCCTAGATCTTATCATTTTTAAAATATACATCATGTTTTTAAGCCTCAGAAAGATATACTAGGCAATATATTTACGTTGTGAAATATTTGTAACTAGTTTAATAGAAATACCATGTACCCTTGAATGTTTATAAGTGTCTAAATGTGTATGTCCCTCGTAGTCTAATTTTTAAGAATTGTATTAAAACTTTTATTTTTAAAAACAATTCACTCTATAAATTTATTTATTGTCTTTTTATGTCAATCTACCTGCTTATCATCAAGAAAGAATAATATACACACAATATTTTGGTTAAGTTAAACATAGAAATTTAAAAAACATACAATATACAAACACAGTAATATCACTGAAGTTGATAACTTAAAATATCACACCTGTACAGTATTTAGATATCCATAATGTGGCGAGTGACCGAACAGCACCACCATAACTTGCTGTTGCCGCACGGACACCATCGTAGCCGAGTGGCCGGCAACACGTAATGGGCCTATGTGGAAACGTCACAATTTTAAATTATATTAAAAATACCTAAATAAAAAGGACATCCATACATACAATCCAAATAATTTAAAATGAATTGTTTAAAAATTAAATTAATAACCAAATTGGACTATTAACAGAGTTTTGTTCGGAGAGATTAAAAGCTAGACTAATTATTTTAAAAATTCTCATCTCTCCTTTTATTATTTTACCCCATCATATTTAACTTTTGAACATATTTCAATAAAATTGTAATTGACACTTTGATTTAGAGTTGGAATGAATGTTTAAGACAAATTTATTTAACAATGTCAAATGGGCTTAAGGCTTTTTATTTATATATCCTTTGCTTACCTTGTTAAAGAAAATTTTAAAAGAATTTTAAATAAAACCATGGATTGCTAAAGTTTGAGGTTTGTGTTACTAATAAGATATTAAATTAGCAAAGATGTCAAAGTACATCCAAAATTAATACTAAAATAAAATAACATTTAAACTGATTATATAGTGTGACCTTTATTGAGCATTGAAGTAGACTCTCTCACTATATATGAAAAATATGAAAGCTATGAATCTTTTAAAAAGATTTGACTATATTTTATTGTGCCACCTCTTCAATAGTGTTTAATATTTATTTATATCAGAAGTATCACATATTACATCTGTAATATTTTTTTTAACCTTTATATTTGAGGGAATAATGAATGGATGTTAAAAATGTTTAAATGGCAATAATTTTGATTTATGAAATGTAAACAAAGTTGGGCTTGAAATTAATTTTGTTATCCTTTTCTTTTTTTTATACTTTTTACGGTAAAATTATGCAAATGAAAGGGATAGTTAGACAAGTCAAATTCATTATCGATCGCTAAGAAGAGTAATCATGCGATATTGCCACATTTCGTACGTTTATCGGAATATAAGATATAGGTTGATGCATTTTTATGTTAATGACTTATGACAATTTTTAAATATCGAAAAAAAAGTGGTATGATTCAAAAAAAAAATAGGTGTATTGCAATCTATTCTACTATTACAGATTTAAGGCCCAAAGTTTCCTAACTTTACATAGAGTATATATTATAGAGTGAGAGAGAGATTAATAAAATCACTGAAATCAGTTATACAGGCTGTCCAGTGGCAGATTTCAAAGTTTGAACAAACTTAGTTTCTGAACGCAACACATAAGAGGTGCGCGGGGGGCGTCGTTAGAAGCGCAAGCAGTGCGGATGTTTTAGTAGCCATGGAACAGTGGAGTGGAGAGCACCACGCTTTTGCCGTCGAGGCGTACATTTCGAGTGGATTTGGAAAACGTGGTTTTTAAAAAATTAAATCCGCATTTGTTGTTATAAAGTTAAAATAAACCTACTTTGTATTAAAGGTGTAGTTTTTTTTTTTTACAATTTTTCAAACATTGAAATCTGCCACTCTGACTCCATATCAAATCTGACACCTGTATAAAAATCCTATAAAAATTTACAAAAAGCAATGCAAGTTCCTTTTCATCAAACTAATTTTCTATTTTCATATTCTAAAGAAAAACAGTTTTCAAAAGGTTCAATGTGAATTTTCATAATTTATTGTTTTGTATTTCTGTACTATTTTATATAATTTAACAATTTGAACTATATATTTCTTCTTAATTTATATAAGCCTGCATATCTTATATAAGCCATATAACAATTAATCTATCCAATCTTCTTGTTCTGTGCCTTCACATAAGCCATTTTGTACGCCCAAACTTTGAGTCTCTCAAAATGGCTCACATAGTCTGCAAAGGTATGCATGTGGATGCAGGAATGTAGGGTTATGATTCATATGAAATATTTTTTGAATACACTTTGTGTTTTATTGACAATGAAGTCGGTAATAAATATGTAATAACTAATTACATTAATATTGGATACATTATGTATCAATAAATAGAGATCCTCACCGCACATGACGTTGGGCTGGCAAGGTATGTCGGTGCGTACAGTGATGTTATGCCACAGCTGTGTCACCAAATCCAATGTCCACACTTCATCTGTCACATAATTCACATCACCCCTGAAATGTACACAAATTGAGTTATGAATTATTTAGTATTATGATCTATATAGATACCTTTATACCGTGATTAGGAACAGGTAATTTATTCCCAAACTGAATTACAGACCTCTAATATAGAGCTATGGCATCCCTATTAAGTAGCCAATCTCCTCTGTTATAATTAGAGAAACATCTGTTTTATAAAAGCAAAAAATTAAAAATTACACTGCCCGAATTGAAATCTCACCTAGACAAGATTTTTTTTTATTCCTAGAAAGAATGTGATAATACCCCATTTTTTTTTATTCCTAGAAAGAATGTGATAATACCCCAGTTATAGATTTATCGATAGACAGTATAACACGTTTCACGTAAAAAGGTCTAGGCTAGTTTTTTTTTAATTATATGGCACAGATGCATTTTTATACATGTACAAACAAACCTCATGAACTGTCAACAGTCAATTTTCACCCAAGTTACTCCTCTCTTAGGAACCTTTTATCAAATTAACTATGGGTCTGTGAATATGAACCAAGTATGTGGCATATCTTGACTTTAATGAGAACTATTTGGGCAATGGTATTCTCCTATGTACAGATTATCTCCCAATTTGATTATGTTTGTTACTAGAGAAAAAAGACTGGTAAACGTATGAAAATTATTTGGTCCATACGTCACAAGGATAAAAATTACACTCCCAAAAATAGAAAATGAAAAAATAGGTTCCTTATAAGTTTTACTTAAATCACGAAAAATCAGGTTATTTTTCATAATCGTTTGTAAATAGCATTTCGATGAAATTGTATGAACCTGTAAGATGATACAAAATGCAGATTATATCCTGTTGTATCCTCCACACGCACATGTAACTTAAAATTCGAAAGCTAAAATTAATTTAGGCAATGACTATTGATAAAAGTATTGATAATTTTCTGTAATCGATTCTAAAAAGTTGTTCTCTACTCCTTTCAATTTTTATTATTATTTTAATTTCTTATTGACAATAGGCTATTTAACAACATCGAAAATATACCACGATTCGGGGTCATCCTATTAGATTATAACGTAAATAAGCCTATTACCCTTAATTTTCGGAAGAATAATTTATATTATATAAAAAAAACATAAAGAAATCACAATAACTTTTCGAAATTTAATCAGCGTCACAAACGCCCTGTTATTGGTTAAAAGTCAGATGACGTCACAGACAAGTTATTAAATCTTTAAATTATGGACTTTTTTTCTTGTTTTTTAATTTATAACTATCACCTTTTGCATTTAGTATAATTTTTTTTATAATATCAATTCATTAGTATGTTATTTATTACATATTATATTATATAAAAAGAAATATATTACAAATGATATATTTAATTAAAATAACTTCTGGTCATAAGAAATGTATAAAAAAAATTAATTTAATTCCCATACAATGCATATGCTAATGTATATACCAGCACTATAATTTTATTCCAAACATAAATCATAGACAAATAGACTTCTCCTGAATGTTGTTGGATAAACAAGATGTTATTGTTAAAATTGACAGATTAAATAAATATTCAAGTTGGATAATTAAATTTACTATATTTATATTATAATACTTAACAATTTGTAAGAAATTATATTTTTAATTGTGGAATAAGTGCTTAGCGATAAAAGACAAAGTGAACTAACTGGAAAAAAAGGTTAAAACGTATTCCGTATCATTGATACTAAAACGCATTCATACCAAAATTTAATATTCTTATTCTTTTGGTTTATAGGCATTTATATCGATAATAATGTTTAAAATACAAATATTACTTATATCAAAATTATCTTCACCCATAAAAACATTTGAGTGAGCTACAATGCTGTTTGGATCTCTTTGGGCTAATTGAAGCCACTTTTTTCATCTTTTAAGATTTGTTGGCACTGAAACAAACACTTTGTGTCGACTTTTTATACACGTATTTGTACATTGTGTCACTACACACCATTTTATTATGTGTTATAAAAATAAATAATAATCCCCTTCAGCGGGCAGGTCTGTTTGTAAATTCAAACTTTAAAAGTGATTTATGTAAAAAAATACGGCATATATCTTGGAAATATGAATGTAGTGTGCTTTTAAAACAATTTAAAAATTCAAGTCAAATAGGCTATTTTTGGTATATTAAAACAATTGTATTTTATTTTTTTTTCGTAAATGTCAATCACAAAATTGTTCGCTTTTATTTTCTAAAAATTTTTTTTTAATATATTGAACCCATCTATAATGCTATTGGGCTGTAAACAGATGTTTTCTACAGATGCAAGAGGTACATACCCAGAGGCACATCTTGCAAGCGGTACATGCCCAAAGGCATGTCTCTTTTAAATCATTTACTTACGTTAGTTAGGTTCTCTGTCACTTAGGTGTCTTTGTCATTAGTCTTGTCTTATAAGTTCTACATCTTATAAGTTCGAATCTCGTCCGTTATTTTTAGCATGCCAAGATAATCATGCAACTTTCTCTTCTGGAACCTTCGCAGAATATAATATTGGAGTTATTGGCCGTACCCCACAATTGAATACTACTGAACAAATTTGGTGTCGGAATGATTTTCTATACTAAAAGTTTATTCATTGTGTTAAATTTTAATTGCCTTCCAATTTGCCAGTTGGTTGAGTGTAGCCGGATGTTTAGTTCATCTCTCTTTCTATGAATATATGTTTTCCAGGTTCGTCTTCTATCCAACCACATACATATCTAAGTTTCTCACCATATTTTTGTATTCTAATAAATGCCAGGTTTTTCTCAAAATGAAATTCTATTTCTGTAACATCAGGCCCATTTTCGCCAATGTTCTTTTATTTCTGAATCTTATTAACTTTCACAGCAGTTGAATCCAAATGATAATTTAAGGAAGTTTCCTTTCCTGTTGAAAACAGGACCTTCTATTAATTGTATTCCTGTGGCCTTCTATTGTTTTCTGTAACTTTCTATTAATTGCATTCTATTAACACTCTAAGTACTTGTTATCTAAGTACCTATTCCATTAATACTCAAGTACTCAGTATTTTCAATGAAATTTTTTTTAATTTACTGTAAAATTATGAGCTGCCATTCAGAGAGGTATCAATTCCTTTTTACAGTGGAGAGTAAGCAACAAGCTTAATTTAAATATGTGTAAGCAAGAAACTACGTGATGTAGTATTATTTCTACTTTCTTTAGATTCTTTACCACAACCTAGGTTTCGTTGTATTACATCTTCAAGTGGGATATTAGCAAAGATTCGAATATTTGCTAATATCCCAATACTACATCACGTAGTTTCATTTAATTGTGAATTATTTATTTTTAAAAATATCTTTTCCCAGATTTGCTGAAAAATGTATAAAAATACAAATATCTCGTTTATGGTCCATTTTGGTAAAATGTACTTTTAGGGGTCATTTGGTAGCTAATGACATATACATATATATACATATATACATATATATATAAATATATAAATATAAATATATATATATATATATATATATATATATATATATATATATATGTATATATATATATATATGTATATATATATATATATATATATATATATTCTTGCTTAAAAATCGGGCGGTTTTAATTTTGTCATATTATTAACAAAATATTATTTATTAAAAGGTTGTATTAATTGTAATTGTTACTGGTAGGTATAGTGTATTCCGGCACATAAAAACGCACGTCCTAAATTTGAAATTTATTCTTTTTGAATGAAAATTCTCTTTCACTGAGAAAAATGTATTTTTTTGCGGTAAATGAAATCCAACTTTTCATTTCTTTCTTTTTCATTTGTTACGTTTTTTATTTTAACGAATAAATTTTAATTAAATTTCTGCTATTTCCTGCATTAGTTCACTTCTGTTTGCTGTTCTCAGTATGGTTGAAAAAACGATAAGAGCTAGTAAAATTATTACGCTGCTTGAGCTGTTCCACCGTCCAAAGGACCTGGCAACGATACCAAGAAACGGGCTCCATCAGTAGAAGGCCCGGTTCTGGAAGAAAACGGTGCACTGAACCACGGGATGGCCGCTCCATAATCAGTCAAGCGCTACGAAATCGTCAAGTTACATACGTGGATCTCAAATAGAACCTGGAGGGCGTCAGAGGTACACAAGTAAGCCTATGGACAGTCAGAAGGAGACTTCAGACCGTCAATATACGTAGCTATCGCCCAGCTCGGGGCCCTACATTGCTCCGTGAGCATCGAGTTGCCAGATTGAGATTCACTCAAAATTTTTCTTCTTGGACTCAACAAGACTAGTGTTTTATTTTCCGATGAAGCTCGTATATCAGTTAGTGGTGAGGATCGACGTCAGCGAGTCTCAGGAAGACCTGGAGAATGCTTCGCAGAAGTGTGCTTTGAGGAAATCACTCCTTACGGTGGAGGCTCCGTAATGTTTTGGGCTGGTAATAACTCAGATGACCGTACAGAGTTAGTTTTTATTGAAAATGGCACACTTAATGCGCAAAGGTACATAACAGAGGTTCGTATTCCTCATGCCCAACCCACATTAACAGCAGTTGGAGTCAAGTCCATTTTTATGGATGACAACGCTTGCGCCCACCGCTCTAGAGACGTTGATGCGTATATGCAGGAGGCCGGAATTCGTCTGTTAGACTGGCCAGCTAGAAATCTCGACCTCAATCCAATAGAACACATATGGGATAATCTCAAACGACGTGTCAAAGCCGTAAAACCAGCTCCAGAAAACATTCTGGCCCTTAAAAATGTGATCGTCGCTCAATGGGAATGTATTCCTCAAGAAATGATAAAAAACGTTGTCGAAAGCATGCCTAGCAGATTAGCGCATTGATTTTAGCTAGAGGAGGCCATACTCATTACTAAATTTTCAAATTTTATGTTAAATTAATAAAAAATATTCAAAAATAAACTTTAGCCATTTTTAATGTACCAGTATGAAAACGCTCGTCTGTGGACTTTACATGGTTTTTTTTTTATTTATTCGCATTTTTAGTGACTAAAGTAGATAAAAACAATATCTCAATAATAACTAGCAATATTCTCATCATATCGCCATATAAAATGCATCAAATAATAATAAAATAACTCTGATATTGTTTATTCCTACAAGTGTCCGTTTTTTTTTGCAAAAGAGTGTGTATATATATATATATATATATATATATATATATATATATATATATATATATATATATATATATATATATATATATATATATATCCTATATATATATCCTATATATATATATACATATATATATATATATACATATATATATCAGTGTCCGGGAACAAATGTCGGACAAAGCAAAACGCTATTCGTTGGTTATAATGAAATAAATTGTCGTTAAAATAAAACGTAAAACACACCATTTTTCTAATTGAGTGCAAAAAATATTACACATAACTCTTTTTGACACACCCAATACTTGCCCGGAGTGCAGTGTTCACCTGCAATGACAATGTCTTCACAGCTGTTCACGGATTATTCCTCCGAGCGGCGCTGCACAAGTATTGTGTGTATGAAAAAGATGACAGTTAATTATGAATATTATTTTAAATCTTCTGAAAAAAAATCAACTTTTAAATTTTATTTTAACGACAATTTTCCAAACGTTCATTAATAAATTAATAAACTAACTTATGCGGCTGTGTAATCACCCCTCCATACAGGATGAGAATATCACCGTGGAGAGCAGCACTGGCTGCATAACGCGTGAGTGGTGCCTCGCTCCATGCGCGACCTTCTGAACTGCCACGGACACTTTCCCAACGTCCATCTGCAGAGAAATATTTAGTAATAATTTAAAGTTGAAATTGAACAAATCAAACATAGTCTTAATATTGTTGATATATGTTGGAAAAATGTGAATAAATTTATTTATATAGTCTACAGAGGATGAAAAATAGAAAAACGTTTTAAAATGACCCAATATAAATGTAGAAAAGCTTTGAAATTGTATAATATACAAAAATTTGTGCGAACAAATATCAAGTGTCAAATTTCTATTTAAACAATTCATTCTTTCACAAAAGAAAATCAAAGAATGATTCAAAACAATACTATCAAGATAAAGGATGAAAGATGAACTAAAATTTAGGTAAATAATGCATGTATCCATAAAATGTCCTAACACATAGTGTTACTTCTTGCAGTGCAAAGTGGCGGTTAGCACATTGTTAAGCATCGGCAATAAAATCGCTATTCATGAACGATAATTATTTAGAACGTGGTTAAGCGAACGCACTAAGTTCAACACTTACGCACTTAAGTTAGTTGATAATCAATCAGCGCATTGTTTAATGTTGAAAAGGTTATCGCTTAAATCTTATTTTTAAGTTTTCAAATTTATTTTCAATTTAATATATAATTCTATTTATTATTATGGACAATATTTACACAAATGAAGCTCTTTATACAAATGAGCTTGCTGCTATCAGCAGACCTCAATAGTCATCTATTAAAATTTGATCATATATCATTGGTTGAAATACTACAAGAACCATATCCTTGTGAAATCGGTATCGTTTTCTAAACTCATCACGTCGTCAAAGTCTCATATGACTTGCCAAAAATAATCATCGATGTTCATGATCCAAATATTTTTCCACATATCTACATTCACTAAAATACCACCACAAACTATTTAATGTTTTGACATTTCTAAGTAGCCGCTTAATGGATACAGTGAAATGAGAGTCTAGGAATTAAGCATGCTGTGGCCATAAACATTATGTGTATGGATACAGTGACATGAGAGTCTAGGAATTAAGCATGCTGTGGCCATAAACATTATGTGTGTACACAATTCAGTTCATGAACACAGGTATAAAACAAGTCTTCCGCTATTTGAGCATTCGCCTCCTAAACAATCTGAGAAATATTGAGAACAGGCACATCTGCTGTTAGTAAGTTACTCACAGGTATTGCTAGTTAATTATTCACAACACATTAAAAAAAAATTTAAAAAAAGAATAACACAATTCAACATCTATAATTCGTCAATTATCTAAGATTATAAAAAATACCATCATTGATTTTTAAAATAAACTGATTTGCATAACTATCAACACAATATTTTTTGATTTGTCATTTAGATAAATTTATTATTTGCTGCTTAGTTATAACATTTGTCTAATTCTACTTACGATTTCAAAATAAATCAGCATGATTTATTTATTATTTAATATGGCAACTCTCACAAATGTCAATTTAAACCAATCAGAACATTTCAATCTTTTTGAAGAGACAGTTATTGTCAGTTATTATCTTAGAAAGGCGGTATGCATAATGTGCATCAGTGGTTTTTGTTAAATTTTTGTAATGCTTTCTCGAGTGAATGGAATTAATGAATATATCGCTTTTAAGTGGGAACAAATATTTAGATGTGATTTTAGTGTATGCTAAACGCAATAGTAATACTGGCGAAGCTAGATTGATGTAGGTGGCGAAGTTAGGTTACCAGTAGCCAAATTAGGTAAGTTCGTAAAAAAATTATTTATTATGTACGCATGCACAAACAAATTTTCTAATACTTAGAAAATCAATAAATTATAATAGCACAAAGCAGAAAGCAAATTACTAAAGGAAGAATTTTTTTTATAATGACAATTCATCTGATATTCGATAATTGACAATACGTTACACACTGCCAAAGTAACAATTGACACTATTTACACAGGCTGCTAATTTACATATAATTATGATTTCATACAAAATTTAAACTTTAATTATTTTATAAACTAGGCGACTGATTTAAAAAATAACACTTTACCGGATTACACATGATTAATTGCAGAAATGGTTGAAATGGTGCTATTTAGTAATAAAACATGCTGTATACTGTATAAAAACATATTTTATAATTTTCATCATTCCTAGTCTCCCCACAAGGAAACTACCCCTTTTATTGTATAAAAAACTTTAAAAAACCTTTATTTGTTTTCAGATTTTGAAATTCCTAATAGGTCATTTAACAATAAGCAATTTAGAAATCAGAAAACAAATAATGAAAATGCACATAAAACGACAAGCAGGGGAAAATTTTGAACTTTTGAAAGTATACAGGTTGTCCTGTAAGGAGTGGACCAATGACATGTCTGTGATAGAGGGGTTATTACAAATACAAAACAATAAATTTTATTATCTTAGGCTTAATAGTTTTAGAGCTATGATTTTTAAAATTTTTGTTGACATGAAAAAAAAAATTTTTTTATTAGGTATTATTACTATTTCTACTTTTTTATTGTCCAAGATCTTTACGAGAACATTAATCTTCATAAGACTAATGTTCTTCGAAAAAAGCAGAAATAGTAATAATAACTAATAAAATTTGTTTTTTCATGCGCATTAACAAACATTTTAAAAATCATATTTCTTACATTATTAGACCTAGGATAATAAAATTTATTGTTTTGTATGTGTAATAACCCTCTCTATCACTGACATTTCATTGGTCGACCCCTTATGGGACACCTGTATGTAGAAGAAATGTTCCTACAATCGGAATCTAGTCAATAGTCAATAATAAGTACCATACTAATATAATATTAAATCAGTATATAAAGTAGAGATACACCAAGTGCAAGTTATATAGAATAACCGAGTAACGACTATTACTCAATTGTACGTTTGCCGAATCGAGTACTCAGTAATTTACCAAATAAATTAGAAGGGGAGTAAAATCAGTTATTTATCATATAGCTACAAAAGAAACATGACACGCGTTACATTTTTTTTAGTGAAAAATCTTGCTGATGACACTGTGTTTGCTGACTTAGGTGACTTTTCATAAAATGAGTAAGGTGCAAAAGACCACAAATCTCCAGATTTTAAGATGAAATTGAACATGAATCCAAAGTGAAATATACTTTGTGCAATTCTTTAATTTCACACAGTGGTGTTGAACGCCACCGGAGCATAAATCGATATGAAAATGAAAACTTATTATCACAAGACCTTTTGAATGGTCTCTCCATTTTAATGGTGGGCAAGACACAAAACAAGTACACTTTGTGCAATCCTTTGATTACACGTATTCGTGTTGGATACTTGGAATATAAAACAATAATTTCTATGTACACCTGCATGCACCATAAACAGCAAGAGAGTGAGAGGAGAAAAATAGAACAGACTATTACCAGAAACAACAGAAACTTAATATCCATGCACCAAAAAATACTTTTGTCAATTTTTTAATATTAATTGCTTACTTTTAAATATTTTTTATATAAAATTCAAATTAATAATAGCTAATTATTAATTAAGCTTGTTTTAATTAAATTTATCCACATAATCGAACTTTTACACTGAATTATTTAAACTGAACACTCATCACTTAAATTGAGTAATTTGGCTGTGAACAAATACTAAAAAATTGCCAAATATGCTGAGCACCAATCAACGAATGAGAAAGCTGACTTCTGTCCCGAATACAAAATAAGATGAGAATAATCTCTAATATTTTCCACTTCCTCAAGACATGTTATTCCACCATTTACTAAAGGTTTATATGTCAAGCACTGTATACAAACTAGATTCCATTTGGGGTCAAAGCAATAGCACGGAAAAGACAATTAGAAACAAATATCTTATTTGAATTTGATTGTTAAGCATTACAAGTATTACTTTATCAAAAAAAATTTGTGAGCTATAACGGAACACCTGGCAGATATGAAACACCTACATTTTTTTTATATTTTTGTATCGAAATATCTTTCTTTGAACGAAATGAAAATTAAAAAAAAGAAACAAATATTCAAATAGTGTTAATAACAAAATATTAAATTATTATAAATAAAATAAAAAATAATATTAAATTATTATGTATTGTTTTATATTTATGATATAATTTGTTATAGAAAAATTTCTTAATAATCTATTGTAAATAAACATTTTTAACGTTTTAATGTAATACACCATTATAAACAAGTAAAGTTGTATGTGTTACTAAATAAGATACAATATGAATTAAATCAGAGAGAACCGAAAAGATGCAAAGCTGGCCGAATGGCAGACAAGACGTGAAGTTTGCCGAATTAAGTCAAAATGAGCCGACAATACACAATGACAAGATGCGTCTTGCTATCAGAACATTTTAACTCCCATCCAAATGCACTGTTAAATATTTACATCAAACTACCCGTTATGCTGGTACTTCATTGATGTTTCTTAAATTTTTTTTTTCATGGAGGTTCTATTTATTATAGTGAATGTTTTAAATATATTTATGACTGAAAAAATACTGAAAATAACAAATATATTTAGTAAATAAATTAATTGTCTCAAAAAAATATGCTTATGTGTCGTCTTTCACATCTTGGAGGAATCTGAACAAAAACTACAAAAACCAAAACAAAACTTTGAACATACCTTGGAAGTGATACTTGTAGAGTAGACCAGACACTCCGTAACTCTCCCCTCCAACGCGCACCAAACTATCTCGCCAGAGCACTGCACCAAACGACGCAGCCCCGGGAGGGTGAGAGCCTCCAGGCGCCCCTCTGTCACGCCACACCCAATCCCATACCACTGTGGAGTTACAGAAAGTAACAATTTTAAAAATTATGTTTAAAATAATCTTTTATACTTTCCTAGAGTTAATTGATCAAAGAAACGTTTACTTAACACATTAACTGACATGAGACTAGACAAAAATGGAAGTAATAAAAATAACCGAATTTTTTTAAAACCACAATAGCGATTTAAAAAACCGTACCATATTAATTTTCCAGCTGTGCAAATATTGCCAACCATCTCTGTTAACGTTTTAAACTATGAAACAGATTTTAACGCGGCTTTCACTATCATTGTGAGTATTTATCTAGGAAGTTTTTATGTATAAAACATTAGGTAGATACTCAGGTTACAGAGCTATGTTAATATACGTGAAATATGGCTTGAAATATGGATAGGTATTAAGTGCTACGGATGACACAATGTCAGCAGATGCACTGAGGGGCGAAAGAAATCATTTTGTTTGAGGGATGGAGATTCAATCATCAGTTACAGAAGTTATGAATGTCACAAATTCTATGCAAGCTGGCCTAGAAAAAAACTAATGAATATACAAAAGGCAACAACTGTCTCTATGTTTGCTTATAACTTGATTTCTACTGGATCATTTTAATGCTGTTCACCATCGTGTTATTGTTTATTCTGGAAGGTTTTTGTACATACATTATTAGCGCAGGTCTTGAGGTTAAGGAACTAAGGCGTGTCCTAGAGTACATAGGAAACTCTAAAATTCAATGTCATTATTTCCACCTGTGTGGCACTGCGGACAAAAATTAGTCTATCATAAAATGTGCACAGTCAGGAGATTATTTAAAAGGCATTGCACTACCTTCTACAAGCTGCCCTGTAAGTTTCCCTACTACGCTGTACCCCTATATAGCCCTTATTCAGAAAGCGATTATTTTTTATGAACATAATTACAACATTAATACCACAAACTAGTACTTTACATAATAACCTGATTCTTTAATTAAGTAAGCTGCTAATATCAACATTAATGAAATTTTTTAGAACTTCTAAAAATATTTTGATGATAGTTTTACTTCCTATGAGGAATATAATTCACAAACATGAATTATTTTTTTACATGAACTTTTCTCGCATTAACAGATAATCTAACACCCACTAAGGTTATAATGTAATTCCCGTGCCCTGAAATTTATAATGCAATTTCTGTGCACTCAAATTTTCACATTGAAACTTACAATAACTTATAAGTTCACAAAAATATCAATCGCTCAATTAAGTTGTTCAATTTCAATTAATTTTATTCTAGGTATTTCTCAGTGGTTTCACATAAGTATTACTCGCAACATGTAATTGGACTAGTAAATTGTAAACTTCAAACATAATTTTGAATATCTTAGTAGAAGAACTTCTTATAATGGAATCAAGAAAAATAATCTTATAAATAAATATAGTAAAAATTCAAAAAATTAATTAATGCAACCAATACATCAGTTTTTTCTTTATATGAGCAATTTACACCAGCGGTAGGTGATTAAAAATAATATTAATGGAGTAATTCTATGAATATGGAATATCTCGTATTTCTTTGATCATCATCAGTAATTACTCCGAATGTTTGATAATATACGTACTACCATCATAAGTGAACTAAACGAAACAACACTGTATGAATATGTGAGATGAGAACAAATGCTAATTTATTATAGTAAAATCCGAGAAGCAAGAACTGGTTAAGAGAGAAAACTCTATGAAAGAGATTAATTAAAAAGTCCCATCATTTTATTCCTACGAAATCTCTATAACTGAGAAAGTACAAACATCTATGACTACGTTCCACTAACCAAGAATGTTCGCCCCCACTACCACCACCATACCTATCTCATTGTTAGCAACTGTCAGTCCAGGTGGAACAGGTTATGGACTATACATATTCATAACTATAAGGAAAAGGCTGGTATTGAACAAAAATAAAGAGATTATAGGATTGTATTTTTTTATTATGTATTAATCATGAAATAATAATTTACACTTACAGTAATTGTAAAAGTTTAATTTAATTTCTATAAAAATTTGATAATTGTTTGCACGGTTTGCATCTTCTGGTGTAAACTTTACTTAAATTGGGTACTTCTCAGAATTGCATAATGTGATTCTCCCCGTTACCATATTTAATCCTCAAAAATGATATAATTTACTTACGTAAACTTCACATATCAATGTGTGAAAGTCAAATTGACAAATGAACGACTGCAATGTACCGACATGTGTCGGCATGGACTCGAGACGGTTGTGAACAATAACACCATTAGTTTTGGTCACAACCACAACGACTGGTCGCCAAGTGGAACGTACCATGTATGAGAGAGTAGCCTTCACATCTGGATCTCTATAACTGAAAATCTCTGACACCTTACACCTCTACAAATGAAAATCAAACGTATTTGTTTCTATCATTTATGCCTCTTTCTAAATTTCATGTATCCCACACTTGTGCAGCACACATAGGGGCCTACGTCTATTGTTCATTTAACAAATAATAACAAATCAATTTAGGATATTCTTTTTATGCCGCATTCAAAATTTTGTAGAACGGCCAAATATGTGACTGCACCTATTTTTCAGAATAATTACAGTCGATAAGGATCATTAAAAGAGGTTCAACATGTTCTTAAAATTAAAATTGTGAACACATTCGGGGATGAGAAATTATAAAATGAAATATAGAATGAGTTTGGCTTGCCAGAATCTACCCTCTATAAGATCGTAAAGTACAAAGATTCCATTAAGTTTCAGTGCTTTGAGGGACATGGGAATATTAATAGCAGCTGAATAAAAAACTGCTTTAAGATGTTAGACCAATGCGGATAGACAAGACTTGACATCAGAGAAAAATGATGTTAAAGTTGGACCAAGCAAGGAGGAATGGACTAAACTTGTATCAGAAAATCAGCATGTCAACGTCAACTTTCGAACATTTGTAGAGATTAAGAACAAAGTCACTGTTGCCAGAGAACACACGGTTGAAGATATTGTTGAGAATTGTGTGAGTACGTTAATGAACAGAAATGGCAGCGAAGATGGAAACAATCAGGCAAAAGAAATTTTGAATAGAGAAATAAACCCCATTACAAAGAAACAAGAAGCTCTAAATTCATTAAAGAGGTTGCACCAGTTTTTTGATTTCCAGCGGACTAATAAGGCAGTCTTTCTAATATTTTATTATTTGCTTCCCACATTTTATTTGTCCATTTATTTCTTGCCATTTATACCTTTCTGTCAATTTCCTTGTCCACACATTGACAAACATTCCATCATCCCTCTCAACACACTTGCTTTGACTCCGTATTTCCAATAAATAGTTGTATAAATATGCTAAAATGATAATGTCATTTACACAGCATTTAATTTGCCTTTTTTTAATTAAGTAGGCCAGTTTCAAAATTTACAAAAGTATTTTTAACAGAATTTTTTTCTTAATAGAAAAATATCTGTTTGCGCCACCCCGAAGGATACAGTAGACAATATACGTACAAAGAGAGGGGTAATCATCATAAATATTATAAAGCATCTTATTAGTGTGCTGCGACAGCTCATCAACTAACTAATTTTTTACTCAGTTCGCTCCATAATTAGAGATTGAGCTTCTTCTTTAGTCATTTTCCACCACCGAAGTGAAGGCTTCCTTCAGTTTATGCCATCTAACTCCATCTTGGGCAGTTTCTACCCACTTCACTCCAGCTGTTTTCTTAATGTCATCATACCAACATATCATCCTTGTGGTCTCTCTCCATGGTCTCCATTCCGCTACTGCTCTGCAGTACGAGCTTGATTTGTGAGCGTCATGATCAGCCCACTCCCATTTTAAGTTTGCTACACATTTTATGATGTTGCTAAGCTTGCTGTGCTTTGTTAGCTAATCGTTTCTTTTACAGTCTCACAGTGTAATGCCTACTAGTTTTTTCTCAATTGCTTTTTGAACAACTTGACATTTGTGCAGGATCCACTTTGTTATTGTGCTCCGTGTGTGAGCACTGGTAGGACACACTGGTTTTATATGCGAGCATTCTGTTCAGCAATGATTTTCTTGTTGAAGGTAAATTCAAGTCCAATTCAAGGACTTGAATTTGCCTTCAACAAGAAAATCACAAAAAGAAGGCAAATTCAAGTTCAAGGTTTATTCACAAAAGACTAATACCCGTCCGTGTTAGTCTTTTGTGAATAAACCCCGAGTGCAAAAAATTAAAGAAGCAAAAAATATTTTTAAACTTTTTAGTAATTTTTAAAGCGCTGTAACTTTGCAAAAAAGAATCGATCAGAAAAAATAAAAAAAGCATTTTAAAGCTTAAACTTTCTGCTTTTTTCATTTTGCTCCTTTATTTCTTAAAAATTTTGTTCATTCAGGATGGAAGACTTATGAACCAAACAACTTAAAATTTTACAAGTTAAAAAAAACCTGAAAACATTAACATATTTACAAAATTTTTTAAAAAAGTAACAGTAGTTTCTTTAAAAAATCAGGAAATGTTATTTTTTTGTCCTTTTTAAATAGAATAATAATTATAAGTTGATTATTATTATTATTTTACAATAATTGTAGTTTATAGAGCATATTTTTATGTTTCAAAACTGTACTTTAATTTTCTGTACAATCATTAGTTCACGAGATATTAATGATCAAACACAAAAAGACAACTTTTCATTCAACACTCGATATCTCGGCAACAAATTGTCATACAGAGACTGTTAAAACAGGAACTAAAGCTAAAGGATCAAGCTTTTTAATCTTAGTATTGGATTGAAAAAATCGTAACAAAATTTAAAGATTTTTATTATTGCATTAATTGCAGCCGAAAAAAATGATTAATGGAAGATTGAAAAAAAGAGTGTTTTAAGCTTTAAAATGCATTTTTTATTTTGTGTTTTTGCTAAGTTACAGCACTTTAAATGTCACCAAAGAATTTAAGAAAATATTCTTTCTGCTCCCTTCATTTTTTGCAGTAGTGTACTTACACATTAAATACTTTGCACATTATACCAAAACTTAAATCATTTCATCTTTACTCCGATCTTTAATGTCTTCAACAACATCACTCAATAAATTTAGATAGACAAGATCATTTTTCTTAAAAAGCACATTCATTCTTTCCGAAAACCATAACTACTTGTAAATTTGCTTTAAATATCCATAATTTTGATACTAAAAGTCATAAAAACAGTATTCTCATAAACATTGAAACTCACTCATAAACATTGTTACAATAGCATTAAAATCATCTTAAGCTAAACAAGAAAAATTTTTCTTTTTTTCATTTTTTTTATTCAGCTCGTGTAACTTTAATTTATTTTAAATTACAACATGATATATTAACCTTGCATCAACAATGATACTCATCATTTCATCTGTTTGCATCACCTTATCTTAGAGATTAAAATGCAGTCAGATAAAACAAAGGTTACCTTCAATTGCACCCAAGGTCTTCATTAAATAAGAGGAAGATTAACTTGGACGTCATGTGAGGAAAAAAAAAAGAATATTTATTTAAAAACAACATTGCATTAACTACAACTAAAGAGAGCATGAATAAAATAGTGCAATGTATACGACCGTAAAACAAGATTAAATTGCACATCATTTTTTTCCACATGCTGCCAACTGAAAAAAAACTATTTCCAAAAAAAAACGGAACATTGTTTTATATATCAGTTCATATTTCTGTGCAAAAAACGTATTCTGACTGATGGCGAGCTTACAACAGGATGTGACATAGAAGGAGACTTCAGCTTCTTTATAAGAGTATTTCATTTTTTCCTCCTAATACTTACACTAGAGTATAAGTTGATGACATCATTTATTATCTCAATGCTTCAACAAGTCTCATGTCTCTCGTTGATAAGAATTAAACTGTACTGACATATAAGTATTGATATAAGAACTCACTCTGTTCCGTGGACTGCGAGCAATCATCACCGGAGTAGCCCTCGTTACAAATACACCGGCCGAGTCTCTCATCACAGCTTCCATGACCTTCCAGAGAGCCGCAGTCATCTGAAATATTCCAAGATAAATAAATTGAAGAGAATAAAATATTTTCAAGTACGAAATGGGCATGAACACCAAGAGTTCTGTATTTCTTTCAAAGTTGACTAAATGATCTTACGGTAATTATGTAAAATGCGAGTTGACCTCGCGCTACTTATATATACTCCATTCCACATCAAAAAAGATTGTTTGTAAACAAACTAATTTGACAGTTAAAATATGGTTGGCACGAATATATATTCAAACGGCCATTGACTTTACAAAACTCATTTTACTTAAATTATGATATTATTAAATAGCATGCACTATCACTATAATGTTAATAACGTTTTAAATACAAATATTAGACTGAAATTTTGTTAATATGATTTATGATATTTAGAGGAGAAAAAGGGTCAACCCTTGCTTTTATTCATGTAGAACTCAGAGGTATAAAACATTTTTAAAAATATTTGATATTTCAACGCATAAAACATCTGTATCCATGTATGTTACACACACACATATTTGTTCAAAGAGGCCTTTGGAGTGAGAGCAACAATGAGTCAATTTCAATACGACGCATAACAATTTTTTATTGTTTTATGTGTAAATATACTAATATGTAAACACAATATTTAGTGTAAGGATAATGAAATAAAAAATGTGACATGTAATTTTTTTTTAAATGTTAGTATTAGTTTGCAATATAGGATACATATTATATATACAATATACAATAGTATTTTTTTATCATAGCTAGGCTTCTATTTTATATAACTGTACATTTTTATGATTATTTAGGTATGTAAGTAAAAAATTTTAATGTTAATATTCACATAAATACTTTAATGTTAATATTCACCATTATTTCCACTTTCTTCACATTTAGAAGTTCCCGGAAAGGTATTTGAACATTCGTAAATTATTTATCTAATTGTGAATGATTTTTTAGACCTCTTAAGAAAAAAAATTAAAAAACCCATAAAGTTATTATATATTTTAATCACAAATACTGATTAAATCCATATTAAATTACTAACTTGAATATAAGAAAAAGACTCACAATTCCTTTTGAACTGTTAAATTGGTTTGTTTACAAATATTCTCTTTTCGAATGGAATGGAATATAGATATATTTAAAACTTAAAAATTCTTGAGTACTTGGCACCTTCTGCATAAAAACTACCTGGAATCGTTAAACACACACAAATGTAAGCTTATTCATCAAAACTTATTGTCACTTTAAAGTAATCCTCATTGTTTACAATTCAACTGTGATAACGCTGAACCCAATATTCAATACCCTTTTACTAAAGAAGTGCGGTTTCTTAACACACTGCTAACAATAAATCTGTTGTCCCTCCCTATACTTTTTGCGACTTAGCCCTTTACATCTTGCATACTCTCCGGTCTGCTGGTATCGTTTTACATTGTGAAAAATCACAAACTCGGAAACTCGTAATGTTTCAGCCACTACATTGTAAGTGTTTGAGCTACTACATTGTAAAGTTACAGCTTTCAACACTCAAGCAACTCTGAGATCAGGCATTATCACTTAACGCAATACAAAAAATTTGTGAGAAAAACAAATATAAAGTGTTTGCTGCAAAATTTCTTACATGATACTATATTGACTATTGTACGCGATAAAGAAATTAACAAATAACCAAAACAGACACATGAAAGTCTTAACTAAAATTTAATTGTAATCCCTTTTTTTTCACCCTCTTTTTTACGTGTACTGGTATAGATAAAAAAATTTATGTGAGTGGGAAATGATAAAAAAATTTATGTTATTCTACTTTTTTTGCTTTCCTCTAAATATGCCCAAAAGAGTATGTTGATCAGAACATTATATATATGACTAGCGTGACCCGTGCGAAGTCTTCGCATTATAAATTATTCAACTCAATTTAATAAATCAAAATTGATTGCAGGTATTCAATTCATTTCTAATTTTGCACACTGCTTATTACGTTTTTATTCCATTATGAAGCTCAGATGACAGATCGAACAAATATTTTACTAAAATTGACATATAGAGGCGCAAGTATCAAAAGCATTGAGCTAAAGCGCCACTTTATTTATACGTGAGTGGATTTGAAATTAAACAAAAATTTTACCGACCGTCAATCAAATTGACGTTGAGCCGTTAGATGGCAGCATTGCTGTTTTGTGTATATAATTTTAATAATCAATTAATTTGCAAAAACAATAGCAATAATAAATTTTTTAGTTGTGGATGCCGGTAGAGCAAGCAATTATCTATAAAATGATATATAATTTATGTGGATTAGTTGTGAGGTTTTTACTAAAAAGGGAGAGTAACATCTAAACCTTAGCGTATTAATATATATGATGATGATGATGATGATGATGATGATAATCAGAATATTAAACGCAAAATATTATTTTATATATAATAACCAACGTTTTCTAAGGTATTACTGTTTGCTGTTTTTACAATGCTTTCATTGTTACTCAGCTTTAAAACTTTCGTGGATCAAGTCGGTTTTTTTATTTTGTGATATATGCATAAGAAACTATAGAATAACGCAGAATATTATTGGAATAAAGTTCTTTTACGTGGCTTAGAATAAATTGTCACGTAAGGAAAAAGCAATATGCCCCCTGCAGGGGACCTTTCCCTTTCTTTCTCTCTGTCTCTTTCTATTATATATGGTTGTATGTACGTGTGTTTGTGCGAGTATCGACTTTCGAGCAGCAAACATTGTGCGCGATCAGCTGTATAACCTCAATTCTAAACACGTGTAAATATTATTTAAACTTTCTTTTATTCTACTGGCTTTCTATTACAAGCTAATCATCTGCCAGACCGTTTCCAATTCGATATGTATTTATTTCCATTATAAAATATAATTATAATTATTGCTATATCATTTACTAAATATTAAAAATTTATAAATTACAATAAAATATACAAATTAAAGAGAGAGTGAAAGAGTTGAATAAAAGAGGGCTGGCTTTTTGGCGTGACAAGAATACACTAATATATTCAATAGAAATCTACATATTAAATCACATTTAGAGTTGCAAAAATAATGTAAGGAACTTCATTCCTGATGGGGGCTCCCGACCACACTGTTTTTTTATATATAATAACCAAAATTTTCTATGCTATTGCAGTTAATTACAATGCGTTCATAGTTACTCAGTTTTAAAATGTAGATCAAGTCATTTTTTTTATTTTGGGATGCATACATAAGAACCTATAGAATATTTAATTCAATAGCAGAATATCATTATATATATGATAAACAGCTCTCCAACAGTCTCGTAGCGATTATGGAGCTCAATAGGAAAAAATATGGTATAAAAGAAAAGGTTTAAGTATTAAAAGAGATAAAACACAGATTTAATATTTAAGTATTGTTACAGTGAGACAGCGCCTGTGGATGGTTCAAGAAATAATGCAAACAAAAACATTATTGAATTATAATAAGTTAGTTTTAAATATCCTTAATAGAATATTTTATAATTGCAAAAAAGGTTGTGGTGCAAGTCCAATTATCTTGCTCCATTATTTGTGGTACTTGTCATGGACATTCATATCTCAATGCTGCACCTAAAGTTTCCCCGTTGATTCTTGCTGAATATAAAGAAGATGAAGAACTCAAAGAGCATACCGATTCAAATATTTAACACTCAACATGAATTAACCCTACTAGCGATATCATTTAAAAAAATGTCCTTCTATCCATCTTCAAAGATGCTACAGAATGCTCACAGTCAATACATTCTTCTCTTTATATACTACAATTAATACAAGTTTTGTGTTTTCTATAATCTTTCATTTTTATAATAACCTTAATTGATCTCCAAGCCATAGGCACAAGATACTCATAAAAAATTGAATTTTTTGATAAGTCACTTTCAATATTTTTTAACGCCAGTATAATTTAAATTTTTATTTTAATGTTTTTTTAAGAGACGAAATAAGGTACTTAAACCAAAAAAAAGCAAGTTCCAATTTTTTTAATAGAAGAAATATTTATGGCGAAAGTAACTATAACAAACAGTACAGGTTCAACATAAATTTTCTAGTATCACCATTCTGTATTGAGAAATTAATAAAAAAGTTAATGCTTTTAATGAATCACGTGAGCTAAGTTATGTCAATATTACAGATTTTACTTAATAATTAATAAAAAAGTTAATGCTTTTAAAGAATCACGTGAGCTAAGTTATGTCAATATTACAAATTTTACTTAATATATTTATGCAAGCAAATTATTTATTAGAAAGTTCGTTTTGAACCTTTTGAAAATGGAAGGTGAAGTTCCATGACTTGTGCTACATTTACATGATAATAGTCCAAATAAGTTGAGAGTATGAAAAAGCAATGTTCCAAAAGTGTAACAAAAGCGTGCCACTTAAAATATAAACAATGATAAATAATTTATTATGAAACAGTGCGAGGACAATGGTGTCAGATAAGGTCATTATCAGTTTCCAAACAAACGAACATAAATATTTAGGCAAATTTCTCGTGGCCTTTGGAGTTTGAAGATCACTCGAAATAAAATATTATAGTTAAAATGACTTTTGCCTCTATTTGCTGAAAGAGAGCTAGTTTGCATTTCTATAACTTTATTAAATTTTATTTAAAATTACAGAAAGTAGACTAGCGAAAGTCGATATAATGATGGGCCCAGATGTTAAAAGAATAAAAATGAACACATAAAGAAAATGAAAAAAAAGCTCCTTAAAAATCCTTAAAATCTAAATAAAAGATTTTGGATGAGACAAATTTTCAAAAGGTTTCAACCTTGTATGTGTTTATGAAAAATCAGGTTATTTCTCATAATAGCTTATAAATGCTATTTCTGCGAAACTCTTACTAGTTTTTCTCATCTTACTAGTTTAAACTTTTTTAAAAAGTTATTGTGTTAAAGTTATGTACTTCATTACATTTTTATTCTTATTTTCATTTCTTAATAACAATTCTCGATATATTAAAAATATGCAAATTTATGAAAATAGCTTTTCTGTTTGGTATCATGATTACAAATTGCATTTTTTGCCTTTTCCTGTTTTCAATCACAGAATTGTTTGCTTTATTTGTATTCGTAAAAATATCAGTTTTTTTAAAAATCGTATTCTATTTCAGTAATGCCAGACTGATTTTTGCACACTGCTTATTACGTTTTTATTCCATTATGAAGCTCAGATGACAGATCGAACAAATATTTTACTAAAATTGACATATAGAGGCGCAAGTATCAAAAGCATTGAGCTAAAGCGCCACTTTATTTATACGTGAGTGGATTTGAAATTAAACAAAAATTTTACCGACCGTCAATCATATTGACGTTGAGCCGTTAGATGGCAGCATTGCTGTTTTGTGTATATAATTTTAATAATCAATTAATTTGCAAAAACAATAGCAATAATAAATTTTTTAGTTGTGGATGCCGGTAGAGCAAGCAATTATCTATAAAATGATATATAATTTATGTGGATTAGTTGTGAGGTTTTTACTAAAAAGGGAGAGTAACATCTAAACCTTAGCGTATTAATATATATGATGATGATGATAATGATGATGATGATAATCAGAATATTAAACGCAAAATATTATTTTATATATAATAACCAACGTTTTCTAAGGTATTACTGTTTGCTGTTTTTACAATGCTTTCATTGTTACTCAGCTTTAAAACTTTCGTGGATCAAGTCGGTTTTTTTATTTTGTGATATATGCATAAGAAACTATAGAATAACGCAGAATATTATTGGAATAAAGTTCTTTTACGTGGCTTAGAATAAATTGTCACGTAAGGAAAAAGCAATATGCCCCCTGCAGGGGACCTTTCCCTTTCTTTCTCTCTGTCTCTTTCTATTATATATGGTTGTATGTACGTGTGTTTGTGCGAGTATCGACTTTCGAGCAGCAAACATTGTGCGCGATCAGCTGTATAACCTCAATTCTAAACACGTGTAAATATTATTTAAACTTTCTTTTATTCTACTGGCTTTCTATTACAAGCTAATCATCTGCCAGACCGTTTCCAATTCGATATGTATTTATTTCCATTATAAAATATAATTATAATTATTGCTATATCATTTACTAAATATTAAAAATTTATAAATTACAATAAAATATACAAATTAAAGAGAGAGTGAAAGAGTTGAATAAAAGAGGGCTGGCTTTTTGGCGTGACAAAAATACACTAATATATTCAATAGAAATCTACATATTAAATCACATTTAGAGTTGCAAAAATAATGTAAGGAACTTCATTCCTGATGGGGGCTCCCGACCACACTGTTTTTTTATATATAATAACCAAAATTTTCTATGCTATTGCAGTTAATTACAATGCGTTCATAGTTACTCAGTTTTAAAATGTAGATCAAGTCATTTTTTTTATTTTGGGATGCATACATAAGAACCTATAGAATATTTAATTCAATAGCAGAATATCATTATATATATGATAAACAGCTCTCCAACAGTCTCGTAGCGATTATGGAGCTCAATAGGAAAAAATATGGTATAAAAGAAAAGGTTTAAGTATTAAAAGAGTGCCACTTAAAATATAAACAATGATAAATAATTTATTATGAAACAGTGCGAGGACAATGGTGTCAGATAAGGTCATTATCAGTTTCCAAACAAACGAACATAAATATTTAGGCAAATTTCTCGTGGCCTTTGGAGTTTGAAGATCACTCGAAATAAAATATTATAGTTAAAATGACTTTTGCCTCTATTTGCTGAAAGAGAGCTAGTTTGCATTTCTATAACTTTATTAAATTTTATTTAAAATTACAGAAAGTAGACTAGCGAAAGTCGATATAATGATGGGCCCAGATGTTAAAAGAATAAAAATGAACACATAAAGAAAATGAAAAAAAAGCTCCTTAAAAATCCTTAAAATCTAAATAAAAGATTTTGGATGAGACAAATTTTCAAAAGGTTTCAACCTTGTATGTGTTTATGAAAAATCAGGTTATTTCTCATAATAGCTTATAAATGCTATTTCTGCGAAACTCTTACTAGTTTTTCTCATCTTACTAGTTTAAACTTTTTTAAAAAGTTATTGTGTTAAAGTTATGTACTTCATTACATTTTTATTCTTATTTTCATTTCTTAATAACAATTCTCGATATATTAAAAATATGCAAATTTATGAAAATAGCTTTTCTGTTTGGTATCATGATTACAAATTGCATTTTTTGCCTTTTCCTGTTTTCAATCACAGAATTGTTTGCTTTATTTGTATTCGTAAAAATATCAGTTTTTTTAAAAATCGTATTCTATTTCAGTAATGCCAGACTGATTTTTGACAGTTTCCTTTTAATTAACAAACTCTTGTTTTTATTTCTACCATTATTCCACATCTACGAAATGTAAGTTATTTAATCTAAAAATACATATCCTATATATATACATTTCTGTTTGATTATAAACTAATGAATAAATTGTTCACCAAAAAATCCAAAGATATCACACAATGAGGAAATGAACAGCTGTGTTATATTGTACCCAATATCTCACAACACAAGTGTGCAACACACTGCAGCAAATAAAGCGATTATCTATAATGTCCCTGATTTACTAACGTTAATCAGAGCTCGTTGTTTTAAATCATGTTTCAAATATTTTTTCCAGTTGCTACGATTTATTTTCAACAAAAAATTAGCGCTCTTTGATTTTATGTGTATATTTTATAGTAAATGACTAGTTTTTCAATAAACATTTATTTCTTATTCCAATATATTTCATTACAAATGGAAGAGATTATCTATAATAATACCTGGACAAGCTGGTATATCGCACGCTTCACCGAGCCAACCATCGTCGCAGCGGCAGTCGCCATTGACACAGGAACCGTGGCCTGCGATACAAGGAAAACAATGTAAAAATTAAGACTATTAAATTAGTTATGCGAATCAGCTGTAAACTTACTTATCCTGTACATGATTATACAGTAGTAAGGACTTCACTAGCCATAATTCTTAAATACATATATACAAAATTATCCTATTAACGATAAGAATAAATGGAGCCAAACATAAATATTTGGAAGGATTTGTCTACAGCCAATAATACCTCATTGATTACAATGAAACTTATAATGGTTTTCAACTTTGAATCTAACTTATGTCATGAAGAGATTCGAAGAGATATAAAATCAATTCTATGCCATGAAGAAGTTGATGGAAAGTTAATATCCACGGGAGCATCTCTGCTGACAACAGAAGAGCTACCTTTAAAAGCTAGCTATAGAAAAAACTACCTTGCACAAAAATTTTGTTATTTTAAACATTTTCAATGTATGAATCCATCCATGATATAGTATTGAAACTAATGGGTGCATAAATCACATGAGCAATACAAGTGGAAAAATAAATTTTTAAACAAAAATTTAGTACGAATTTAAAACTAATATTGAATACTGTGACGTGATTGTATTACAATTTACTGATACATCAATTAAAACCTATGAAACCTTTTAAACCTACCAATTATGTGATATCTGAAAACGGAGAAAAAGTAAATAACCAAATAAAATAGATTACGATCATTCTGTCTTTATAGTTTTAATTAGTAGCAAAATTTTATTTGTAAAAAATGCATGATGAAGCAAAAAAATTTAACCGTTTAGTTTTATTACTTTTTTATATTAAACAAACGGAAAATAGATAAGTGGGAAATACATATTGAGTAGCAGGGAAAACGACACTTAAAAGTCCCTTAAAAATACTTAGATTAGGTGTTGGGATTACTGGAGATAGCAATATTAAAACTTAATAACACTGCAGGCCTTTTAAAGTGCTCCTTTGTCAATTCTAATCCATCATTGGTAAGATACAATAATGTTATAAATAAATGGGAAAGTAAAAATGTTAAACGGAAAAACTCTTCTTGAATTAACAATACAAACCAATTTTAAATAACAGAATTATTACCAATAGAAATTAATTCGTTAATTATCCTGTCTATTATTATCTTACATTACAACACCTCCTAAACCGCCCACATTCAGATTATCAAGAGACATGTTACATATTCTCCTAAGTTCTCTAATAAGGTTCTTAACACTTTTGTAATAAATCTTTACATCTGATATAATTCTGTTACATTTTTAATAATGCATCTTACTATAACCTTTCATATATGTTGTCATTCTGTTTATATTCATACATCTTTCCAATGGAATTTCTTTTCAACATTGTCCCTTTTGTCATAACTTACCTGTACAATTATCATATGTATTAAGAGAGGGACAGGCATACAACGTGTAGGAGATGTTGAATCCGCTCATGCTCAGAGCGTCGTCTGAGAAGAAATGCAAAAGTGCTGCACCAGAGTGTGCCACTACACCTCCAGATGATCGTAGTCTATAGCCCTCGCCATACATAAGACCGCTGGAAAATTAAATAATGCTTTCATTATTGAAATTATCTTTGAACAATGAATAAAGAGAGGTTTTTTGACCTCAAATAAACAAAAGACAAAAGTAAGAAACTTTATCTAATACCTCGCTCTTATCATTGATAAAAATATGCACATTTCTTTGACATTGCTCGAAACAATAGTCTTGCTACTATTGAAACTAAATGAAATCTTCATTATTTTGTGCATTATTGTTTATTAAATTGTACATTTAAAAATGTTTACTAACGTCTGAAATAAACCACTTTCCTTTGTTTATGGTTAAAAAATAAATTTCCCTTAATATTCCTTGGAACCCCATAAGGGTCCCAAAGTTGAAATTAAACAAATGTTATTTCTTTGAGATCTATTCCCATTTTATATACAGAACTATTACTATTTTATATGGTAAAAGTGCTTGTCTATAATATCCCAAAGAAAAACACATAAATGCATTGCTAATGAGATTTAAGAAAATGCTTAAATGCAACTCGTCACAATGCATTTGGAATAACCTTAGAAATAAATAAAGGCTATTTTACTTCTTGGATTGGATTATTCAAAATGCAACTCACACCAAAAGACTAAGCACCTATTTATACATCACATACTGTACTTCCTAATTCCACCTTTACTTTCGTTAACACCTCTGCACATATCTTTTGCACTTCATCTTACAATGCTTCCATACCGTCAACTCCTTTCAAATCATTTATTTTCAAATTTTGCCGTTCTGCTATTGTCATCTGCATATATGTCATTATTTCCCATAAAACATAATGTAAAATAAAAAAAATAAAACAATCCTACACACAACCTGTTTTACTAAAAAAACAAGCCATAATTAACCTTAAAAAATTAATTTTTTCGATGCACCATATCAGCACCTCCAAAAGAAATCGAGCTATCATGGGACACCTGGCAGACGTGAAACATCTAAATTTTCTTGTTACTATCACTGCAACCCATATTTTGAGTTAATAAACGCTTTTAATGTTTTAAGACAGTCAAATGCAATACACTGATATAAACGAGTAAAGTTGTAAACGTTAGTAAATAAGAAACAATGCTGATACCCTAACACACACATAAAGTAGCATTTGTGTAATGCAGTAGAAAGGAAAGCACTAAGTCGAAAAGAGTCGACAAGACGCAATACTGGTTGAATTAATTCAGAAAGAGGAGACAAGATTCAAAGCTGGCTAAATTGTAAGATGTGATATGCTGTCAGAACATTTTAACTCACTTCCAAACGCACCATTAGATGTTTCATATAAAAATATGTTCTTTTATCTTTGATTAGATTTCACAGTTATAAATCTCTAAGTAAAAAATCATCTTTTTCTTTCTCAGTATTTCCAAAATGTGTACCTAAACACACATATGCGGCAGAACACTAAATTTGCTAACAAAATAATATATAACAACAATAAAAAGTGTTTTTGTAAGCAGAATTAACAATATGAACCCTATACAATTATAAATTAATCATAATTACAACCAAATCCAAATATAGTAGAAACCTCTAAGAATACATAGCTTAGTCGACAGTAGAAAAATATAATTATAAGTGAAATCTATATAACGTTCTAGAATTGACTGATCAGATCGCCAAGAAGGCCAAAAAAAGATTTTCATCCTAAACGATAATATCATTGAAAAAAGCTCTTTAAGAGTGGAACTATGTTTTTAAAATTTTTTTTAATTTAAACATAAAAATGTGGACGTTTCAGGGTTTGTGTTATTACCAGGTCTATATACCCTTTATGTTTAGGCAGGAATTCCCAGATAATATTACATATATCAATACTTAAACAACAAATACTTAAAATACATTCAAACATATTGGGTTGGCAACTTATAAACCCGCCATCTCTGTACACAAAATTTGAAGTTTTTACATGCCATCAATAAAATAAATCGTTAATTATATAAGCACCATTGTTGGTATCTAATACTTATCACCAACGTGTAGGCAGAGCTAAAGTTCCGTCCTTGTAGAAATCTTTAGGCCTTTGACTGAAAAACCGGTGAAGTTTGATTTTGATACGCCATTAGACTTTAAATTTTCCATGAGGTAAATTAGTGGACAGAGAGCAAAACAGATAATAATTACATGGCAAAAGGTTTGGAGAGTACTGTGAGCGAAGTAGTATACTCCACACAAATGAAACTAGTTTTTTTCACATGTAACTTTTGCTACATGAGGTCGAGTCGATTGTCATATAAAAAATAAACTTTGCTTTGATTTGAAGGAAGTTTAGCGGTGACTTTGCTCAATTGTTCACAATAAATCTTAGCGGTAATTGCACTGTTAGCTTGAAAGAGTTCCCAATGTATAACTCCATTTATAACCCACCAGGCATTCAAAAGTATCTTTTGTCCAATATTATATTTTGATATAGGTACACCTTTTTTCCAGCTCCTAGCCATAAGCCATAATTAACATAAGCCACCCACTTTTTATCTCCTGTAACCAAATAATACTTTAGCCTCTCATTGGTACGATGGGAACTCAGTAACTCCAAGCACACATTAGCTCTACTCTGAAGTTGAAAAGGTGTTAGCTCATGTGGTAGCAAGACGGAATATTTCCACTTCTTTCTCAAAGCATAAAGTTGTTTTTCCATTGCATTATAAGAGCATGAAAATAGCTCTGCCAAACAATGCGAACTTAATCTTCGATCTGTTTCAATAAGGCTTTTAAGTTTTTCTAAATCAATTGTAAGAGGTCGCTTTTTTTTTTGGGTTTATCAAACAGGTCAAAATTCCCTTTTTAAATCTTTGGAACCATGCTTGGCTGTGTCGTAAAAGGGCATACCTTCACCCATCGTTATCTATATATTGAGTTATACTTCGCTGATTTTTCGCCCTAAACGACATTCATGAAGAAAGAGTCCTCCAAGTTCATTTCGAAATACTTTCATTTTTAATTTATTCTTTACTCGCCGAATACTCAATTGCAAACTGAAAAGAAGTTCGAATGCTGCACTCTTTATATACCCTACAACAAATATTCCAGAAGGTTCTATAACATTCTAGAAATTGGTTGAAAAAAGTGGTAGCTTTATAAGTTGCCAACCTAATAATAACTTATAAGTTGTCATCATCCTCTACTGTATCACAAAACAGTGAAGTACCTGTATATTGTATGGACATCACTCTTTAAATTAAAAAATATTTATCTATTGTACCAAATTGTATGTAACTTAAATTGATGTAGATGTAGTAACCCCACAGCGTGAGCCCTACTCACATTTGGCTTGTTTTCATATGACTATCCAAACTATATTTTACTAGATTAATTAGGATCAATTATTTGTCTGAATTTAAAACAACAAATGTTGATGAATGATAGTTAATCAGAATTATCACAGCAATAAAATAAAATACAAAAGCATTTTCCAAACACTATTCAATTTAATATACATAAAAAGATGAATGAACCAAGCCCATTAATCTATAAAGTGTAAAACCATTAGACTTGTGCTTATCAAAATAGACATAGCTGATAACACTTAAATGTGTCTATAATACTATTGTCATCATATTTCATATAATATGTAATTATTAATGTGCAAGGCTTACATATGTAAGTACATTGACTCAATCCATATTTAACTTTAGGATTTGTAACTTACCATATTTAAATTAATTTAATAAAATGTATTCTATGCTTAACAACAAAACTGAGTACTACAACAATTAAAATGTCTTGCACCATGTAATACCCAACAGTTCTGTATGCAGCTTGCACTAGACTTGAGAGTTGACATTACAAAATTTTTTTATTGCTAATCAGCTCTGGTTCTAGCCACTTCAAACATTGGAATAGAACAAACTGCACATTAGTTCCAAGTACTTTTAATACAAAATCAAATATTTTTTGTTCATTTCAGTTATTTTAAGTGCTTCTACACTACTACTGTGGTTTTATTAAAATTTTTTTGGATATTTTATTTTCTTAGATTATTGTGTTCGTTGTTCATACTACCCTCATAAAAATAAAAAATGTACCCTAAAATTGTTGTTACTACACATTTTCTTTTTTTTGTAGTAAATACTACTGTTCTTACCATTTACGTATATAAGTTATTCAAAACATCTTAACTCAAATAATTTAACTAAAGAATAAATGTATTGACAGAGAATACATTATTATTTTAATGCAGTACTGGGCACCAGTGAAAACTATCATCAATGAAAATTTACTTGTGCTTAGAGTGTCAGTGCTTAAGAGACAAATCTAAAAGACCAAAACCCAAAACGTTTTAGAGTGGACAATTCCGGTTAACAAGACTTTTAAATTAATTCATTCAAAAGTTATAAAACCATGATATAGACAGATGATCAACAGAGTTTTACCATAAACATTCCATTTTTACTTTCAGAGGAATACGAGAATTAATCATATATGTTATTTGTATTATACCTATATTACTAGTCTGTTCCAATCAAAACTAGACATATATTTCTCAGATGAAAACAGGTTTTATAGATTAAATATATTTTATCTTGGAGATTCTAGATAAAAGATAGAACTTAAATAGCTATTTAAATATTGACGACGTTGGGTATCATATTAGTAACATATTAGCTTCCCGAATACAAGAGGTTTCACCTAATGTCGGGCTGCCAACCTCCGGTCTGTATCCTGTTTTTAGGGTGTTCTGTTGGGTTGGATTTCTGGTAGGTTTTAGAAAGTACCCTGGGTTTTAAATGCACCCTGGAAACATACTGTGCGTGAATAATTCGCAAATCATACGTCGCATTGATGCCGCACCACAATTCAAGGACACTTTTTTGGGCTATGTTCCCATATTATTGGCTATTTTAAACACTGTAAAATAACAAAGTGTTTTGTTTCATTGATATATTTTTATTTTGAATTGAAGAAATGTTTGCTTAAGTTTACTTTGCTTTTTTACATATTTATTTTATACTTCATATTTTATACAAAAGATAAATATAAAGTATAAAATAAATATGTAAAAAATATATATTTCAGAAATATAGCTTTCAGATAGTATGTCAATAACTGAAGTTTCTTTTTCATCCCTTTTTAGTTATTTTTAAGAAGGCCTAGGGTTTGAACAGCTTAAACTTTAAAAATATACTAAGACCAAAGTTCCCTCTCAATGAAGACTAATTAAAAACGTGTCCTTCATTCGAACTCTGCAAATCGGAAATGTCCAAAAACAGCGAAAAATACAAAAAGAGATTACAATCTCGAAAAGGTGCCTCTAACATTTAGAGAATTTCTTTAAATCCTCAATTAATGAGAATACATTAACTTCGAAAGCGAACATAGCGTACCAAAAAATCTAGACGTACATAAGGTGATGTTGATCGATTCATAAATCCCAATAAAAATTATGTGTAATAGAAAGTAGAGAACTGCAATTGTGCCTGTCTTGTTAAGCCCTCGCTCTACAGAGATAATAATAAAAAATTTGAAAATATATCAAATGTCAATATTTTTTGTGATCATTAACATAATAAAAAGTATTAATACATTATTTCTATTACTGTAATAATGGCATAAGTGGCAAAACTTTGAACATTGAGGCTATTCCCAATAAAATAAAAAATTCTAAATTGATAGTAAATTTAGTAAATAGCTCTAAAATTATAATATAGTAGAAAAACATGTAGAAAAAAAATTCCAAAACTAAATTTAAAAGTAGAGAAAGGATTGAAAAAAATGTTTGTTTTAAGTAGAATATAACTGGGTAAGAAATTATCAGTATTAATTGTCCTGCCTATAGAAGTAGAGTTGATAGTACATCATTTTTCTACATAGGTACACTATGCAAATAAAAAATTTTAAAGGATTTTCCAATGAACTTGTAATGCAATGAACTCTATGTATAATAATAAAATAACCATACCAAATTTTTTTTTAAATTAAAAGAAATTATAAATTAAGTAAAATTATAAATTTGTTTATGTTGATCGGCAGTGCTGACACCAATTTCAAAAATAAGTAACTTAGTTATTTATTATGAATAAGTAAGTAGGTACTTATTTTTTGTTAATTATTTTTGTTTTTTGAGTACCTACTTTGTTGAAGTAAATTATTTTAAAAATATTTTATTTTAGAATTTCTATTGATTAAGTTATTATTCATCACACTTAACCTAATTCAATTATTTTCTTTCTTAGAATATAATATAATTATTACAAGTTGTACACAAAAGTTGGTATAAAGATAATATACTCTTTGTCTGAAGTTTTGGTTATCAACAACACACAGAAGTGATAGCAGTAACCATGAATGGTTGTCTGTTAGCCGTTGTGAAGTTCCATTCTCTATATTTGAAGTCCAATATCAAATCTTGCAAAGTAATAACTACCAATAGCAAATATTTTGAATCACGGTTGATTTGCTACTATCCAATAATGAGTTGCATTGTTATCACTAGAACTAATCATCAGACCCTGACCTGGTTGATGGTGTAATTATTGTGTAAATTAACCACTAGTAAATATCTTGAACCACATTGAATTTACTACCATTAAGGAGATCCATTGTTCATCTCCAGAATCTCCATCAGACACTGACCTAGTCGATCATGTAGTTAAACAACTACCAGTAGCAAATATCTTGAACTAAAGTTGACTTATTACCATCCGTTATGGAGTTCTATTATTTGTCTCCAGAACTCATCATCAGACCCTGACCTGGTCGAGTGTATAGTTGTTCTGCAAAGTAACAACTACCAGTAGCAAATATCTTGAATCACATTTAATTTACTACCATCCGTTAATTCATCATCAGACCCTGGCCTGGTCGATGGTGCAGTTATTTTGCAAAGTAACTACTAGTAGCAAATATCTTGAATCACAATTGACTTACAACCATTTGTCAGGGAGTTTCATTGCTCATTTCCGGACCTCGTCAGTAGATCATACCCATATTCGTATGGGACCATATCGTTGGTATACTCTTTCAAACAAAAAAAAACCATGCAAATCAACCCAGAAATCTTGGAAAAATACACAATGAACATATTTTTTGAAGTTAATTTGGCACAAAAATCTGGTAAACTGACGTGTAAATTTCTAATAAAATAAATCTTTGATGCTTCAAGACTATAATAGTCTTAAAGCATCAAAGGTTTATTTGCATAACTCGCTGTTCATTTTTAAATCCTTTTAAAATTGTTTATTTATTTCACTGAATTTTAAGTTTATTTTACTGAAGCAAAAATGTTGTATGTTTCTACCATATACAAAGAGTTTAGGAGTCTCACTAATCATATAATCCGATATCTAATAATTTTGATACTGGGTCCTATTTTTGAACTAGATTGTTCTGATTGTTCTACCTTCATACCATGATTTTCAAGATTTGAGAGTGCCTAATCCATTGTATCACCATATATGTCCTTGCCACCCCCAAATTTTGAAAATCAGGATAAGAAAATCGTAGAATATAATTAAATACCTATACATATATTAAATTGGTATATAATAAACCTCTTACTATTTTCAATGACTTCTAAAATGTTATAGCAAGTTCTTGAACAATTATGGTAGGATTTTTTAAATTTTGTATAGTAGTGCTATATTGTATAATAGTTATATAATATAATAGTTATAATAGTTGAGTGTTGTTAGAGCCCATCAGACGATAAAAATAATTAAAATCTTGATGAAAAAATAGTCTACGATTATCATTTCTACTTTAATTTCACTTGTTATCCACAAAAAGGACATATGTTGCTATATTTTTGTCTATGTTCTGGCTAGTAGTTAGTCAATTTCAATAACTTCAAAGGGTCTCTGTTCAGCTTCACGTATTACTTTCATCCACACAGAGGAGTAAACAAAAGTAGGAAAGACCAATTTAATTTTGTACAAACATTTGGTTGGTGGCCGCATACCACACAAATAAATATTTTGGGAACCACATGATTGTTTTAAGGTTGAACTCTTTCAAAACGTTAGCTCTCTTTTTTAAGGCTCCACAGGGAAACTAGGAACCCTTACAGGTTCGCCATGTCCGTCTGCCTATAGGTCAAAGCCATTTTACTCGCAGACTATTAGTGCTTTAAAGCAGAAATTTGGCTCAATTATACATATTTATAATGCCTACAAAATTATGAAATAAAATCTTTTAAAAATTTGTAGTATACATCCTTTACATGTAACGTGGGGGTGAATTTTTTTTGCATATCCTGTTATATAGGATATAGTTGAGTAAGTCTTACAAAAATATTGGTCTTAACATCATCATCTCTATAACATCATTAACACTTTTTCAATACAGGAATTCTTTTATTAAATCATAAACTATGAGGTGGTAATTTTTATTATAGTTAAGTGTCCCCATCCTCTACCCACTGTGGTTTAGCTGGTAGTGGATGGGGATACATTTTGGAATAGCTGAAAAGTATTTGCAATAGTAGTATGTATACATACATATATATATAACGAAATTAAAAGGAAAATTATAACAACTGTTTATGCTGTCCTCACTTATGTTACTCGTAATCAACCAACTTATGGCATGTAGTTGGGTCTATAATAAGTTCTTAGAAACTCCACAAAAGTGATTTAAATCAACTGCAAAAATAGGTTTGTATATTTATTGTCTGTAAAAATTATATTAGGCAATTTATTTATATATTTAAATAGTGGGAAATAATATTATTTAAATATACACACTGTTTTCAAGGATAGAGTGAAAAAATCCTACATCTCCTGAACCTTTTTCCTTTGTACCTTTGTTCTTTCCTTTGTCCCCATCTTAATTCAGGTCAACAGTTTTGCATTACAAACACTTCTTTTTTATGATCTTTTTGTCTTTTAAATGTACTGTAAATAGTTGTTATTGTAAAATCTCTTACAGGCTACCAACAAAATTTCAATACTAATTGTTATGTTTGGCTGGAAAAATTGCTCATGTAACAATAAGTCCGCCGTATGTATATAAATAGTTTAATAGAAATACAATGTACCTACTCTTAAATATTTATAAATGCCTAAATGTGTGCAGAATACTTGTAGTGTATGTTCTACTAATACTTGACTGGTTATTTTTTTATTTACAGCTCTGAAGCAGTTGAACCTCTTGCAGATACTAATTACGCCAGTGTCATGATTATTTAATCTTATCATTTTATTTATACCAGAAGTTCTCAACAAATGAGATGAAATTTTTTTTATGAATATTAATTACAAAAACTCGTGATAAATACCTTCTGTATAAAAACTACCCGAAATAATTAAAAAAACACAAATTTAAGTTTATTCTTCAAAATATATTTTTTCATCTTCAAAATAATTCCCATTGTTTACAATATATCTGTGATAACGCCGGACCCAGTCCTCCACACGTCTCATAGCCCGAAAGCGATATGGCCTTTAATTCCCACTGCAAATTCTGTTTGATATCTTCAATCGAATGAAAACAAGTTCCACTAAATGGTATTCAGTAAATTGTTGGCTCGCTAATGTATTGTATTCAAAGACCCATGTCTTGTCAACAGTTATGATGCGTTTCAAGAAGTCTGCGCCTTGAGAAATTATATCTTCAGAGACCTGCTCTACATGTCCTTTTTGCAAGAAATTAAGCTCTTTCGGATCCAATTTTGCAACAAAGCATCTCATATGCAAAGCATTGGTTAAAATTCCATGAACCATTATTTTACCATGTTCAACTCTCGAGCAAACTCTCTAATACTGAAGTGACGATTTTTAAGCACTAATTGTTCCATTTTTTCAATGTTATCGTCAGTGGTAGACGTTGAAGGCTGTCCGGGATGAGACAAATCTTCGACCACAACAAGCCCCTCTTTGAACCATTTGTACCACCCGTATGCCAATGTCTTCAACATAGTCTAGTCACTATAGGTCTTTTTTAGCAAGTTTAGCGAGTAGGCATAAGACATTTCGTTTGAAATACAAAATTTAAGGCAAAATCTTTGTTCAACTAATTTATCAATACCAAAATACGTAGAGCAACTATGAGGTCAACCTATTACAATAGCAGCTGTAAACACACTAGTTGACAAATTGTGCTCAAGTTTGGCTTGGTAAATAAGGAAAGTTATAGCAACTAAAAAAAATTTACTGATTCTTTTTAAGCAGTACATTTTTTTAACGATTCTGGGCAGTTTTCACCCAGAATGTACAACTATTACAGTACCAATTGGCTACTAGATCATATAAATATAAACCAACTATATTAATGATGTACTGTTACACTGATCTACTGAACAAATTCATTTATATTTAATATTTCTTTTCAAATTTGACATTTAATATATTTGAATTTACTTATGTAATAGTAAGTTATGCCCAAGCCACATTTATTAGGAGAATCATAATCATAAGAACTCGCAATATTTTTTTATTGTGTACGACTAAAACGGCTTCATATTGCACTTTATTTTTAAATGACGATTACCCTGTCACTATGTTTATTTTTGTGATAGCATTGTGTGATAACTAAATACCAACTTTGCACGACAAAGTGGTTATGCCAACTGTACGACGGTACTCAATTAAAAAAAAGTCATGATCAATTTTAAAATCAACTAACTCAAATGCAAATATTAAATTTAAATTTTAAAATAATTACAATACACATTTTTGTTTGCACAGTCCATATTATCCAAATTCTTCACTGTCTTTGCAAAATGGTGTGCTTGTATATTTTTGTACCTATGGCTTATCAGCAAACTATAACCAAATCGTTGCCCAGAAGGTACAGTGGTACATAATTTTCAACTTAAAAAAATATTAGTGGTACATAATGTACAACTTAAAAAAATATTAGTGGTACATAATGTTCAACTTAAAAAAATATTATAGTGGTACATAATGTTCAAGTTAAAAAAATATTACAATAAGTTAAAAAGGCACAATATACAGTGAATAGAGTTTGTCACACAGGCAGCAAAAGGAACATGGGTCCATGGAGACAGGGACTTCACAAAATGATATGAAACTTTAATAGTGCATAAGAATAATGTAACGCTGTGTCGTCAGTGCTCACAGAAATAACACCAGGATGTAAATAGGCTCAAAGTAAACAATTGTAACTGTAATGGTACAGCGGTAACGGTATAGCAACTTTCAACATAATAAACACACACTACTCAAAAACCCATTTCTCATTTAGTTTCTTTTTTGTTTTTTGGAATTAAGCACTTTGAATTGAATCACACATAATAATGTTTTTCAAATTAGGAAGAAATGTATTGATGTGGAAGAATATTATGCAAAAAATATGAAATAAGTGATGTTAGTTTCATTTAAATCTGTTTGTGTTTTATTGACGTATTCTGTTTTATGTATTCATCTGTTACTATAAAATATTTTCTTCTTCAAGAGAAAATAGCATACAAAATCGTGGAAAATTTAAGAAATTTTTATATTGCAATTAAGAATTTAAAAAAATTGAATTTGTTTTATTGTAAATTCGACAATACAATCCTATAAATGATGTATTTTCTAGCTGTACAATAATTAGTTTCAAAGTTATATACATTGAAAATGTAACATATTTTAGACCTACAAATAAAGGTAGGAAATTCAATACTAAAAGGATTAGGAATGAATCAAATTAAAAGGGTTATGAATGAATAATTAACAGAAATTTTGATGAAGTTCTGTCTATAATACACACTTAAATTTTTTTTGTTTCCATATATTAACATGACAATTAAAAATCCTATTTTAAATCTGTTTTATGTATCCATTTGTCACGATAAAATATTTCATAAAACCAACAAATGTTATTACGCTAAGAATTTAATTAAAAAAAAGAACAAAAAAACATTTGAGCGTAGAAAGTATTTATATTAAACTATTTACATGTAAATTATCAAATCTTTCACCGGCAGAAAAAACATTTCTAAAAATTTACTTGTAATAATGGTGTTTTTTCCATAATTTTGACTAGCAGTTTTGAGCGTGGAGTGAAAAAGCTAGTATGTTTTTTTTTGTAACATAACAACTGTTTTACTTAAAATTGAGAAAATAATTTTGAATCATTATAACTTGCTCTTTCAATAGGAAATATTATGCAAAACTAAGGGTAGAGGCGCCACCAAAGTAAGACATAAACAAAACTAGCTGTCAAAAAGCGGTAGATTTCTGTGGCGTGTAAAGTTGAAAATTTTTTATGTATATAATAGGGATAGAATTAAAAAATCCAACTAAAATGAATGCTCTGAATAAAGACAAGGCTTTGTTTTTGGCTTAAAGTTTTTATGATGCACAGCTATTTCCCACAGCTTCCGAAGTTGTTTGTCGTTGGGGAATAAACATGGACAACTATATTTTCAACTGCTTCAACTACAACAGAATCCAACTGCATAACATTGATGCATATTTATTATACATCATTCGAAAAATCAATGAAATTCAATACTTCTCAAGAAAGGCAGATAGTCATATAAATTACAAAACGTCACATCATGTTTATCTACAATGTTTACGTTATAGTACAGGTAACCCTCTAACGGGAGAAATTGACAGTAAGGTTCCCTATTGATATGTTAGACAAACACTGCATATATTAAGAAAACAATTATGAGTACACATTTGCCCTTTCTAAAATTTCTATATAAATTTCTATATAATTATTTTTGAATATTAATTATTATAATAGTACAAGTTTCCAAATCAAACCAATTCTGAAAAAAAAGGCTATGACGAACGGAGACGTGAGTAGTCATACAAGGGTTTCATTGTTTCTTCTTATAGTATAAAACCCTACAAAGGAAGTTATATATCAAAAGGACTATGCCTCCACATGCTTAGCAGTAAAAAGCTTCTTTAGCCTCAAATTGACTAAGTCACTAGATTCATTAATAATGTTTATTCCAGTGAATACATAAAATATTTATAGTTAATATAACAGAATTAATTCAAAGAAATTTATGAAGTCAAATAATTAATTACCTTGCCACATATGTACTCTCATAATTTATACTCAACATGTTTATTCACATAGGCATTTGAAATGGCATTCGTGCAAAACGAATTTGTACCTTCTAGAAGATTCTGTTCACACTCATAGACTGCAACATCGTCACCATCATAGAACTGAGTGGGTGAATGAAATATAATTAAAAAAGAATGAATTTGGTGAATTCCATTATATTATGGAATTCCGCCATGATTTGCGTTGATGCTCTCTTAAATGATACTGGAATCATTCTGATTCCACAAGCAGCGGATCATTCGGATCCTACAATCTGAAGTCCACATTGATTTATTCGTATGAAAACGTCAAATTTTCCCAAAAAGATGGGATGCGTGTCGGACGATGGAACTATATGGGCATATACGCACAACTAATTCGTACCCAGTCTGCGAGCTCTTACAGTACTTCTATGTTCAGGAAGTTTTATACGTATTGATACTATTCCATTTCGTACAAAAACATATCTAAAGTGCGCTCGGCCTAAGGTACACACTAAAGTACAACCAGGTATAAGTCATGAATGACACACTTAAACATAACAATTACTATTTATAGCTTAAAAATGAAAATATATTAGAGAAAGTAATAAAAAGACAACAAAAAATAAATCAACATGTGCAAGCTGAAAGATCTCAGAAAACTGGAGGAATCAATACAGAACGCCTTCAATGTGATCAATAAACAATCAAGAACTATCACAATTCAGACATTCTCTTGGGACAAGATGTTTTGTAGTTTACAAAAAAAGAATCTATCTTGTATCATCATTATCTCGTATCACTATCTCATATCATTATTATCTCATGTTAGAGGATTGATTGAGAGATCGAACGTAAATTCAAAATGAATCTGTCTACAATCGACTATTGACTATTTGTTACCAGAAGAGTACTTGCGAAGCCCAATTGCATGGACAACCTAGTTACCACTTCATAAGAAATGCATACAGAAATGCAAGTAAAGCATTTAATTTGATCTAATGCAATGATTCATCTTAGAAGGTCATTTTATTAAACCTACAAGCAGCTTTCGTAAGTCAAATGACAAAGTATAATGGATAAAAATAATTGAATGAACTTGGTAGAGACTGCTATTACGGCTAATATGACATGCAGCTTGGTGGTAAGCCTTTCGATGACCTTTCAATTTTGGTAGAATAATCTACTAACGTTCAGTCTATATATATAATGATGCAAAACACGTTTAAAAATGGCAAAGACTATGTTCACATGAATATTAGTATAAATCCACAAAAAAACAATATCTGTGATATCATCTGTATCATAAATTATCATGTTCGAGAATATAACATACTATTAAATGCATTTTTTACCTGGTTGTTTGACTCCTATTTTCCTGTATTGGTCGCTCGTGCTATGTATGGCAATTTTCTTATTTTTCATCCATATTTAAAGAATTTGCAATGTAAACAACCTATTTATATAAATTTTTAATAAACACACTCATTATATAAATTTTTGTTCCACATTCACCAAAAAAATTAAATTTGCTGAAGTGCTTAAAATTCAGTGACATTTACCCCATCGAAGTTGACCATTTTTAATCTTTCCTTTCTTCCATACTGTAAAAAAGTAACGCTTTCATTGCGTATCTGTGACACAGTACAAGAAATGTGCGCTATACACGCAACTGGCTCATTTGTCAAAGTCATAGAGAGAATAGTCAGAAACTATAATATTGTTTCATATACTAATATGGTGTGAGCCTCGATAACCCATCAATGATAATTAATGGATTATCTGTAAGCAATAACTAATGGCACGTAACATGTTTCACCTGACTACAACATATGATACCTCAGCTATGATGCCGTTTTGTTCACTTATTGCTGGACACTCCAGTTCGTGAACTTTATGATATACAAATACTCGAATTTCAACTTTATCAACTAACTATTCAGAAATAGATTTATATTTGTCACGCTAACATTGTTCGAATTCAAATGAAGCAGTGCAAATTGTATGTGCGTATGTATATATTGATATGGATGATAGCTAGAGTGTTACACCGGTGCCACACAAAAAAATAACATCTAATCTACCTTTGGACTGCAAAACGCTGTATCAGATCTTCTAGCATTTCAATAAAATACAGTATTGTTAAACAATAGTTCGAGGCACACATCCACAACTTTTTTGAATCAGTTATATTTAATATTTGTACTAAGACAAGCAAAAATGTATAGAAATCTTTAAACTTAAATTACGATAACAGTTTTGGAAATACAACATGTTCCTATCCGAAGATATATTTGAAGCTTCATTTAAATTAAGACTTATAAATAAAATATATGAGCAAATCCATGAAAAACTATCGAGATCAGTGATTTTCAAAAACATTTTTTTTAATTTTTTTTAATTACCAAGGGGAAAGGAAATAATTTGGCTTTTAGGTATTAATTAACATAAAATTTATTTTTCTGAAGTTCGAAATGAAGTCTAGTTTACACTAAAGAGAAATTTTAGTTTATTATTAAAGAAGTACAATATATATTGAATACATTTGATGTTAATTTTGTAGAATTCATTATTCACAATTAAATGAAACTACGTGATGTAGTATTAATTCTACTTTCTTTAAGTTATTTATCACGACCTGGGTTTCGTTGTATTACAACATCTTCAGGTGGGCTATTAGCTTCTTCAGGTGGGCTATTTGCTAAAGAAAGTAGAAAAAATACTAAATCACGTAGTTTCATTTAATTGTGAATCACAATAAACAAAAATAATATGAATTAATATTACTAGAAATAATTGTTTTTAACAAACCAGTCAAGTACGAATTACAAAGGTTCCATACACATGTAGGCTCTTGTAAGTATTTAAAGGTGCATAGTATTTATAACTAACCTATTTACAAATATTAATTTTTCACAATGTAAATATATAGCCTAACATATGAAATATATTTTAAGCTATATATTAAATATGAAATATATAGGTATAAAACACAGTGCATATTTAAAAAATTATAACATCCAAAAGCATCGCTACAGCATCCCTATAATCTTTGTAGGGAAATTTTAGTGAATGATTGTGGATATCATAATAAAATAGACATCTAAAAACCCTATTTTTTTTCATAGCTTTAGATTGAGTAGTTTCGAAAATAAGATGGTAGGAACACATTTTTTTCAGTATACGTAAAATTATAATATATTTTTTCGAGATGGTTTCCCTCACTACATAAGGGTTGTGGAAGGAATCAGAGGGATAGTGAAGAAATTTGTATGGAATCAGGTATACACTGAGTCTACTTTAGTTAGAACCGTGACAGCGTTTTGGAAATGACATCGTTTAGGAGCTAGAAAGAACAAAAGTAAATTTTATACTTTGTTCAATGGAAAAAACTGAGACTGACATGGGCATTTATCATTTATCTACTTTAATGTATCTAATTGATACATATCTATCATATATATTGATACTCTTACAGCCAACCATAACACCAGTCCAGCCCCGTTCGACAAACGGGTGGGAATCGAACCCGAGTCCTCGCGGTACGCCGCATCGTCAAAGCCAATTGTGATCAACCCAACACACCCTGGCGATGACATAGTTCATTCACCTATATTTCATTTACTCATTAGAGTGATAACCTTACAATTAAGCGTACACATTAAAATAAAACCAAGTAGAAGTAATGAATTACTCACTTAAGCAAACAATTACCTAAACGAATTCAATTCAAAGTTGGTTAAAATATTAACACAGAGGAACCGAACCGTGAAAAATGTGAAATATGTTAAATGATGGCTACATTCAAGCTCCAGCCTAAGCTACACATCATTGGCATGCCATGATTCATTATGGCAGTTCAGACTGCTCATGTCCGTCGGCGATTGGCAGCGGAAAAGAACGGCATCCCTCAGGGCGGGTATATTCATAAACTTACGATGCAAGCACGCAGAGCACTTGAGTTATGTGCGGACAGCACTCAATGGCTCTGTCTCAACATTTTTGTATCGCCGTCTCTGTCATTGGTGCCAGAGTTTTGTGCATAAAAGTGCATGTTATGCAGTGCAAAATTCGCTCAGTCATCTGGACTTCTACATCTTACATCGTATTTTATTTACCTAACTCTAAATCAAGTACTCGCCTTAGTACTCGCTTGAAAACCTTTAAAAAAAAAGATAATGGATAAAAAGTCATGCCTCCATTTGATGGCTCCTGTGCGGTAATTGCGTATGATAATGACTAGGTGCCGAGAGTTGTAAAAGATCAGCATTGAAATGTAGTGACGGTTAACTATATGCAGGTAATGGAGCCAGATAGGTATGATTGGCCTTTTACCAGAGATACAGACAAAATTAATTACTCTAAAAACTAACAAAATTGGAAAAACATCCAGAGTTGTTTCCCACTCAGGAAGATGAGAAATCTGCAATCGCAGCAAATGAGTACAAGAAAGTGGGAGATTTGACCGATTTACATTCAGTTTTCTGCAAATATATTTGAGACTAATCGGCGATGGTTCTCAGATAGGTATTATGGTGTTAGCCCACCAGAGGGTGCTGCAACATTTTGCTGCAAACAAATGTTCCCATTTATCTCCAAAATGGTGTCGACCTATTTATACATGGTTTTTTGCAAAATATTCGGGACTAATCGACGATGGTTCTTAGATATATGTGATGGTGTTAGCGCACTAGGGTGCACTGCTATAATCATTTTTGATTGATCTAGATTAACTACTTTGTGACTTTTTTTCGACTTCATCGATGTGTGATCCATTTTATTAAAAAAAATTATTTAATCGTTTTTCAATTTACAACAACTATATCCGTCACAGGTTTTTTAAAAATTTTTAATTTTGCTTTTTATTTAAATAAGTTTTTAAAAATAAAGAATAATCTTTTAAAATAACTGTCTCAATGGTTATTTTTTATAGACTTTTATCATATGAGTAATGCATAATTCAATAACAATATACAAGTAACATCAAAAAAGTTGCAAAACCCTCGGGAAAAATATTTTATTTTAATAACAACTCTCAAAATAATTTTGTTAAAAATCACTGCAGATCAAATAACTACAAAAGTGACTAGAAATATTTAGCTACACTTCGGAGCAAATTACATTTCAATTTGAAATTAAAAAAATAGCAAAATTTTGTGATAAAAAATGTTTGATGTCACGAAGTAAACAAAATGTGAAAATCACGTACAAAATATTATAAGTGTAACATGGACAAGCCCATATTGAATTTTGTTTAAATTGTTAACTTCACACTTGATTATGAAATAATAGCCGGTGACGTAAGATAATTTCTGCGTGAAATTACCAACCAGCCAACAATGCGTTAGAACGCCTTCTACTCGCAACGTCACTTACGCAGGTTAATGTGGCAGAGTTTTTCTCCAGTGTTAATCATTTAAACATCGAATATTTTACAGGTATAGGTGCTTAAATCGAAGAAAGAACAAAAAATACTGAATACCTATTGAAAAGCTTCCTTCAGACAATATTTTTGGTTTGTATTACCTATGCATTCTTTCTGTGAGTCATAATGTTTACATTTCAAAAATACCCTTGTCCGTTGTAAAAATAACTTGTATCTTAGCTTGCCCTTTACGCTGAATAACTGTGACAATTTTTACAATTTCTATTCATTAATTCTTACGCCAGCACACAGTTCTTACTGCAAGATAGTAATTAAATTTCAAGTGCCTTGAGGCATAACTGATCAAAACAAAGACTACCCTATATTTTAATCTGAATCCCAAGTATCTACGCAGTGAAAATTCCACTCAAATTGGTTCAGTAATTTTTGCATCATACTGTAACAAATAGACAAAGAAATCAACAAAGTGAAGTTGTATTAATTTCAACTTGATCCCAAATAAGGCTTGGCCTAAAATTTTACGAAAATAATATAAAAACACACCCTAAAATTTAATATCTTGTATTATATAATAGTTCTATTTTCCGAAAACTAACTAGGTAGAGATATAGAAAAGTGCCTGCGTTTTCAAAAACAACTAGTTTTCTTTTTTAATTTTAATCCATAATAACTCTTTTAAGAAATTATATATATATATATGTATATATATATTCTTGTTTATTTTTAAGTTACCACTTAACATAAAAACTTTCCAATGTTATATTGGAATTTTTCAAATTATCTGCACAATAAGGTCTTATAACTTATATACATATCAGATTGTATTAACTGTGTCAACTATTAGTGCCGTTATCTACAAGTGTGGAATCAAATAAAACTTTCACTAAGCACACTGCATCGGATAACAGTTCAGGTACACATCATTATGTTATGTCAACAAGGAATTGCTTAAATCTGTTTCAACTCTAGAAAGCACTATAATCTAATAATATAGAAGTTTAGACATTACACACTCTATTTATAACCATAGAAATCTACTGAGACACACAACAAACAAGCTATCAAGACTTGCTCTTTAACACAATAAACACTCTGTGTCAATTTGATGCAAAAGATCTGGCTGGGGCTATGTGCATCAACATGATGTATGAATCTTGTTCCTATTTTAAGTTTTTTAATCATACTAACTTACTCTTTTGACTGATTTTAAAATGTAATTCCGTTTCATGTTGGTCAAAGGCCTTTCCTCCTTCACCTTAAAATTTTTCCTCAATAAATACATATTACTAGTTTCACATTTTTTGCAATGTTTGGTACAGTGACATTTACGCAGCTTGCCACTTTATGAATATTTTTCATGATATTTTTGTTTTTTGTTTTACGTTTGTGAATATTGTTGAAAATAACATAATTTCAAAAACAAGCCTATTCGTTAAACCAAGATGCACAGTCACATAAATGAAACTGGCCAATTGTATTGAACTGCCAATTGTACTGAATTTTTTAGCATAAACTACATAACAATAATTTTGAAAGAAATAATCATAAAAAATAATTTGGAAAAGAAAATAAAACACAGAAAAATAAAAGAAAATAATAATTTGAAAGTTCCATGTAGAATTTTTTCAGATTTTCAAATTAGGTGGGCAGTGTGTCCCACTCTCCTCAGTTTTAAGTTTAATCTTACATGAATGGAGCATATAAATGAAAAATAGCAAACAGAAACTCAATTCAAATCATATACACTGGCATCCCAGTCAAAGGAAAGCGCGAAAAAGACAAATCGCCACCACTTTACATGTGGGAAAGTACACTAAAATTCCATTTTTAATAACATAAGTCAAGGAAAAGTGTGAAAGACATCTCGCCCCCACTTTACATGTGGGAAAATACACTAAAATTTCATTTTTAATAACTTAAGTCCAAGGAAAGCAGAAAAGATATTTCGCCACCAATTCACATGCGGGAAAGTACACTAAAAGTTCATTTTTAAAAGCATAAGTTACAGGAGAGGGCGAATAAGACATTTCGCCCCCAATTTAAATAAAAGTACAATAAAATTTCATTTTTAATAACCTAAGTCGAAGGAAAGCGGAAAAGACATTTCACTCCCACTTTACATGTGGGAAAGTAAACTAAAACTTCATTTTTAAAAACATAAGTCAAAGGAAAGCATGAAAAAACATTTTGCCCCCATTTTAAATGAAAGTACACTAAAATTTCATTTCTAACAACATAAGTCAAAGGAAAGCATGAAAAAGACATTTCTCCACCCCCACTTTACATATGGGAAAGTACACTAAAATTTCATTTTTAACAACATATTTTTTAATTACATATTAATTGAGACATACACTTCGAAATTTAATTTACATAGATTTAGAACAGTGAGGTAATTACAAATGAACAGACAAAAAGACAGACATAATAAAATTATGACGGTTCCTTCTGGTTGGTTGTAAAAGATTGCAGCAATATCTTCTATTTCTTTTACAACCAACCAGAACACCAGTCCAGCCCAGCTCGACAAGCGGTCGGGACTCAATCCTGGGTCCCCGCGATGCGCCTCGCAGTCAAAGGTGGTATGCATTGTGATCAACCCAACACACCACGATGACGAGAATACATATATGCAAATGACACCCCTCTCCTCTATAATTGTGTCATGATTACTTTTGAATGTCAGCTACTGAGACATGTGGGAGTTAATACATTTATTACTATATCAAATTTCAAGTTTCCATGTCAAGCGGTTTTTAACAAAAATGGCTGTGAGAGACAATAGAGAGACACGGAGTGATCTTACAAGGGTTCCGTTTTCCCCTTTGAAATACAGAATCCTAAATATCTTATTTTGCATAAAAATGGAAAATGATATAAAAAAGACAGTCTGCTTCAAGAACTTTACACCTTGTATTTACGGAAAACATAACAAAACACAAAACTTATAATTTTACATAATTTACGGTTTCCGAAAAATTATTACATAAATCTTTGTGTATGAAATAAATGCGTGACCTTAGCGAGAATTTTTAAGATAAAATACGCTACCGATGTCATGTCATGTACTACCAATGTAATTTAGTTAACTATAAACAATATTAAGATACAAAAATCGGTCAAGTGCAAGCTATACTCGCACAATTAGTAATCTGTGCTATCAGCTCCCCAATTGAATTATTAATAGCAACGACGCTATATGCAGCGCTGCTCTCCACTTTGGATGGCAGCAACAATAAAAACCAGCTTCTAAAGAAGACGGTGGTGATTTACGTAGACAAATTAAAAAAAAAATTTAAAATATGTAAAAACAAAAGATACATCAAAAATATGTAAGAGTAAAGTTACATCATGAAAAATATTTTTTGTGAAAAAACTTTTTCTCTAAAACCAATGAATTACCAGTTATAAGGAAATAAACAATTAAATTTTTTATAACAATTAATCGTGCTACAATTTTTCAATCCTGATAATTTGGGTTTAATCTATACCTAATTCCCAATTTTCATGAATTTTTTTCAGATTTTTTTAGTGATACTTTTGGTGATAATGGTGGAGACAACAATTTTTAAGCTTCTTTCCCAAAAAAATATTTAAACAAATTCATAAAAATAACATATGTACATTGTCACATATATATGATGTGTTTCTTGATGAAAAATTCTGACAAAATCAGCTATGAAAAAAGGACAGATGAACGGACCGCAAAGGAGTCCTTAAATGTTCCATTATGGCAATTCTGCTATGAAACACTATAAAATAGGACTGGCCTTATGAAGGGCAAACATTAAGAAAACGAGTAGTCCAAAAATTATTTAATAAATACATAATTATAAAAGAATTGAATTTATTAATAAAGGTTATAATCAAACGCTTCCGCATCTCGTTAACAACTTACCTAAATACAGCCAACAGTGGCGCGTCCACACTATCTCCATCGTATATATACAGATGGTCCCATCCGCATTCAGTAACGAACTGCAGCGGCTGCAGACGCACGGGTGGGGGTGGTGCAGGAGGATCTGGCCGCGCATCTATCAGCCAGCTGCACTTCACACCCACACTGTAGTTGCCAGGCCCATCAGTTATGTAGCCTAATGGCTCGGTCAATCTGCAGAATAGTGGGTGTTGAATTAAGATATGTTTGAATTCAGATTTTCATTTCTCCCAATTGTGTTCAATCCGTTGCCAGGCCCATCAGTTATGTAGCCTAATGACTCGGTCAATCTGTAGAATAATGGGTGTTGAATTGTTTCAATTCTAATTCTAATTTCACCCAATTGTGTTAAATCTGTTGCCAGGCCCATCCATTATATAGCCTAATGGCTCGGTCAATTTATGGAATAGAGGGTGTTGAATTAAAGATATGTTTAAATTCTGCTTCTAATTTCACCCAATCGTGTTCCATCCGTTGCCAGGCCCATCAGTTATATAAACTAATGGCTCGGTCAATCTGTGGAATAATGGGTGTTGAATTAAAATATGTTTGAATTCTGATTCTAATTTCACCCAATTGTGTTAAATCTGCTGCCAGGCCCATAATTATATAGCCTAATGGTTCGGTCAATCTGTGGAATAGTGGGTGTTGAATTAAGATATGTTTGAATTCTGATTTCAATCAATTGTACTCTATCCGACCATATTATAAAATTAGTTTTAAACTAAATACTAAATAGTTTATTATTGATAAATTTTACCCTATGCATGGGTGTTTCTGACAGTGATGATAATAAAGTTGAACACACAGTTTAACACACAACTTTAAAATAAAACTTTTTTTATATGTCAAAATACAGATACCTGTTGACATTTTTCTGATGAGGGCTAGGTGAGTCATCAGAAGATTTTTACAGTGCAAGTGAATTTGTAGGCAGTCAGTGACTGACTTAATTATATCTTTTTTTTTACTTTGTTTTTTTATGGCTTTTGTTAGTTTGTTCTAACTTGAAATTTTTAAAAACAACTTTTTCAACAAAGATCACTGATTTTTTTAAATAAGCATATAAATTCATACCATTTTGCTTTAACTTTGCTCTGCATTTGACAGGTATGCTCGTAGACACTTGATTTTATTCATGCCCCCACTTGACAGACGTTGATGTGAACTTAATTCCGTAGTTAACTGATTACATAAATTAAGATTACTTGATACAGCACATTTTCTAAAACTGAGTACGCAAACGAAATATTTCAATCCATAACTTTTTATAACCTGTTACCCATACGTTTTTAATTAAAAATGTTTTTTGTCTACAATTTTCAGACCACCACTTTTGTGTTTCTTTTCTTTAATTTTCTGTAGTTTAACATAAATTATTCTAAATTTCATACACATAGATCAGCAGGTTTGAAAGTTATGATGGAAAAACAAATGGAAAAACCAACAAATTAATGATTCTTTGAGATTGTCATTTTTCCAATTAAGATACAGAACCACAAACTTTATTCAAAATTAGGAAATCAACTCAAAGATTGGATGCCATCGAAAAACAATGTAAGACAATGAAAATATAATTTAATTCCAGTACAGCGTTAATATGAATTTGAAACAAAATCTGTTTTAGTGTTAAAAACACTTTTTTTTATGACAGATTTTTACACAATAAATCATTTCATTATAAAATAGTACTCAGACAACCACTTAGTCATCATCTAATTACTTTTATGCTTCATAAAAATGTCCTCCTCTATTAGTGTCATTTGAAAATTTAAAAATTAATTTTGTGAGTTGTTTATAGTGGGATGGGAGGAAAGTGGCTTTTAAAATTTACAAATTTTTAAAATTATTGCATACGATCATGGACTTGTAAAATTCCATACATGTTCATACACATCCATTTTAACCTAATGAGCTTAATAATGACAAAAGCCAAACATGGCACAGTACGTCAATCCACGAGAGCTTAATAGCTAAATACTATAGATATAGTTACTGTGCTTTATATCATCACAATGTACATTCGCAATGAACACTATGTGCCAAAATATAATTCAGGGTCATTGAAAATTTTCAAAAATTTAGGAGTATTTAAAGATATATAAGTATTTAAAAATATATTAAAAACAAGTCATCAAAAATATTAAAAAGTTATGATTTATATTTAAATCATGAAAAATTATCGAAATTACATTAAAAAAAATTTAATGCTGAAATCTTGTAATTTTTAAAGCATTCATTGAATATTTATTCTCTATTACTCCACTAGTTACAGATAAAAAAATAAAACGGACCTATAAATTTTTTCTCAGATTTCCCTTAATCCGGTATTTTCATTTCCATATCTAATAAAAAAATTACATTCACATAGATAAAATCATATAAAGCTAAAAGAATCCATAAGTAATGCCTTCTTCACTCTGTAAACAAACACGATCAAAGATATATGATGTGTCTAAAAAGCTGTGACATGTAATAAGTGTAGACACGTCTGTAAAATATTCAATAAATCAATGATATCAATAAACAAAATATGTCTTATAGAAAAAAATTTAGATTTGTTTATTGATATACAATTCAATGTTTAGCACGGAACATATGTTAAAAAATAATTTGACTATAACGTACTTAACCCTCAAGCGCACAACTGATTTTTTTAAATTTTTCCAACAGTCACAAGTTTTTCTTATGCAGAATTTCAAAGAATCGTTTTCACTATTCTCTTTAGGATATCGAAGAGAATAACCTCTTTGTGACTTTGGTGTAATCAAGTTTATACCTTTATTCTCTTTCCTCAGTATTGGAGAGTGTTTCAAAAACTTTAATAAGCACATAAATGTTCTATTTAAGTTTAAAGGTTCATATTATGACATGTTTAAATAAATACCTTTTTACGCAAATAGTCGTAATAAACTCTTTTCATATCAGCACTAAATAGAACTCCAACCTAGCAACAAATTATGTATAAAAAATTTACGTCTGTTAGGGATTAAAACCCTCAGAATTATTGGTTTGTTCAGATAATCCTAAAATGTTCCTAGAAACTACGGAGGAAACCTTTCAAAATTAGGATTATTAACTCAAGAAACTTATTTTTGACTCCCCCAGTAAAATTAAAGATCAAAAATGTAAAACAAGGGATTGATTAACAAAATTTGTCGATTGCATAAAAACTCAAGCAACTAATTGTAAAGGTTTTTTTGCAATTTCAATGACTTGAATCTGTTAGTTCTAAAAAATAAAAACCTTGTTAAAGCTAAAAATTAATTCTTTCTTTATGAATAACTGAAATTAAAATTTGTAGTAAATTCAGAATTATAATTGCCCATGACTACATCTATTAGTTGAGCTATTCTATCAGCTAGTAGTATATTACAAATTGTTTACAGTTAGTAAGATATTACAAATCGTTTACAACAGAAGTACAACTGGTTTTCCAAGTCAATTAAACAAGGTGAATAATTTCCTTATTATATACATTGATAAGTAATTTAACAAGACAAACGTGGTCAAACCATTTCATATATATTGTTTTCATTTCATTATCAGAGATCAGCATTTCCAAGTTTTGCTTGTCTTGTTACAATTAAAACTTAAAAAAGTAACTGACTACTTAGGATACTTTAACTAATGGGACTACTTACTAATAGGAAATGTAAAGGCACTGTAAATACTTGAAATGTAAATACTTGCGTTAGGTCACTATGTTAATGGACTATCCCTAAACATGCTGTTTTTGATCAACGAGAAGTTTTTTCTGACATATTATTTATAAGACCGAAAGAGATTAAAGAAAGCTTGTACTTGGGAATTTTACATATATCTGTAATATAGTTGACAGATTTGAAAATCATTGCCAACATGCCTTTTTAAAATGAAAATCTACCTGCCGACCTTAATCAGACTCCCTAGTGTTTCTGCAAAATTTAATGAGATTGGGAAAACACTTTGGATTGAAACATTGCTGAGAACAAGTGTCTACCGAGTAATTTTCTTAACGGATGTATAATTTTAAAATTTTTTTTAATAATTTCAGAATTTAGAAAAAATTTATTATAGGTAAATATAAAACAGCTTAATGAATATATCGGAACAAGCCTTAATTACGGAAAGACTGTTTGAAGAGGAGGAGCTGTTTTAATGCGAGGCTGTCTTCAGCATAATCCACCCTACTAATATTGAAAATTAAAACCTGTCAAATATGAGTAGACTCGCACTAAAAGGGTTCCGTACACATTGAGACACTTGTAAACATTTAAGGAACATAGTATTTCTATTAAACTATTTACAAATATTAATTTTTCACAAAGGAAATATATTATCTAATACATCTTTCACAGGCGTTGAAATATGCACATGGTGCAATAGAATCTTTCTATACGTTTTCATTATATTAAATTCAGTAACCTCTCAAATGGAGGGTGGGTCATCATTCTTTCATATTTTCAGTATATCTCTGAAGATATATATAATACGTACAATTATAAAAAACAAATTTTACCTAAAAGTTTCTCGGATAAAGAATCTCGGAGATATGTATACTCGTTCAGTGGGATATACTTTCGTGCATATTATTCTACTCTCGAAGGACTTGTCTTCGTCTTACATTCGGTTCCGCGTCAAAAAATTTGGTCACTCGTTGGATCGTCCGATGTTATCACTAATCTGCGTTTTATATCTTACTTCTGTTTTGTCCATTACAACTATAGTTGTTTCAAATACCTTGCTCTCTATATTACTAGCTATTTTTGAGATAAAGGACTGTGATTGATAACCAGATAAATAGCGAGTTGATTCAGTAACTGTTTCCAGTTAAATTTTGGCAAGATACGTTGAAATTAGTTACATGTCAAATATAGAAGTAATTATATGTACAAATATGTGTTTGTTCATGTGTGTTTTGTGAGTATGTATGATTATTATATTTTTGACAACAAATAAACAGATTTATGCAAAATTTGGTAAAAAGAGTATTGATAATCCAAGCAAGGTTACGATATATTCAGATTGCAAGAACACCCACTTAGAGCTAGCTCTTGGGGTTTAACACAGTTTATGTGCTCAGGTATTTATTTGGTAGTACAAATACTATATTTTGTTGTAATTTTTGCAACATTATTTTTAAACTGTCTATCTTGAAATAAAACTTGGTTACCTTTGTTATATTTAGACTTAGAGTTAAGATCCTCATATAGCAGAAATCTTTAATGTTTTAGTAAGAATCTGATGTCTTGAACCTAATATTATGTAACGTAATAAAATTTTTGTCCGTGAAGTAAAATTATGGATAATCACATGATGATTTCAATGATCACTCTTCGTTTTAGATGTATTTCTTATCGTCTGTCACCAAATCTTAAATATTTTTTTAATCTGAAATTTCAGCAGAGAGTAGAATTTCACAGGTTTATCGTAATGTTTATAATATTTTTTTATGTAATTAATTATGATATATATTTTTGAACCTATTTCAAAGAGATATATAGAAATCATTGGTACCAAAATTTTGTACAAAAATGAATCAAAAGTTTTTTATTACTTTTTCCTACTTGTCTCAAATGCACAATTATTTTTTATCACGTTCTAAGTTTAATACAATTCATCGTTTAAACCTTTACAACTAGCCCTTTCAAACGATACCCCACACTACTAGTTATGGAATTTTTTATTTTTTTTCTAGTAAGTAAGTATTTCATTTTTCACTCCTAAAATTTCCGTATGAACTTTTGTGAGTATTAGTTATTGAGAGATATGTAGATTAATATGCTTTATTATTACACCTAATTTCAAGTCTCTACCTCAAACAGTTTCTATGAAGAATGTCTGTGACATGGACAGATGGACACGCGAGAGATTCACAATGGTTCAGTTCTTTCTTTTGAAGTACAGAACAAATTTATAAAGGAATAAGCTAATTATGAGTTTCTATATGTCATAGTAGTGAAAGAGTGTAAATATCTCCATCTCTTTCACCCTCATAAAATACAGCAAAGCATTGTTAAAAATGACATAACGGTTCAGTATTGCCATGCTTGTCTAAATGTTAAGTTTAAACCTTTATAAATAGATAAATTTTGAAAAATTTGCCAACAAAATTTCACTACCCGTCAGCTTATAAGCTTTAAAAATTTATCAAATCAAAGTTATAAAATTATCTTACAAAACAAATTTTCATAACGTAAATAACAGAAAATCATAGCAAATTTCATAGATCATAGAACATTCAGAGCAACATAAACACAATCTTCCACTCTCTGAGATCAAGTACTTAAAATGAATAATATGACTTAGTTCAAGTTGAATCCTTTTTCGAAATAATAGGTAATCTCAACAACCAATGAATTCATTTTAATTAAACTTCCACATCTATGCAAAAAATGATCATCATTCTTTCTCCACCCTTCAAGGAACACATGGTTCCTTGATAGAGTGGAGAAACAGGGATGATCATTTTTTACACCGTTTGATTGTATCAAATATTATTTTTAAGATAATAATGTTTAATTAATCATTTCATTAATCAATTTTTATACAGGAATGTTAATTTATGTAATTATTGTTATTTTACAGGAATGTTAACATTTCTTCTCCATGCAAATTTTTTTCCATCCTCTTTTACGCTTAATGAATCGCTATAACACAAAAACCTGCTGTCCAAGTTGCATTTTCCTAGCTTCAATACTTCAGGCTCTGTGTGGATAAATCAAACACATCTCTATGCATAAATATGAAAGCATAGCACACTAGCTCCTACTTTATCAACTAATAGTAGTCACAGAGACTTATTATTCAATATATGGCATCTTCATATTCACAATATCTATTAAGCAATCCAACCAAATCATTGTCTGCTGGCCAGTTTGAGGAAAATCCAATTATAGACCGGCTTCACGTGGCCATTGGGAACACAGTTTAATAATTTGATAATTTATATTCATGATTTCATCTTTCGGTCTTGTTAATTGAAAGAAGATATCACTACTTATATAAAACACTATATATATTGTAAATTTGTGACTTATCTGTCTCAACACGGTAAACAGAGAAATTAGTGAATGTATACATAACACTGTTTCACAGATAATACATCTAGATTGGGTAAGTGGTTCAGTCAGATGTAATAAACAATCACAAATTTTTAAGATGAATAAACAATGATTTGGTTCAAAAAAGATATTAGGTCATTTAAGTATTAAATGTCCAATAACCTGAAATACCAAGTTTGATTCTCATTATCTCTATAATTTCACTTTGATTGTTTTTGTTTTTCTTTTTATTATGAAAGTACGCCATTACTCTCAGACATACATTTTATTTCAGATTATGTATCAAAATATCTTTTGTAGATTAAATTTCACAAGCTATAGATAAATAAAAAATTTGCATTACTTTTAAATATGAGTTTTGTCGTGGAACACTAGACAGCTCAAAATCTCAACAGAATATTCGATAAGAATGTGGCTAATGAACGCGCAGTGCGTCAGTTGTTGAAAAATTTCGATCTTCAAAATGAACAAGGTAGGCTACCTAAGAGCGAGGTGGTTAAAGATGAAACAAATAATAAAATGAATGTGGATAAATTTCAAACTACACATGAATTAGCAGCAAGGTTTGACAATACTATCCCAACAATATTTAACCATTTAAAACCGATCAGTAAAGTTAAGAAGCTGGATGGATGGGTTCCGCACAAATTAAACAAGCGTCACAAGAGAAACTGGCAAAAAGGTGAACCATTTTACATTGGATTATTACGTGTGATGAGAAATTAATACTTTTTGACAATCGCAAACGTTGGACACAATGGTTGGATAAAGTGACAAATTACACTGCAAAATAAAATACTCTCCAAGATAACTAATGGTTTTTGTTTGGTGGTACAGTGCTGGGTTATCTGTTACAGCTTTGTGAAACCTGGCCAATCAAATACAGCAGATATCTACCGGAACCAAATGGAAAAAGTTACGAGGAAGGTTGTAATTAAGCAGCCAATATTGATAAATAGAGACAGACCAATTCACTTGCAAAAAAATGCTCAACCACATGTTGCACAAACAACTTTGCTCTCACTACATAAACTGGTCTTAGAAACTCCGTGTCGGCCAAAGTATTCTCTAAACCTTCCCCAAATTACTACTTTTCCAGGCTTTGGATCACTTCTTGCAAGGAAAGATATTTGATTCCTATTAAGCTGTAGAAAACACCTTTCGTAATTTCATCACCCCTCGCTCCACAAGCTTCTTTGCTGCCAGCAATGACAAGCTACCATTAATATGGCAAAATTGTATCGATAGTTTACGTGCTTACTTTGATTAGTTGCAGTACTTCTTCCTTAATAACCTAATAATTTATAAAATGAGGAATTTTTATGATGTTTTTAATAATTACCTATAAGGTTTACTAATAACAGAAGCTTTCTTGGAAATTGGTGGGAAGATAGAAAAATATTTAATTTTTCACTGATCTCCACAGGTTTTTTAATGAAAATATTTTATTTTTCCTAATCACATGAAATGTAACATACTTAATAATATGATTTTACACATATCATTAGCATTCTAAATATGGCGATCAAAAGACATGTTAATTGTCTAGATTTCACATACAACTATCTTTTTTATATGTAACGGACTTTCTTTGACTATCTCTTATGTACGTTTTATACGATACATTTTTTGTTCATTTTATATGGGTATAATGTGTATATTGAGTATAAGTAATGTCATTTACAAATTTATGTTTTAAGATACTTATTACCGTTACCGCACGTCAATACTTTTATCATTCTAACTACCTGGAAATGTGAGCATAATTTATTTAACTTAAAAATCATGCAGCAAATTTTCAATCAATCCTTTAATCTCCAAGTCAGAAGTGATTATAGAACATTTAACGCCTAATAACAATCATTTTCCTTTGTGTAGAGCATTTTAATAGTAACTGTGAAGAGCCATGGAATATAGAAGAAAGGTTTAATAAATATTTCCGGCACAGGTGGTACTTAATTTAATTGGTGCTATCTTGATAGAACATAGTAAAAGTTTAGACCAGTAACTAAATAATTTGCAACACCTTTTAAGATATGTGAGAGAGAATTTTTAATAACGAGATGATGTACCATATTCTCAGGATTCCACAATTGCAAATACAAATGAAACCGGAAACATACAAAATTAATACCCCACATAATCAGAAGTACCTTGCAGTTATAGATATGGATTGGTGTATCTAACTCTTAGCTCTCAAAATTCTTTACTTTTAATTTTTTATGATATATTTTGTTACTCGCAATTTTTATAAAAAAAAATCACTTCATAGACACAAAAATGTGATAAAATAAGTTTGCTAAGATACTGTACAAGTCCAAACATGAATTATAATCAATCATACGAGTCACAAAAATATCCATTTTCTTTCATAGATATGAGATAATTCTTCATTGTATCCTCTTCCAACATTTCTTATCATGATAAAAAAGTCAACTATGTATTAGCAAGTAGTCAAAACACTTATCAGACAAAACAAAGACAAATTTTAAATTCCAAGATTAGGCAAAAATTCAATACGTTACCATTATTAAAAAGGACGTTAAACCCAATAAAATAATTTTACAAATAAGTACCATGTAATCTGATACAGTCAATATTTAATATAGATGTTGACTAATATTTTATTTCAATTTATCACTTTTAGACAGTGCTAAACAATGTCTGTTACACCTCTCAATATCTTTACGCAACCCCGCATCAGAGTGAATAATGATAGAATTGAGTATCCATACTAATATGGCACCTCCTCAACTCGTGGAATCCTCTTTCCTATAGAATACAACAGAAATTATGGCCGACATGATATATGTTTCAATGCCAAAGAGGCATTGAAACATATATCATTTTCCATTAAACATGTGCCATGTCCCAAGTAACTATAATCGAAAGATAGATTCAAAGGCATTCAAATTATTTCTGATATATGGGCATTCAAATAATAAAGTAAAGCATGCAAATCATTTCTGAGGGTTAGATAATTTGTGACATGGACAATAAATGCTTCGACTCAAAAAGCCCTTAATTAAATTACTATAGTTATTTGTATGCAACAAAAATGCGTAAACTAAAAAGTAGTACAAACAACAATGCACATATCTTAATTTATATTTATGTATATTGTAAAAATCAAAATCTATCACAGTTCAAAATTTGTTTTTAGTATAATTAATAGTTTAACTGTCCCCAAATGTTTAATTATAATCTAACTATACTATATAAATTTAGTCAAATGAAGTAATTAATATTTACTCAATATTAAAAAAAAATTGTGCAGGAAGTTCTGGAGCTATCTGCACTACAACAGGCTTTATATAATTACCTAGATTTCAAAATAAAAAAAAATATATATAATTTACCTTATCAAGACCTTAATTAACCTGAAAATGTTTTACATTATAACATTTTACAGATTTAAAAATAAATGAATTTCTCTTCAGATGGTTTGTTTACTGTGCATGAAAGTAGTAAATAAAACCCGTCAATAATAAAACTACATTTAGGTATTATAAACAGTTATGGATACATAGTATTTCTACTAAACTATTTACAAATATTAATTTTTCAAAACATTACTATATCTCTCACAGGCGTAAAAATGTATTTAAAATATTATGACATCTAGAATTAATGCGTATTTTAAATATTATGACATCTAGAATTATCGCAATAATTTTCCTACAACCTTTGCATAGGCTCCTTTTAGACTTTTTCTGTTTTCTTTTCATAATTTCAGGTTCAGTAGTCTCGGAAATGGCAGAGGGAAATATTTTTTCCTATTTATATCATATGTGTACATATGTCTAAAGATATACTTAACGCCTAAAATTATGAAATATATATTTTTGAAACCCTTATAACTTGTACTTTCAAACAATTTGAGACCCTTATAACTTGCCCTTTAACACAATAACAATAATAATAAAAAGAATGAAAAATTGGGTCTACCTCCGTCATCAAAAACAAATTCTTAACAAGACAAAAAGCGAATGTGTAAAACAAGGAATAAAGTTTTATTACATGTAGAAAAGTATGATTACACAAAAGTAGCTAAAGGATCAGCTTGAATATAGTATTTAGGTACTAGTGCAGGAGAACTTGTATGTCAAATACTAAGTAAATTATAGTAATTTTAGTGATGAAATGCTACACTGTTATTGGGTGTCACTGGATTGTCAACCAATTTCATCAAGCTATATTAATATATAGAGACAAATAAGAATTCACTATCTCTTGCTAATAATTGAACAAATGATGTGACATTCAATAGTTTCAAAATACAACATATTGCAATGTCATACCATTTTTATTTTCATGTAAATCTAATAACTGAAGAAATATCGCAACTGACCTATTTGGTAATTACTTATTAACCGTCTCAGTAAGTAAAAGCAATGCCTATATGAACATCCTATTTTGCTAATTGATTTCCCTCAAAATGCATTTCACAATAATCATACTACACATAATAAATATTTTGTACTAATTACAATAAACTGCATGTTTATAAAAGTATAATGACAACAATTGAATACCAATTTTACTACGCTTTGTCATAAAACAAATCATGTCATATTGTATCTTTACATATTGAGTTCACTTAGATAGCAGTAGCTAGGATTGTCTTGCCTTATCTTATATTTATCTTACTTATATAATAGAATACTCTACTCACTTTTAATTTTTTTACTGAACGTATATTGTGCAATTACAATAGAGCTGCCCAATGTTAAGATATGCTAAACAAAATAAGTGTTAAATAGAAGTAAACAGTTAGTTTGATCAACAGTATAAATCTATTATTTACCCCATTAACAGATACGAAAGTAATAAAATCATTCCCAATGTAAACATTAAGATGCATGATTTATAAAATGGAATTGCCAGAATAAAACTGACCTTGTTAAATAAAACAAAAGGGCAAATTATTTAAGCAATAACTCTTGGAATCCATATTCTGGGACCTTAATCCGTTTAATGTCATACACTCGATGTCAATAGTCGCCGTTATACGGATTCTCGACCACGAATTCGGTCAATGTTTTGTAAAATTCACAAAAACACAATATCTAACTGTCAATGTATGGGTCAGTGAACCTCTAGTTTAGCTAAGCTGATAACGCATATTCTGATCAGTATGAATTAACATGCAAACTTCCACAGAACAATTAAACTTTTAAATAGTATTCTTACCTTATCTTACCCCCACAATATTGGCATTCTGTGCCTTGCCATCCATCATTACAAACACAACTGTCATTTCTACACACCCCATTCAAACAATTCTGTTCACTACACTTGGACAAAACGTCCACACAAAATAATAACAGAACAATTAACACAGAACACAAAAACGGTGAGAACCACGAATATTTCCGTCGATACTTCGATTTAAATAAAAATAAAAACATTTGAAGCGATTCTACCATTTTGATATATTCATTTTCAGGCAATTCGGAGTTAGTCGCCGACTCCGACTAGTTTGTTGGTTCGCCCGTTTCGTACGGTACTGGCGTGACGTATGACAAGTGTTGCATGAGTAAAAAATATGTGATAATTGTGACTTATAATCGATGGACTGGCTTTGACATAAAAGCTTATTGAATCCATCATCAAAAGTTGATAATTTAAATACGTATTTTACACAGAATAACAACATATTAAAAATGTTAATACTCGATTTATGATAAAACCGAAAGCGAGCAATCTAAATTACATATCAAGCTAAGTAGAATATAATAACACAAAATAATTTAAACTGACATGGCCAGTGTGAAAACAGGGTCAATATAAATATTTCGCTTTCTTTTCACTACATGTCTATCACAGAATAGAGTAATGTCTATTTAGTACCAATACACGACAGTTACTAGTGCATGCCAGCTGCTGTAACCATTGTTTTTTTTACAGAAACAATACGAAAGTTAATATTTTTTTAAATCAAATCTTTGAACTGCCTCCAACTTATTTGAAGTATTCATAATGATCACATTATAATGTTTTTAATTTGAAGAATTATGATATATTTGCCGTCTTTCCATTAAAGCGCATGTCGATAATATAACATCTAAATAAAATGCAAATTAATAAGTGACACTAAATTTAAATATATAACCAGACTATGAATATAATTAGATAAGGAGGCCAACTATACAAAATAATATATTAATATAATATCATTTCACATTTAGAAAATGATAAATTAATCCACAATATAAAATCATTTCCCAATATAAAATTTAACCGTTGTTGTGCCTCGCTCGCTGTTCGCATAAATTATAAAGGAACTGTAAACAAAACAAAGAATTAAAGGAATGGTAGATCCTGGCTTCTTGACTTAATATGTATCTAGTGCCAGAATAGTTTAGCACACTTAGAAGAGCGAAACAAGTTGAAGTGCTTTCGACGACTGATCTGATGATTTTTGGTGTTATGTGCACTTATTCAATATTTCATTAATTAATCAATATCATTTAAATGCATAGTAGCAAGTTTTGAATTTTTGGTTTGGATATATATACCCATAACCAACAATTCAAAACTGGCTCCTATTCATTCTATTCTATTCTATATATGGATCGGTCAGTCACATCTGATGTGAACAATGTCGAATTTTACACTTTGTTGAGCATGAACGCATACTATTTTCATGCAAATAAGTATTTGGCAATTATTATTACACATTTTATTAAGGTCATATAGGACATTATATAATGTTGTATTTAAAAGTAATCATTTTCAAAATAAAAAGGATCTAATTTCTCTCCCTTTTTTAATTTTATATTAAAATCATATTATTTATATCGCTGCTCATCGTAACTTGCTCCATTATTCATAATCAAGTCATATTTCAATTCTTTCCCCTGGTCTAGGAAACATTTTATTTTCCATCAGACTAAGAATTTATTCCATATATTCATACAAAGAAGTCCGCGTCATCGACCAATAAACTATTTCAGGATATTCTAAGCCTCAAAAATCGAAACTTCTTTTTAAAGATATATTTAGAATAACGAAATTCCAGAAGGTGCCAAGAAAAGGCATAGCTCTTTGGAAGAATGTTAAAGTGTAATTTAAATATAACCATCTTATCAAACTTTAAGGTTAGAAAGTTCCTGAATACAGCAGTGTCTGCAATTTTAATAATTAAAAAAAAACATAAATTATTTTTGCCATCATAGCTAATGGGGTAACGCCCAATGCCAATTGAAAATTAATATCATTTTATATTCGCACTACTAAGAGCAGAGAGAATGACACAACACCTATATTTCTCTCAAAAAACCGGCCAAGTACGAATCAGACTCGCGCACGAAGGGTTCCATAGCACCAAACAATTTTAAACTTATAAGTTTGTTGTTCTCAAAGACACTGTGAAAAACGAAGTTATTGCTGCGGTCGGTACCGAAGATATTCCATATCTCAAAAACTACCCAACATATTTTATTCAAACTACTTTTCTTTAAAAGTTTATTTTAAGTTCTATTATCTTAATTTTTTTCAAACTTTTCACACGTTAGTTGGATAATTAGAGTGGGTAGACGCACTTTTTAAAACTTCAGAAGCGCATATCTCACTAAACGTTGACCCAAATGGTCATGGGGCGTCTGGCAGATGTAAAACATCAAATTTTTTATATTTTTTTATTTTTATTGAAATTGTTTTATTTGAACAATTTGAAAACGAAAATACAAATATTTAGGAAGTTATTAATAATAAAACATTAATTTAATTTTCTTATTTTATTTTTATGAAATAACTTGTCACAAAAATATTACTTAATATTCTATTGAAAATATATTTTAATTTTATAAAACTATTAGCCGACAAGACGAATGTCATGGCATGTAGTATGCATCAGGACGATTTAACTCCCATTCAAACGCGCCATTAAATGATTCACATAAAAAAATTATTTTGAAACCTCTATATAATCTTTAAGACTATCGCTATCTATCGATACCCACATATCTATGTGCATTGGATTTTTTTTCATCCCCCAGTTATATGTATAGAGTGCCACCCCTGAAATTATTTTTTTCATAATCCTAGTTATTGTATAGCGGTTCATATAAGACACCGATCATACAAATCTCACCTATATAATATCAATAGTTTCCATGTAAAATGGCTGTGACATACGAACAAACAGACATACAGACGGACAGAACGAAATTATAGATTCCGTTTTTTCCATTTGGTTACGGAACCCTAAAAAGGGACTACTTGAAAGAGGAGTGTATCCACTTAGATATTATATAAAGATGTGAAATAAATAATTTAAATGTCGCAAATCTGCAGAAGTTTATTTCTCATTCGGTAGAGTTCTACAAAGAAAAGAGATGCATACGTCCATCATGCATCAAACATATTTGTATATTAATGAATTTCTTTGCAACTGAAACAGTCAATTTTTAGGGTTCCGTACTTCAAAAGGAAAAAAAGAACCCTTATATGGTCACTTCGTTGTCCGCCCGTCGGTCTGTCGAGACCCTTTCTCAGTTACGCGTGGAGGCATCAAGTTAAAATTAATATTAAATACTTAGGCCTACGGTCCCTTGGAGCTGTAAAAAGAACCAAGCTTCCATGTCAACGTAATAAAAAAACCCTGAAAATACGGCCATTTATGTCGTATATTTTGACACTCGCAAATAAATCAAAACCCATAGGGTTAACCTAGAGTTATAAAACTTGGTAAGAAACAAGATCTCACGGTACAAGTAAAGGAAAACATTCAAAAATCGTTAATTTGTAGTTATATCAGATAACATTTTTTAAGATTAAGATGTTTAAATATGGGCCTTTGAAAGATACAGATACTCCATTAAGTGTTTATAAATGCCTAAATGTGTACGGAAGCAGTCGTGGCGCGAGTTCCGCACACGCTTGACAGGTTTTTTTATGTGGTATATCTAGTTTATACATACTTTGAATAAATTGGCATAGAGGAATTAGAAATACTTTATTGAGATGTAAACAAATATTTAATTAACGATTATGACAGATACTGTAATAAAATGTTAAATAAACAAATATTTAATTAACATTTTATTACAGCCAATCATCACCGATTTTTTGCATTTTTTCGATTTGGTGGATAGGTCAACTTATTATTTTTTGTGAAATCAAAGTTAAATCTTTTAAAATCTTCTTCAGTTACCTCAAAGAAAAAAAACTCCATTCCATTAAAATACAACTCGCTTGATAATTATTGAACATTTCGTTGTATGATAACATCTTTAGGTGGACAATTTGTAAAGATCTTTACGAATTATCCACCTGAAGATGTTGTCATACAACGAAACCTAGGTTGTGGTTAAGAATTGATATAAAGTAGAAATAATACTACCTACATCCCGTAGTTTCGTTTATTTGTGAATACATATTAAGGAATAAACTGAGTTTTGTAGAAGTACTTCCAGTGTTTATGTGGCTATAGAATGGTATTTATTTTAAACCATATTTCTTGACAGTTCCCTTCATGAACTCTACAGATGCATATTGTCCTGTAACCAGTTGATCTGACTTTTCTTTTTTATATTTATGAATCCTCTGCAACATAATGTAAACAATATAAAAGCAACTGAATCGTAATTAATGTTTAGAGAACAAAGTGAATAGGGGCGGGGAAAGCAAGTATGGTATGAATTATATGCTATACTTTTAATCCAACGCAACCACTTGTAAGACAGCAAGATTTTTATTTGAATTCGAAAATTATTTCTTCCCTTGTTTCGGTATTATGGAAAGTAACTTCTGTGCGAGGTCTGACCATAATCATATATAGCAGTTACTCGTAATTAAGTATTATGTACTTATTTTCTACAGTTACACTGCATACTTTTGATTAAGCCATGATGAGATATTTACCGCACAGGAGAAATTTTTACATGAAAACTTTTAGTTAAAATATTTTAGTTTATGGTAAGGTGATTCCTTACTGTATAATCCGTATAGTCTACGTGGAGGGTACATAAATAGTAAATCCATCACTGCACTTCCTCTTTTACATATTCTCTTCGATGACGTCAAGGGTTGTACTGACTGTACTAAGAATATCACAACAATCATCCGCGTGGTTTCACCAGCACAACAATAATTCAAGAGTTTTATTGCAAAATTTGTCATACTTAAAGTTAGGTGCCCATCCTGGTTTCGTCCCAGCAAAAAGGGACCATGACTGTATTCCATTTTTTTCCTTTTTTTATGTAATGATTATAACAGTTAACAATTTTGCAAAAACGCTGAGTTATTCTTATTTCTATTTGAGAATCACGATACAAATTTCGAAACTGTTACACAATTTTCCACTTACATTTTCAGACCTTTAGGGGTTGATTTTCTAATAAAAGCTTTCTTAGCCAGCACCTAGGAGCACAGAAAAACGTACGCGCCAGACAGTGAGGGGTATTTGGCTTTTATACAAGTGTATTTTTGCCTTCGACATATTTTTCCAAGATTGATTTCATCTCATCACCTTGAATGTAAGATATATGTGTTGAATAGGAGAAAACCAACTGTTTCCCAAATAATCGCCTTCGAAATTAAAAAAAAAGGATTTCTCATTTTATAAAATATTTCAATAGATTTTTAAGAATTCTCTCGCAAAAATAAGACTTTCAAAATGAAATATCTTTAATAAGACCATTTGGCGATATCCAAAGTGCTGACATGACATTTTTTTCATTGTTTTCACAAATATTTTTAATTGGTCGCACTATTCTGGTAGAAAAAATTAAAAAAAATTGAGTTTATTAAAACAATTTTTTTTCCAAAATATTTCATATAGCTTATTATTAACAGTAATGGGTCAATATCATTTAAATAAAAAATAAATAAAGACTAAAAATCTTACATTAGAACATATAAGTGCTAGCGCAATTAGTAAGACAATGTGGAAATAATTGACAAAACTCTAACCCCGAAAAACAATTTTTTTTTTCGCGGAAACACTATTTATCGTCGATGCGCAACGCGACCGATTCCCCTTGCAACGGTCGATCCCTTAACGGGGATAGTCGGACGTTTCGGAATATACGAACTTGGCATCGCACAATTATTTTAGAAATGGTGAGAAGATCCTATATTTTATCTATGGGATCTTCATTTTGTCCGGGGTGGAGGGGAGGGGGGAGTGCAGGTCATTTTATCCAAATTTCCCTACTGATTGTGAGAGTTCAACCCATATTCCTCTAGGTAAAATTCAAAGTCGATTGTATAGACAACGAAGCTCCATAAGTTAGCACGATTTGTTGTTTCAAAATAATCCTCAGTTATTTGAATTTCAAAATTATTTCTTCCCTTGTTTCGGTATTATGGAAAGTAACTTCTGTGCGAGATCTGAACATAATCATAAATAGCAGTTACTCGTAATTAAGTATTATGCACTTATTTTCCATAGTTATATTGCATACTTTGATGTATGATTTTGATTGAGCCTTGATGAGATATTTACTGCACAGAAGAAACTTTTTACAATTATTAAATTTTTTAAAATTTAACAGTTGTAAAAAGTTTCAATTACAATTATTAAAAATTGACTTATAAACCTTAACACTTTATTAAAATTTGACTTATAAACCTGAATTTATTGTAAAAATGTAAAAATGTAAAACAATTTTACAATTTAGAGGCTTTAACAGTTTTTGATAAAGATTGCAATACTAAAAAGGCTATCAAAAATGTTTATAAGTCCAATGTTTGAATGATAAATACATTTCTAAAATTAATTTTAAATATAGAAATAAATTGAACTATTTATTGAAATAAGCTATAAGAAGGGTTCAATATCCATTCCTCACGATTCACAAAATATCATACCAGTTGCTGTAAAGTCAGATTCCTACTTTTCTAAATTACCTTCAGGGCATAGAGACGTTCTTACCTAAACTAGAATTTTCTTACTGCAAGATAATTTGTGTTAACTTTAAAAAAAAATTAAATCATAAGTCGATATTTTACCAAATTCAATTACTATCGCAGTGGGGTATAGAAAATCACTAAATGCCAAGTTCCATGAAAGAGCTTCTGGATGATACTTTGTCAAATACTCATAAGCTCAGTATTTATTATCATCACTTACAGCCTCTTATTGGTAAATTGTGTGAAATAAAAAATATACTACGGCATTAATTTCCACGGTTGTTACAAAAAACAATCAGCGTTCACTCGGTGCTCACTAACTTTTGCTCATTTTTACTATATTTTTAAAATACACTGGTAACGATACGAGAGTAGTACTGACAGTTCTTAGAACTGGCCATTTGTAATAACGGTAATTAAAAATAAATATAAAATTTCGAAAATCGAATTCTTTAGTAATCTATTGTGGTAATTAAATTGAATTAATTTTTTTTTAAATTGGCAATAATTTTAAAAATGTGTATAGTATCAAAATGATTTAATACGAGAAAATATCGTTCATTGTCGTCTCAATTAATAACAAAGTTTCGATCTGATTCGATTGGTATTTTATGATGAAGCTTCTTGTTGTGCTATTATTTACGAGTTGAAGCGTGGTTATACCAATCCACTTGATGGTCTGTGTGTGAGGAATATCCCTCAACAGCAATAACTGAAGACAAATTCAATGCTGTGCGGCTCATTGTAAAGACTGGCAAGAGGAGACTAGCGGATGCGAAAAAATTTAGGCATTGATAAGAGTTAAGTGTAGAAAATTCTAAATTAAATGAAAGTTTAGTCATCAGGGTACATTAAAAATTAAAAAAACCCGCCAAGTTCGAGTTGGACTCGCGCATGAAGGGTTCCGTAGCACCAAACAATATTAAACTTATTTCGTGTGCAATAAGGTATCTTTCGACATTTGTAATTTTACAATAGTAGTTGTGTAATATATTTTGACAGTTAGAGCGGTTGGAAGACGACAACTTTAGAAGTATATATCTTATCATCACCTTTTAATTGAAATAAATGTTATAATAATTAAAGTTAATATTAAATTTATTAATAACTCATAGTCTTTTATTTTAAGTTAAACGTACTTTTCGAAATATAAGGTACATGAAATAAACCTTCCTTAAGCCAATGACCTTAGGAAGTACTATCGCGATATTTAACTATATGCGTACCCATATAGGTTTTGTGATAGCTGAATAAAGAGTATAATATATTTCAGCTTTACAAGTAAAATTTCCAAAAACATTATCAAGGTGTGTTCCTCCTCGCATGGTAACACAGGTTTACAGTAAAGATGCGTATCCGGCATTCTGTATAAATATAAGTTAAAAATATTAGTGCGAATACAGTTATTTATTGCGTTATCCACATATACTAAAACAAAAAAATCGGTCAAGTGCGAGTTGAACTCGCGTATGAAAGGTTTCGTAGCACAAGCAATGTTAAACTTATAAGTTTTTATTTCTCAGACTTTGAAAATGAAAGTTATTGCTGCGGTCGGTACCCAAAATATCACGTATCTCAAAAACTATACAACAATCTTGTTCAAACTAATTTTCTTTGCAAGTTTATTTCAAGTTCTACTACCTTAATATTTTTCAGAATTTTACACACGTTAGTTGAAAAATTAGAGGGGGTGAGGGACATTTTTAAGACGTCAGATGCGCATATCTCAACAACTACTGACTTAAATAAAAAAGTTATTTTGGAACCTCTATATCATTTTTAGGATCTATATAGGTCTATATAATTTTTAACGATACCCCACACGCCTGTGTGCACTGAATTTTTTTTCAACCCTCAGTTACGTACCACCCCTAATATTATTTTTTTTCTTAACTTCACTATTTCATTATAACGGTTCATAAATTATATCTACTATCCACATTTCATCTATATAGTGCCAATAGTCTCCGAGTAAAATGACTGTGGCATACGGACGGACAGATAAACAGATGGACAGACAGACAAACGGACAGACAGACAGGACCAAATTACAAGGGTTTCATTTTTGCCATTTGGCTACGGAACTCTAAAAAGATTACATTTTTTTTTATTTATATTAATAATCATAAACAAAATATCTTATTAAAACGTAGAGAAAAAATTTACAACACGTACTTGAGAAAAATAGCTTAAAGACAATGTGTAAAATACCGATTAACGATTATTGCAATTCACTTACCGCATAGTTTTATAATTTAAACAAAATAGTTGCATTATTTATATACTTAAAGTAATAGTGACAAAGAGTACAGCGTATTTATATTAAATTATTAACAAGTATTAATATTATTTTTAACCATATAAATAAATGACTTAGTAGATCTTAAAAAGAGTAACATATCCTGAATATGATATCTAATCTTTGGTAAACTTCTAATAACGTTTTTTCCACAATTTCGAAAATTTCTGTTAATAATTTCGGAGATTGAGGGAGGCGGGACACATTTTTGTGGACATTTTCGACTACATCTCTAGAAATATCTTAGATAAAATACTCAAAAATATTTTTGGAATGCTTATAACTTTTCTTTCAATTAGAAACAAAAATGTTTTATTTCTTCAAGTGTCGCTTCCAAAAATTAATATAAAATTGTATCCACAATTAAATGAAACTACGTGATGTAGTATTATTTCTACTTTCTTTAAGTTCTTCATCACGACATAAGTTTCGTTGTATTACAACATCTTCAAGTGGGCTATTAGGGTATGGTATTTTGGCTAATAGCTAAGTAAAAATAATACTACATCACGTAGCTTCATTTAATTGTGAATAATGATTTTCTACAAAATTAACGACAAATATATTCAATAAAATTATATTTGAATAAAAATATGAAACGTATCACAAAAATAAAAAAATTATAAAACATCAAAAATTAATTATATTTTAAAACATAAAAAATAGTAATAAGCCATTCAACTTCAAAGGCAAACAAACTAATTATATACCTGATAGGAAATTCATATAAACATATAAAAGAAGAAACTGACTAACTGTCTTGATATATCAACGCATAGCCTAAACCACTAGTTTTAGAAACTCATAATTTTGCTCAACGGTTCCTTGTAAATCGCATACATGCTATAACTATTTCTCAAACGCTTAAAAGACCAAAGTGTGGGGTCAAAACTTGTAAGAGAGAAAAAATAGATTCTTTTATCAAATTTAAATTTTGTAGAAATATTCTAAAAAATAAGTATTTAGTCATTAACCCCTAATGGATAAGGGTTATGTAAACAAATTAATTTTATTTAACAGATGAATGATATGTAGTAGCAGTGCTATTCAGAGAAAGTCAATATTTCTAGGATTTCCATAAAAGTTAGTTGTACTGCTGGAAAGTATGTACAAATATTTATTTTATATCAATCGTTTCTAACTATCCCAAATAATATTATAAACGCGAAAATAAGTATTTTTGTTACCCTTTCATGGCTCAAATTTTCAAGAAATTTTCATAAAGTTTGGTTTAAAAATTGGTTGTTTTATAACGATAAACATAAAATATCTTTTATTTTGAAGTAATACTAATTCTGCGCGAACTGAACCACGAGCAACAATTAGTACAAAACAATATTAAAGCGAACGATAGACGATCATTGCTGGGTTTCCTGAAGGCATCATTTCCAATTTTTTGTGTTTATTTTCAAGTATTATTTTTATGAACGTTGCTCATCAGATCATTTAACTTATTATCGGGCATAGTAGAACTTAGTGCTATACCATATTTATAAAAATAAACTTCGTTCTTTCTTCTCCACTGTTTTTTATTAGTAAATAATAATTGCTTGAAAAGGCAATCTGGGTTGATTGGTACTCTTTATGTCTAATTTTTTATCTATTTGTATGAAAGCTAAACACTACTTACTGACTGGCTCATTACGAATTCTCCACAACCATAAAGCTTACAAACTTGAAATTTGACATGAACTGATATCTTCCTTGAATTCTAAAAAGGATTGATCGAAATGCAATCCCAAAAATGTGCAAAAAGAGGCGAACGTTTTTAGAAAAATTTCGAAATAATCTAATATTAACATAAAAATTAATATTTAGACTCTGAGACAGAAACAAAGAAATACCTATTTCAATGTTTTTGGGGAAGTTGCTGCCAAAAAATCATTATTCTATACAAACTGAATAAAAGAAAATGCAGTTACGTCCCCTTTTTGTCCAAGAAAATTCGGAACAGGCGGCTAGTTTTACATAAACTATTTATAGAGAAAATTTAGTTAGAATTTCGTTGCCATGGAAATCAAGTAGCCTATTTGGTTTTTTTATCTACCATCATATTCTGATTGATAATTTGCAACACTTTAAAAACAAATTAAAATCGATGTTTTTTGTTTGGATAATGCATGTTCTCTTATTGTATTTACTTATTCTCAAAACTTAAAAAAACTATATATGCGAGTAACAGACAAGTACCGATAAGCTACTACAAATAACTCTTGCAATTCAAAATTCCTGTCATGGTGAATAACAAAAATGAATAAAAATTAATCAACAACACAGAACAAAAATCAGCAAGTATATTTTCATAAATAAAATCATCCTTCTGTAAATAAAAGTCACAAGACAAATGAGAAAAGGATAAGATGATGATAATGAACGAAGTACGAAAGGATTTCCATCTTCAAATTTCATATGAGTAAAAATTTAGTTAAAACCATAATCTAACCATATGGACGGTAATAGAAGTAAAATTTTCTCCGTAGGAAGTATGCAGTTCAATGCATATTTGGTATTGTAAAAAAACCTATTACCAAAAGTAGTGAACCGAGTTCAAATAGCCATTGAATAAGAAATACACTGAAACGTATAAAATAATTAAAATATCAGTATTAATTGGAGATTTTGCGGTAAAAGATCCTTTCCAAACATACATACATACATACATATATATATATATATATATTATATATATATATTTATATATTTATATGTATATATATATATATATATATACATATATATATATATATATATATATATATATATATATTACAAATTCATTCATGCTTGGGAACGATATTTTATTTGAAGGATTTTTTTTGTTAAAAAGTTTTATCTTTCTGTTTTTAGTACTTAAAATATTCTATGTTACCCAGGACAAGTTCTCATAAACTCGGGAAGAATTTGGTGTTACCTCGTTTATTTAAAATGAAATAGGCATTTACGGCGTTTAAGGGACATTAACACATTCATATATGTATGCATACATACAAGTACTCATACGAACATATCAATAACATCACCTCTTTTAGCTTCACCTTATTCGGGTTAAAATATACAAAGTAAACAACGATAGATGGTATTTATCATTTTCTGAATGGCGCTATGATTGCATTTATTAAGCTGCTATCTAAGCAGTGATTCAAAACGAGATGTTTTTTTATTCTTACCACCTTTTCAAGTATAATTACAGCTAATTATAGAGACTTGCAAGTAATGAAATTAGCATTTGAGAAATGGAAAACTGTTTTTGCAAGCGATGGGAAAAATGTTTTTACAAGCGATGGGAAAATGTTTTCATATTCTATAGAAACCACAACATAATATGTATCTCTTTAAGCAAAATAAAGAAGAATATAATAAAAATAAACAATATTTCATCAAGAGCAATACCATTTAATTTACTAATAATACAATAAATCTTATCAAAGAAATTGATTTCCGTCTGTTATCACTTAATACGCTCCACATCGTCACGCCACTTCCCATCGAAGGAGAGGCAGTACGGTCACAGGGAGTTGATAAAAATCAGGAAGAAAACACATAAACTTGCGTCACACTGATATTTTGTAACCTTGTTTGATATTTTGTCTTATAAACTTTCCGCATATACTGTTCAAAATCTATGTTTGCGTTACGCTTAATTGCCTTTATTTCATTGAAAACTACAATCATCATGAACATAACTACTATTTCATCGTATCTTCGTTTCTTCATCAAGTTCAAACTCAGAATTCCTTGGTAAAGCTATAAGCGTACATCCGACGTTTTTTTGTCAACTGATTCGTCGGAATCTGTTTTTTATATATGTTCAGCAATAATAACGGGTGAACCGATTTCGATGATTCTTTTTTGATTGAAATATGGTACTTTAGGGATGGTCTCATATAAATATAATGATGATTTGAAGAGGTCCGGAAATGCATGATGGAACTCCTTAACGAATGACAGTAAATCGACTATGATTCAAAATATTTCTTACAGATAGTTGATACTTTGCAAAATAACTATACCACTTACCAAGCCAGGGTTTGATGATGAGTTCTGGAGACGAACAATGGAATTCCTTAACGGATGTTAGTAAATTAACAGAGATTAAAGATATTTGCTACTGGTAGTTGTTACTTTAGAAAATAACTATACCATTAACTAGGACAGGGTCTGATGATGAGTTCTGGAGATAAAACAATGGAACTCCTTAACGTATGGTAGTAAATTAAAACGTGATTCAAAATATTTGCTACTGGCAGTTGTTACTTTGCAAAATAATTACACCATCGATCGTGTTAGTGTCTGATGATGCATTCTGGAGATGAACAATGGAACTTCTTGTCGGATGATAGTAAATCAACCGTTATTAAAGATTTTTGCTACTGGTAATTGGTACTTTGCAAAATAACTACACCGTCAATCAGGTCAGGGTCTGATGATTAATTTTGAAGCTAAACAATGAAACTCCTTAACGGATAGTAGTAAATTAAAACGTGTTTCAAAACGTTTGCTACTTATAGTTGTTACTTTGCAAAATAACTACACTATCGACTGTGTTAGGGTCTGATGATGCGTTTTGGAAATGAATAATGGAACTTCTTATCAGATGGTAGTAAATCAACCGTAATTAAAGATATTTGCTAGTGGTAATTTTTACATCGCAAAATAACTGCACCTTCATCCAGGTCAGAGTCTTATAATGAGTTCTGAAAATAAATCATGCAACTTCTTAACGGATGGTAGTAAATTAATCGTGATTAAATACGTTTGTTACTGATTAGTTATTACTTTGCAAAATCTGATATTGGATGTCAGATATGGAGAATGGAATTCCTCAACGGTTAACAACTAACCACTGGAGGCAACTACTATCGTTTCTGTGTGTTTTTGATAACCAACTTTAGACAGAGGGAAATTATCTATATATTAACTTTTGCCCGTCACTTTTAATAATTATACAATATTTTAAGAAAGAAAATAACTGAATGTTAGTTATAGTGTGATGATTAGAATTATTAATAACTTCAAATTCTAAAACACAATATTTTTTAAAAAACTCACTTCAAAAAAGTACGTACTAACAAGTAAAAAATTATTAACTCAAAATAGTTACCCACTTATTAGCAATGAATAACTAAGTGACTTGTTTTTGAAGTCGGTGCCAGCACCGACGATGCCAGAACTTTAACAAATGTAAAATTTTAATCATAAATATGCCCTTTCTGAATCTATTTCGTATTGTGAGTACATTATGAGTTAAGGTTATAAATTTACATTACAAATTATATTAAAATATAAATTTGTTTAAGTTGGCCGACAGTCCTGGCACCGGTTTCAAAAATATGTAACTTAGGTATTTATTGCAAACGAGCAGGAACCTATTTTGAGTTAATTATTTTTTATGGTTTATTAATTAAACAAGAAGTTGTAAGAAAAAGTTAAAAACAACAGCGACCAATGAGAAGGGCCAAAAAGATACACACAAAGGGCAAGAGGATGCAACGTAGTCAAAGAACAGTGGAACCAGCATAAAAAAGGTATTATTTAGAATCCTTTATAAGAATTAAACTAGTTGACAAATTATTATTAATACCAATAGGCTTCTAGTCGAGAGAAAAAGAATCGGGAAAATAGGTCAAGAATTGCGACCTCATATGTATATATGTTCTAGTACAGACCAACGGTTGGTATGTCATTTTTCAAAAGCAAATTTAGGTCATAATAGATATTTAAAAAAAAAATATAAAAAGGTCTACTGTTTGTTAATTACTTGTAAAATTACACTAGTTGTAATTACTTCTATCGTCAAATTAGAGACTGGTGCCCTAGTACACACCCCCATTGTTTGTGCTTTATTATCTTCTAGCGCACCAACCCCAAATTACTATGGAGATACTTAAATTAATTAAATTCATTTTATTTCAAATTTAACAATGCCCCGGAGTATAATAGATTAAAAGTACAATTTCACATAATCTTCTTACCATTACATCAAAATAGGAAAAATAAATTTGTTATTAAAATAAACATATTTGAGTTTGTCTTCTTGAAATCTTAAATGTTCTGAAGGCAGAACCTATACTTTCTAAGTAATTACGCAGGGCAAGAAAATATTTGGTAAATGTGATCTATTGTTAATCTTTTTTTATCCTGAAACGCTTATGACATATTGGACCGTCATAACCGTCACTAGAGACGAGATTAAGTGTTTCATTCGATAGTCCTCTTCATCATCAGTGGTGATGAGACTTATTGTTTAATCCAATATTCTTTCATTAAAGCTTCTGTTAACAGATTACTCACGTGTCTGTCTATCTGTAGTCTGCCAATTCATATTATTTTTAGAAACTGTTTTTTGTACAAACTTGAAATTAGATATATTGATCAAGCATATTAATCGTACATATTTCAATAGCCAACACTTGCTCCCTAAAAAGTTGAAGATGTCCCCTAAAAAGTACATACAATTTTCACGCTTTATGATCTTATTTTGACATACGCAAAATAAACTAACAATAGTATTAAAAAAAACATAAATATTTATATAGACCTGGGATTGAATTTATTTTGCCCTTGTGGACTGCTTACAGAAGATTTAGTACTCGTATTTAAAGACTAACTTTTATGGATGGAGCGGTTACATGATCCTAAAATGTTTCATCACATTTCGTCTTAGAAACCAAGGAGCGACATTTCATGTTTTATGTAATCCATAAAACTCAAAACAAAAGATGTGACATAAAAAAATTATAAAAAAATTCATTGGAAATTTAATTTTTTTTTTAAAAGTGTAGAAATAAGTCTCGCTCTACTTTTTTAAAATAACCGACTGGTTTCTAATGTTTTAGTCTGGCTGGTTTATTATATATGAGACTGGTAATGTTTTGAGATAAATGAGGGGAAAAAAATTAGATTCAGGGATGGATTTTCATAATTTTAACCCTACTAAACTAATTAATCAAAATATCACCCTAACAGCCTTCATATTCTTTAGATACTTCTTATTACATACTGTTTATTGTGACCTTTTCAGATGCTAGAATAACCAGGTTTCTTGCTGAGCAAGTGACACAACTCTCGATCAAGTGACACAACCGGCTACGTAAGAAATAGATCTTTTTCAAATCTACTCCGACATTTTTAAAGTTTCCCTTGAGACTTGTTAATTTACCTGCAAAGCAGAACTTGGATACCATTATTGTATATGTAAAAAATATATTTTGCTGTTGTTACCGCTTTAAAAAAAGCTCTGAACAAATAACTGCCTTATGAAAGGAATGCGTCTTCTAAATCACATATTAGTCAGACCAGTAAGATGGATGGATTTTATAAAATTAGGGAAAACATATCCACACTCCCAAGGAAGAACATTATAACTCAGTTTTTGTGATTTTACAATTAAATCATTTAGTTAGCAAAATAAACGAAATAATGTTGCATTAGAGTACGTACTAAATACCATTGTACCGATTTTTTTGACTTTATGGTTAAAATGTTAATGGATGTGGGACACTACGACATATTTTTTATACTTATATTTCACGAAGAATACATACAGCATTTTGAAAAAATATTTAGAAATAAGTTTTCTCATATACGTGTTACGTCATTTATTTTCTGTTTTTCTGTAAAATTTCTCCACAAACCGTGTTAAACTAAAAAGCTATGATACGTATAAATGGAGGCAAAGACAGGTTTTATATTTAATAAATTATAAAACTTCCATTTTAACCACTGAAATGTTCCGTAAGAACATTAAAAACTTATCATTAATAAAATATTTCAAACTTAAAAATAAATATGTTTTGCCAAGTATTCCAAAAAAATGGGCTGTAATAAAATATTAGTATCATAACTTAATATTAAACCATGTCTCAGTTCGGCTTACGATGAAATGTCATTGAGATAACAATTGGTGACGTTTCCAATCCTTGACACATTTCTGTCGCTTCGATAACTGATACTCCTTAGCCCTTCATACGTTTTCACTTGTCCTTGTTCCTGTAGGAATTACCCTTTTTCAAATTATGTTTCAACTACTTCTCATAGCAATATAGAATGCTGTAATTCCACACAAGACTAGCAATAAAATTTCTTAGAAACGGCCATTTGTAATAATGGCAATAAAAAATTTTTTCCAAATTTCGAAAGTAGAACTTTCTGGTAATCCATTTAGGTACTTGAATTTATCATTTGTTTTCATAAACCGGCGGCAATCTAAAAATTGCGTATTTGAGGTTAAGATGAATTTAACACAAGACAATTTTCGATACATGATTTTTATGACTTTGATTGTGGTCTGAATCACCAAACAAAGTAACGATCAACTTCGATTGGTATATTATAATCAAATTCATATATTATAATCAATGAGTCCAGGATATATATTTTCAAAACATGTTACAACCTAAAGCTGTATGTGATAAGTTAATTAATTAAATTATCTTATTTTTCCGGTCTATGGTTTCCTAAAAATTTTTTAATGACATTAAAAAAATATTTCCACGCGAATTTTTCCTTACCATTCACTTTCTGTTCAAAGTTCTTTTCCTTCTTTAGTTTCCGTACTTGTGGACCAACAAATATCATCTGCCTGGGGCTTGTTCTTGTTCTTGCCTTTTATTATTTATATTACAATACGACGTATAAAACCTTCATCCATAGGTGTTCCTTTGTTTGATACAAGGCATAAAAAAGGATAAATTATATCGAGAGTTAATATTTCATTATGTATTTAAGTATTTTATGATTGCTATAGTAACATTTGTTGAGCATAACTTTTATTATAAACATATTAACGTTGTTCATTGTTTGATACAAGGCATAAAAAATGATAAATTATATCGAGAGTTAATATTTTATTATATATTTAAGTGTTTTATGATTGCTATAGTAATATTTGTTGAGTATAACTTTTATTCTAAACATATTCACGTTGTTCATAGCATTATTAAGCAGCAAGTACTTTATTAAAAACACATTTTCAAATAAGTACCAGAAGAGTTGATTTAATTTTTTTTTAAATCGCTATCTTAATTATTTTTTACAGCAATGCTCAGCGTAACTATACTAAGTAGCTTTGTAATTGATTATGGGTAAACTTCCCTTTACTAATTACTTTAATGGGCTTCTACAGTAACTCTTAATTGGATCATTACGTAGGGTATTTGCGAATTAGTTCATGAGAGTAATTATATATATTAGATTTGAGGAAAGTCTTCTATAAATTACATTTGGCCATTGCTTTATCATTACGAGTATACTATTATATTCAATAATAGTCTATTTATAGGACCAATTTCACTGCATCATTTGTCATTAATGAAAGTTTAGTCACTTAGTTCGTGCATTTCTTTTAAAAAATGTATTTCTTTTAAAAAATTTTACCTTTCCATTTATAAATTACTTAATATTCATCATTAAGTATCGTAAATTCTCAATGTGATTTACTGGAAAAAGTACCTATTTCCTGTACAATGTATCAGAATATTGGCACCTACGGGTATTTATTTCATACATCGTATTATTGGTACCATGGAATGCGCCATACCCATAGAATGCTCATAACACGAGCCTCAGGTAAAGTCAGGACCTCTCAGGAGAAACTAAGCATGTTATACTTCGTTCCATGCAACGTTTCCAAACATTCTACTTTTTCTTGCTAAGTGTAGATTTTACGGAAACATGTCACAACTTTCCATTAGCCTAGTTCGATATAACCTATATCGATCGCCATAGAAATAAATGCGATCTTTGTAAAAAAATCCTTTGTCTGCCAAACGGTCGTTTGGATCCACTGTGCACCGTTTCTCGATTAAGTGGCTTGCTAAAATATATATTAATTTACTTTGAGATTTAGATAAAATTATTACTACCATGGAAAGCGCATATTCCGTAACTAACGTTTTTTTTCGAATTTGAGTTCACGTTTTTTTTTCAATTTGAGCAAATGGTTGTAGTTGGATGGTCATACTGGGCTTTTCAAATTAACATATATGTTTTTTTTCGAAGTATTTATTAAATATAAGTATAAACTCAGCTGTCGTATCAACAATTACAATTTTGATTGCTTAGGCCACAACCGGAGTTGAACATCTCTGTTTCATGCAAATTGTTCATGGAGTATAGAAAAAACAAACAAATGTTTCTAAATATTGTTATTGCGTATTGAAGAGAATTCATAGGAAAACGTCACTAACGAAAAATAAAGAAAAAGCGAATTCAAATATATTTTACGCCATCCACAAATAAATATATTACTATTTGCCCCCATAAAGAAACTATAAACCTTTTAAATGTCACTAAGAAATGTCCATAATTCGCAAGAATTAAAAATAAAAATATTTAAAATTCCGATTCATTTTACATCAACAAAAACGTCCTCTACATGAAAAACCGTCCAATTTTCCAAGCTTCCGCTGCAAACCGAACGCGCCTAAAGCACAAAAGCTTTCACACCTCCCCTCAAGAGCGTCCGCACAACCCTTACTCGCAGCCTCCGCGGGGAGTGCCTCAGTGCGCGCGCTACCGTCCAACGGTGTGGACGCGTTCGCGGATTGTACTGTGGTGCTAATAGCCAATTTGACGTGATACCGTTTACTTGGACATTGAATTAATTAAAACTGAACGTACATTTGCTGTTAGTTTCGGTAGTAGACTTTTAAATAAAAATTAAATTAAAGAGTGTATTTGGAAATATTTTTCAAGATGTAAGTATTATTTAGATATTATTTTTAAACCAGCTCTCTCTCATGAATATCGTTTTTTAATTACAAATCTATAACGAATGTATTTTAGATTGTTAACAAGAAAATATTTCTACATGTTATTAAAAATTTTCTTGGAAATAAAATATATTTAGTGTTTGTGTTTATTTGCGCTGAATATTCAATAACTGCCAATTATAATATGAATATGAAAGCTCTTATACGTTATTTGTGGGAACTTTGACATTTAGGAATACGGTTATATATATATATATATATATATATATATATATATATATATATATATATATATATATATATATATATATATATATTTATATATACGGATCCGTAAAAGTCGGATGTGATTTATAACAACTCTAGCAAATAAATGTCGATTTTCATTAACAATTGCTTGACGCTGATATGTGGAAATTTCATAAAATATTTATGAAATCGAAGACAATTTGCTTAGTCAAAAATTGATTTTTTACTTTATTCCGTGTAAAATGGGAATATATTTATATTAACACGACTATTAAAATTTGTAAAATATATTTAATTTTAAGAAACGGTAAGTATTCAATTAACCTTTTATATAAAGTTTATTTTTATTAGGTTTTGTAAATTTTACCTAAATAATATACGTTTTGACAATATATCGTATTTCGAATTTTATCTATAACATTCACATTTCATAACATTTATTAAACATTTTTGGCGCTTGAAATACTTTTTTTAAAAATATAATAATGGAATAACATTCTAACTTAAATGTAGAAAATTATTATACCAAGAAAAATAGATTACACTCGAAAACCCATGACCTGTGTCATAAATTTTAGCACGTGTTATATCTTATGCGTAATTTGTAACATATTTCATGTTCCGCCAATAATTATATTTGATTTTATCTGAGACACTAATACGCTTTATATTTGGAGCAAGAAATAAAATATATATATGTACATACATATATATATATATATATATATATATATATACATATATATATATATATATATATATATATATATATATATATTTCCTTGAAGGCTGCCTAGCAAAGATCGATTAGCCTTTATTTATAGACCTTTTTTGAGTTCCACGGCAAAAAGATACACAAATGGAACCTTTATAGTGAAACTGTGACATCCGGTACCGCCCAGCTAGCAATATTTGTTTATAGTGGAATAGTATTCTTTACCATTTTTAATATTCTGCATTAATATTTACCAGTGTTTATTACTTAAAATATTTGATGTAAGCCTTTTTAGTATTATTCAAGAGAATTTTTACATAATTTTAGTGTTAATTTCCCAATATATATATATATATATATATATATATATATATATATATATATATATATATATATATATATATATATATATATATATATATATGTGTGTATATATATATATATATATATATGTATATATATACCCTTCATGATTGTATCTGTTCAAAATTTTGCAAGAAAGTAATCACACAGCTGACGTTAAGTTTAAAACTTTCTCATCATCTTTTGATACCGGTGCGTTAACCTTGCGATAGTACTGAAGAGCTTAAAGATTGTTCTTCTACTGCATAAAATCGCTCATTTATAAAATACATTAGAGGAATATCTTTACTACAAGAGCAAACGGGCAATACAAATATATAAAATAGTTATATAGAATAAAGTGGAACCAGTTTATATAAATAAGATGGATTCAAATACCAAGTTGTGCACTAACATATTACATACCGCAAGAAATGTTTAGGTTTTGATTTTCAGACTCAAAAATTGTTAAAATATTATTACTGTTAAACTGTAGTTAGAGCTTAATTAAACACGAAGAATGCTTTCTTTTTAAAATAATACCTTCCATAGTATGATTCGTTTAAAATATTTCTTGGTATTTTACATCCCAAACATAATAGTTAAAATTTGTTCACACACAAATTACATTTTAGTGAATAAGTTTAAAAATATTATTTACGAAACCTTGAGTTGTTTCCTATTAATATTGTATTTTCAGTTAATCCTTCATTCCTCATCGTTTAACATTAAACATCTTCTCATCTCTTTCTTTTATTGGCTTATTATATTCAATTTACTTTTGTTAAAAAATATTTTTTATTCTCGTGTTATTTAAAATAAATACACTATTTTTCTCTTAGATTTTCATTTTTTATTCCGTTAGTTATTGTCTTCCATATAAATATCTCAACTGTTCCATTTACTCTGGGTTTAGTTTAATTCTACTTTCATGTATTCATGATTTTGTTTCATTAACGTGTTGAAGCAAAATTGATTTGGAAAAAAGATTTATAAGATATTTTTAAGCTTTTGGGTGCGTGAAGTGTTTTTTTTTTGTTTAGTTTTAAAGTTTTCTACATGTACATTTACCACAAGGGTATTGTCTTTTGAAATTCCTTCTCAAATTCCGTTTTTTTCTGTAGATTTTGATTTTTGTTTAACGATTCATGTTTCACATAAAATTGTTTATTTTACTTCAAGCTCACTTACGAGGACAGGTCACTTCTTGGTAAAAATTTTGCCGTTGCAATCAGTCAGAACATTCTTATTATTCAAGTACTATGACAAACTTACATATACAATTTGTTTCTATAGAATATTTCAAATGATGAAATGTATAAATTATTAAAAAAACATTTTTATGTATTATATTTTTATTTATTCACTAAATTAGTATCCCAAAGGCAATTCGAATTTTATTTCGTATCAATTGCGTATTATGAATTATTGAAAATATACCTAAATTGTGTATTTTCTCCACCCCATAAGTAACGTTTACAATATCACATATTAACAACTGATTGTTTATCCATTTTATCTGTCTATACCAATTTTGTATTTTTCATATAAAACTAAATAAATATTATAAAGGTGAAAGTTTACATGCATGTATATTTGACTTTTTACCTCGAAATCTAAAGGAGTTCCTGAAGGACAGCATTCTTTATGGTCTTCATGAAGTTCCCACATGATAACGTAGAATCGCCTGTAAAGAAAATTCTTTAAGTTTGAATATAACATGTATTAACCCATTTATTCCAACTCCGCAAATTCGAGTGTGGTTTACGGGACACGGCATGCAATATTTTCTCTCTTTTACAACTCTATCTAGAAATTGTAATAAAGATAATTTGGAGCCTGAATTTGCACATGGCTACATTGCTGTAGTCCACGCAAAATAAATCGTGGGCTAAAGCTAGTTATAAATATTATGAAAACCTTATCTGAACATATTTGTGGCACGTGGTTTACGAGTACAACTAAAAGGCTTTCTTACGCATGCGCCTACGTTTGCTACTCAGAAGGAAAACCTGACGTCAGGATGAAAACAGTTTCGTCATTTTCCTTTTCACAAACGCCCACGCTTTACTTTAAGAGTGATGTAATAGGTATTAGGAGTGCAGCCGTGTTATTGATATCAAAATGCTTCGCAGTAACGCGACGTGGTATTTTTGAAACTACACATATTATATGTTAGCTGTGCCCCACGGTTTAAATCGCCTGAAATTCGGAATAAGAACATTTAGAACTTGTTTTCTCTCATATGTTGCTCTTGGGTATAAACTGTTACCATAGAAAATTTTATCAAAATCCGCGTAATTAACTAACAAATAAATATATAGACAGAAAGACAAATATTCTAAAAACAGCTTTTCTGGCTTCTATTATCATTCTTAATTCTAAATCAATCATTCTGTTTAAAATATTTCCATGTACAAAATTCACTCTGTTACAATTACAAATTAATTAATAAGGATCAGATATCAGTTAAGGATAGATTTCAGTTAAAGACTCCTTCCAGTTAAAGAAAAGTTACTTCTCGTCTAGGAAGTAAGTGTGAACGTTAAAATTTAAATATCCCTTTGTGCCAATTCTTTTTTTCTAATTACAATTTGAGGTTACGAAATGAATCTGTGTGAAATAGGTATATTTATATATATATATATATATATATATATATATATATATATATATATATATATATATATATATATATATATATAATTTAGTATGAAATAGATATATAAATTTACTTTATAGGATATAATTACAATTATAATATTTCCGTAACTACACTGCAATGCTGAAATTAACAAAAATGTTTATTAAGAATTTTGAATTTATGAGTTAATTTTGATGTTACCAACATATGAGACTAAAGAAAACAAAACAAATAAAATAAAAATGAGCTGTTTCGTCACCAAGTTAGTTTTCATTTTGAAAATTTATAATATACGCCATCTCGTACCGAAAATCAGGTACTTTAAGAAGTTACCTGTTATAAGAAATGACAGAAACAAAAAAAAATTGGAAACCCTTCGCTGTGTTAAATAAAGGTAGTCACTATTGGTTGTAGAAAATGTCAACATTGTACTAGTGGTTGCGTAAACTGTCAGTAGTTCGCTGGTTGAGTAAACCGTTAAAATTTCACATTTTATTCAGTGGATTTTCCATTTTACTCCGCCCGGTTTCGGATTTTCCATTTTTTCTGCTTTAAAACGTTCGGCCGTAGGCATCATAAGAATTAGTTTTGCACATTACTTTTACATTCTTATAGTTATGATCATGTAAAACAAATGTTGTGCAATTGTAACTTTTGATATAAAAATTTGGCAATGGAAAATCAAATGTCACCAACAGGTAACACCGAGCGTTACTTTATAATTATTTTTTACAAATAAAGTTTACTAGTTATTAGACAATATACAAGTTTACTAGTTACTAGTTATAGTTATTAGATATCGTCTTTTGTTTTCACTTATTTTGCAATATAAAATAAGTGTAAATAAAATGCTAGGTAACTAATTTTAATACCCAGTGTCACCTGTAGATCACAATTCAACCAAAAATCTATTTTTTTACTTTAAATCGTTGACTATCTTTAGGACGTACCAATGAACTCGTTATAAAAGAAAAAGAAACATTTTTTTTTCTTGTTTTCACATGGGAATTCTCGCGCATAGACATATATTACAACAGTTTATTCAGTCGTTCCAATAGTAATCGCCAAGAGGTAGACAAACAATCCAATAGATGAAATAGTTTCTCTAATGGATTTCTTGGTAAACGTCAGTCATACAAATTTACTAAAGTGACAGTGACAACACTGGCAAACGATCATCAGAACTCCATTATGTGTCTCTTTTACATCTATTGTATAGATCCTTATCGCAATATTCTGCTATACATATAATCATAATAACCTTTATTCGATCAACAACATAAATGTAGAAAATGACGTTAGATTGTTAATCTTTTAGCTTTTGGAAGTAAAGGTTTTGGAAATAAGTGGTGATATCATACATATTATCGTACCAGATTAGCTTATGTCTAATTGATTTATTTTAATCTACACGTTCTTTTCTAATACCTACAGTTGTATCAACCTAGGAAATAATCAAAATATACAAGAAAACATTGTAATATATTATTGAATATATTTGGCGTTAATTTTGTAGAAATTAATTATTCACAATTAAATGAAACGACATGATGTAGTATTATTTCTACTTTCTTTAAGTTCTTTACCACGACCTAGGTTTTGTTGTATTACCACATATTCATCTGAAGATGTAATGCAACGAAACCTAGGTCGTGGTAAAGAACTTAAAGAAAGTAGAAATAATACTACATCACGTAGTTTCATTTAATTGTGTAATATATTAATAGATATATAGGGGAAAATTTGAAAAAAATTAACTAAAATTGTATATTCTCTGATATCGCGACTAATTGAGAGCCGAGAAAACGAATTATTTTGAGAAATAAAATAGTTTTAATGTACCGATTAATTAAAGCATTCGATACGGATGATATTGTTGTACCACTCATGAATTGCTATATAGCGATGTCGTTCATATTGAATATGTTAAACCATCTTTAAAAAAATCTACCTTTTACAGATTTTCAAGTGCTTTTTCAATATATTCATTAAGGCTACAAAACAATCGATGATAGTCCTTTATGCCAGTCTATTCTGTTGTTACTCAGTCTCGTAATACGCACGTAGTCTAAGCCTAGTCTACAGCCGAAGGTGATGAAATAACCGTTCGCTTTGCCGTCACGCTTTCAGTACTAACCGCAGTCCTAAGCGCATGCGCTAAATCAACCTCCGACGTAGGTTGTGTACGTGAAACACGTGCTTCGCTTCGAACACTGCTTACGTAAACGCAGCAGTATTAACGTAAACGTAGTAGATATACGCTATGGGTGAAAGGTTATCACAGCACCTGTGATCCTACTAGTGTTTTAAAAACGGAACAAAGGATATTTTCTGTTTTGAGAGCATGAAAAAGTGTTCCGTTTTGAGAGCATGAAAATGAACTTTAGTGAAAACATCCATTTTATTTTGGCATTACTTATTATTATGGTATTTCTTTTAGATTTATAGATTTGTTTCTAAGTTGTTTGATTACAAAATAGTACAACTAAATGATACGAAGTAAAAAGTGAAAATGTTTTTTTTAATATATCTGTAAACGGGAGTCTTACAAAATGTTTTGTGAAAACTATTTTTTTTAAACTTATCTACAACTTTGTTACGAGTTTTTCTGTAATTTTAATAAAAAAAATATGAACTATTCTTTTTTAGAACTATGGTCTTTAAAACACATAACTCTACACTTTTATGAAAAAGTACAGCATAGCTTATTTGTAGAGAATTTTGTCATGGAAAATTTCATGTGATTGTTTTTAATAGGCTCATTTTTAATGGTTTTCCAGCGGTGCAAAAGGTACCTCCGTTTCGAAGACCTTCCTAATCGAAGGCGAGTGAGGTCCATAGACGTAAAAAAGTTGTGTATTTACTTCCACTTTATAGTAGAATAATATTTAATACAATATTTCATAATGTTTTCCTAAATTATGTGAGGTTTTGTGGTAATTAATTTTACACCGAATTCATTCTTCATCGTTCGTTAGATAGAAACTTTTGGTGTATTTTTATGCGGTGTCTCCTACAGGTTAAAGACACGCTGCTTCGCTTGTCCAGTTAATGATATCCTTTTTTTTTAAGTTCTAGGTTGCGAGTTATTTATTGGAATGGCTTCGTTATTAGCAATTGCAGGTCATTATCAGTAAAAGTATCAGTGTCTTCGTCGAGACAAAATGTTATTGACTCGTTCAGCCAACATTGATGGACATTCATGATTCTATCTGCATAAACGACATTGAATCTTCCAAACATTCTCATATTTTCATCATTATTAAAAATACGATAGAGCGCTGATCATTTTAAGTCGTGCTTACGGCAGCTTTTTTAGCCGTGCTTAAGCCGTGCTTATTCGCAGGCTGCACCGCCCCTAATTTTGATCCTGCAAAAATTAAATTCAGCGGTTCTGGAAGCGCTCACAGCTTATTTATCATTAGTATTAACATTTGCGATTGTTTTTTCTGCCTTTCTTTAAATTGTAGATCTTCTCAGCTACATTTTAATTTTATAGTAAACTCTAAATGTATTCATACGAGCTGCATCTCGGGGAAAGCGAGTACATGTAGGGATTAAGTCTGTTTTTTACAGTAGCTTTTTGTAAATCGTCTGCATCTCAACATATTTATTGACCCCTATTTTAACACTACTGTATAAATCGATAAAATACGTTCGTCGACGATATTCAAAACAGTGGGGTCGACTTCAATTTGGAAGTCAGCCCTGGGTATGTCTCTAGGGTATAAATAAATTTCAATTTCCCGCAGATGGAAACTGTGGGTGTTGTGTCGCATCCAGAGAAAGCGGGTATAATATTTTATTCACTATTATGTTTCCCTATTGCAGGCTTCAAAGAAAATATTTTTTTTTCTGATAAACAGCCTTTTGTAGGTTTTAAATAAATAACATTTAGACGATGGCGGTCCAATGTTGTGAACAAAACAAGAACATTAATATCCTCGATTACGATCGTTACAGGATCAAGTAGGGGTTACTTTGCAAGGGCAGAAATTATAATGAGTGTGGCTGAATCCCCCTGGCCATAGTCGGCAGACCCACTTATATAGGCCTAACTCTCCTGCTTTTATTTTAATTGTGCTTAAGTCATTTGAACTATACGACATAAAGCATCATCAGAGATCGTCAGATTTATCGGATTAGTAAATAAAGTATAAAACTTAAAAACGTTCATATTTAATTATTATCAATTAAATATGAACGTTTTTAAGGCCTCCATATTTTTTAAAGGTCAAAACTTGTCAAAATTCCTTATCGCTGAAAGAACAATGGCGGGAATCGGGTAAAACTTTTGTGGATACAAGCTACAAAAAAGACTCTGCAAAAGTTTATTATAAGTTGCATTTAACAATTTTAGTGATTCAGTTCCAGTTGAAAAAACTAAACTGATAATTTCTACCAGCAGGTCTTTTTAAATGGTATATGTTCGATTTTTTATTCTTGCAGCCAGCTTTTTTTTAATTTTGGGGAAATACAACAAAAATAAATTGTAGCTAACTTCGGCAGTTTCAAATTTGAGTTTCAATTCAGTCATTATAAAATCTAGAATTATGTGTATAACGCTACCTTTGAACTCTTTTTCTCTCCAGGAAGTTAGGTTGCACTCCGAATCCTTCAGATGCAATATTGACTTCAGTAATAATATCATTCCACGAGTCACGATATGACTGTATCTCATTCATTAAATTTAATATGAGAAAGCAATTTCAATATTGAATGAAATCCGTCCGGACTGAATTACGATGTTTTTGTTATCTATCGTTGTAAGTATTATATGCAAAAAAAGAGTCTTAAGTAGGTCCTTAAGACATCCAAAATACTAAAAACAGAACTCTTTCAGGTAATTTTATCACGTCTATCAATATGTCTACTTGTCCGCCCGTCTATTTAATTACAGCATTATAACTTTTCAATTTAAGTCCAATGGTAATTGAAATTCTAAGGAAGACGTAATTTAATCACTAAAACATAGGGTTTAATTAAGAAACTTTAATTAATTAATTAAGAAAATTGAAGAAACATTACCATGAAACTAAGTCATCGATATTGAGTATAAGCTAAAAGTATTTTCATTTAATATATTAATATACAAAAGTATTTTTGTTTAGTATATTATTTAACAAATAAATATATTAAAATTCGTTTAAAAATTTTACCTTACATAGAGGTAATTTATATTTATCGGATATAAATACAATCATATATTCTATCGATGTCAACTAGGACATTATTATTTATCATGTAAAATAGAAAATATTCCAATTTAACTACGTTTATGATGTTATTTTTGTCTTTAAATTTAATTTCGAAAAAAATAAATAAACAGAAGACAACATGATTCAGGGTTCGGCGACTGGGCGCCATGATTGTAGCCAGCATAGCCTGCTCGTTGTTTGAACCGTGGTCTGCGTCTCCTTCTGCTCGATCAATATTGTAACACTTTTAGAATAATTATATCTTAAGAATATGGATTGTTGGAATGATATTATGATGCTTTAGTCTGTGAGAGATGGCCTGAGGTCAGTACAGTCATAAAATCCATTTTTAGGGTTCTATGCCCAAATGGTCCGAACAGAACTGTATTGTTGCGACAACGGTTTCTGTCTGTCTTTCCTCCTTTCATCAAAGGCCTTTAACTTCTGAATGGAGTAAGAGAGGATTTGAAATTCATACATAATAAGTAGTTATCTAATCTAAAACCAGAAACGTTATTTTGAATGACTTAAAATTATATTTCGAGGTTTTTAAAATTAAAATGGCTTAAAATTATATTTCGAGGTAGTTCAAATTAAAATGGCTTAAAATTATATTTCGAGGTAGTTCAAATTAAAATGGCTTAAAATTATATTTCGAGGTGTTTAAAATTAAAATGGGTTAAAATTATATTTCGAGGTATTTAAAATTAAAATGGCTTAAAATTATATTAAAAGTAAAGGGAGGCTGAACATTTTTTTTCTGCGTAGGCCTATTGGGGTATTCTAACAAATCTCCTTGAGTAGAGCACCTGGCTTTTTTTAATTGTTTTTTCATTGAAAACAAATGATTTGCCCGAAAGTAATACTGAGAAATTCATAATATTCTTATACCAGTGAAAGATAGTGTATCTTTCACCGGCGTAAGAATATTAGATAATATGTTTATTTATTGAAAAATAATATTACTATTATTAATAGTTTAACAAAAATACTAAACTACCCTTATATATTCATATGTACCACGTGCTTAAAAGGTTTATCTGGAAATGAGTTCGATGTAAATAAATTACTGCAAATATGTGTAATATTGTATTTTATTATTTTATATTATTACATGACATAGATTATCGTTATATAATAATATGAAAACTTAAAATCCACTACTAGAAAAAATTAAGGGAACAGAAAATTCTTTTAAGTTTGTTAGTAATATTTAATGCGCTGTAACTTTGGGAAAAATAATCTTACAGAACTTTCTATAATTAAACTTTTAATTAATTTTTTTGTGCAATCGAAAAAATATCATGAGAAATTTTTTTTTACAATTTGGCCTGGACTAACACAATTTTTTTCAGACGTAATCAATACCAAGATCAAAAACCCTATCTGTACGACAATTTGCTACTGAGATATTGACTATTGACTGAACAATGGTCATTTTGTCTTTGATCATCAATATCCCATGAACTAATTAACGATCGTACCGAAAACTAAAAATTTCAGAAAATTTGTTTGCTCAAAAAAAGTAGCTAACTTTGAAAAAAAAAATGTTGTTTGCCTTTTGGGGAGAGAAATGTCTCACAGGGTTTTTTTAAATCAATACGTTATTATTATTACGATATACAGCTTAGAGATATTAACTTTTAGCACACTTCAACTTTAAGCCGACAAAAATTAAAAAATGAAAATTTTTTTTTAATTTTTTCTGTGCGATTATTTTTCGCAAAGTTATAGCGCTTCAAAATCAATAAAGGTTTTAAAAAAGCTTCTACTCCCTTAATGTTTTGGAGTAATGGTTTTAATGGAAATATATATACGTCCCTTTTTACACCTAAGTACATCACTTACTTTCAACTTACCTCCAATTGCAACGCTGTAAGATCAATAAAAAGGAACCTAATAAAAAACTATCACATTAAATTTTATTAAGAAAAGGCTCTATAAATAAATTGTGATGTACTTTTTCGTAGGATTACAAATAAAAGAATTACTTTGCTTTATACCTTATCATCTCAAACATTATTTTTACTTTTCGTTCATATATTTTATTATTAATTTACGGCAAAAAGTTATTAAGAAAAATTTTATGTAATTAAATTGTCTATAAAATATACCTAACATTCTGTGAGATAGATATATAGATCAAAAATCATTTGACCATTTTTCAAAATGGCGGCCGAACTGCAATGCACCCTACTCCGTAAAATCAGTTTTGGGTTTGAGTAAATTGCAGTATAGCGTACTACCTTTCCATCGACCATCCTACATGTCACAAAAAATTGCTACCTTCCCAAAATTCACGATTAAATACCATTTCACTGGATTAATAAAAATCTTTTATTAATTGATTAAATATTATGATATTTTAAATATAAATTACATATAAATTATTTAAGTAAAAGTCGCACTAAATGTGTGAAAATTATCAATAATTTATTTATCTTGTTTAAAATATACTTACAAATGTCAATTTGGCTCCATTGTATATATTATGGTGATGTTGGTATAAGAAACTCGTTATTTGGAGGTTTGGATAATTGGTACAGCTAGAACGTTTTTTTTCGAAATTCTCTCGAAAATATAAGGCGACAACATTTTATAATATTTATTTCACATTACGGAGAAATAAGTTATTTTTCAATAAAAAAACATACTCTTTATTTTAAATTACTTTTTCCTAATATTAATTACATTTATATGTTTCATTATTGTAAACACAGCCTTCCTTGAAAACAAACGGTCTGGCAAATAATCCACTAAACAGAACTTTAATCAATGCATAGTTTGATGATAATAAAAGTGTGACAGAGTCAAATTTAACACTAAATCAAGCAACGCGTATTATGTGTACAAAAACATGGTTAAACTATTTCGCATTAAAAGTGGCTAACTTATAAGCGTTATAACAGAAAAGAACTCTAGAAACCGAACTTTCGACAACGCATCTATAGTAACGACATCAACAAGGCAGTCATCTTTTCTTAGTACACGCGCGTGGTCTAGTAGCAATTTTCTCGTATGCAAAACATATATTTCTTAGTCAGATTTTCGAAACTGCTCTATTGATTTTAATAAAAAATAATAGATATAATCTATATACCAAAACAAAAACCCTGAAATTTAACCCGTTCAAATCTAATAAGTTTTTGTCGAGTTTTCGTAAAACACAAGTTTATACTATACTTATTTGCCAACTATCAAAAAAATTCATAGAGACAAGCAAGCGAAGCGTTCGATAATGTAATCAGAAATTCTTAAAAATCTACTTGCTCGATTTGTTTGGATATGTAGTTACCATAATTTTTAAAATGCTTTACTAGCTTTACTGAAAGAATTGAATTGAATGCATCGACTGATCCTACATTTATCAATTCCTCATATCTCTCCTGCCGATTTTTACTTTTGTTGGGGTTCCGTACCTCAAAAGATAAAATTGGAGTTCTAATAAGATCACTGACGTATCCGTCTAATTGTCCATTTGTCAGAGTTCTTTTTTTTATAAACCACTTTGATGTAAAAATGACATAGTGAAAAAGCATATTAACGCGCATTTATCTCAATAGTTAACACTCAATAATATTCACATTAAAACTTCATAAAGGGGCAAATAAAGTATTCGAGTAATATTTTTCTATTTGTTTTTTAGGCAAATCTTAAAAATTAACTGAGTTATAAAGGTTTAAACTTTAAATTTAACTAGCTTTACTCCAACCATTAAATTGTTATATATTAGCTATGTTTTACTAAAAACAGGTAACTTAAATTAGTAAACCAAACCATTATGTTAAACAGCTTGAATTGAAAGGTTATTAATTTCTTTCTATTAGTTACAGGTTATATTGATCCATCAATATAACCTGTATGATTATATGTACCCATCGTTGATCAGGGATGAGTTCTCTACATTTATGTCTACGACTTTCGCGTTTAGACACGAGAGTATAACGTGTTTTATTTACCGTCATCACACTCAAATTTTACCAATATTTCAAGATTGTAAAAATTTATTGATTTCGATTGCCTTAAGACCTGATTACACGGGACGAGTTACTGGCATGCCAGTGGAACAGTATTCGCCTTGTTTACTCGCATGCCAGTAGCTCGACTCGCCTTGCCCGGTCACACTCGCGCGAGCTCCTGGCATGAAAGTAGACAGCTACTGTCCTCTCGCATTCAGTAGGTGCTAAGCTGGTCTATACGAACAATGTTATCGCAATACACAAGTGGCCGTTGTTCATACCGAAGCGGTTACAAAAATACTTTGCGCTGAAATACTTCAAGCTGAAAGTGCTGAACAAAAAAATAAGAAAAAGAGAAGGATTTGAGTCAGGAATTGGATGCAAAAGAAAGGCAACACATAGAATATTTAAAGAGCTACATGATGAAGATCCCCGAGAATATAAAGCAGTAATGAGAGTGACGCCTACACAAGTTGACGTCCGAGAGGGATGCGAACTGTTGCCGGAGGTGTGGTGGGAGACGGCGAGTGGCGAGGGAAAACAAAAAACTTTATAGTGACTCGCACGCCAGTACCTGTCCCAGTTGCACGTGCGAGTTACTCATATGATGCGGTCACACGGGGCGAGTAGCTGGAGGCGAGTAACTCGCCTCTAGCCACACCCACGCCAACTCGCCCCGTGTAACCAGGCCTTTATCTTCATTAACTCTTTACTGGGTATCAATCCACACCTACGCACTTTTTGTAATTAATATACGAGTTTATTTTGATTACGTCCAATCTTTTTAGAACAAAAAGTGGCTTTAAAGGATTTATATCAGTGTTACCATATACAAAAAAAATTAGTGTGGTAGATATTGTGTTACATCTAAAGCAAAAAGTAGTATATGAGAAAAACATAATTTATCACAAAATTTAAGTCACCAAATTGTAATCGACTTATTTCTGTCAAAACATGTTAAAATACTCGTAATTTCATTATTATGCCTTGGCATAATAATGCAATTAATAATTTTTGGACTATATAATCTGAATAAACTAATAGCCAGACAACTGATAACAAAATTATCAATATTTAAATGAAAATATTCTGCAAAAAATTATCATTATCCCAAAAAGTGTGTAGATAATGTAAAAGATAAAAAATCGCGGACTTATTAAATTCTTAATGTTCCATATTAATTCTGTTTATATTAAATACTGTTATTTAATATAAATCGAATTACGAATTTTACTAACAATATAAATTATTATACAGCCCATACACTGAGAACAGATAAAATTCGAAGACGGATAACAGTAAAACAAAGAAACGGAAACCTATATAGATACACATTTATATATCTTAACAAAGTCTTTTTCGACATATCTAAAAGTATACCTATATAGAACTCCACACATTTCCACTTGCATATTTGATATGCCGGATTTTCTACCAGGAAGTGTGTTACACTAACCTCACTATTCTAACTACTCAAACAAAGAAGCCAAATATATGCGGTGGGCACAGCGAAATCGAAGTCTCGATTTAGGGCGTCATATCTTAATCCGCAGCTCAACGAAATAGTGTGTAGACTGCCAGTAATTCTGGTAATTATATTAGACAGACTTTTATTGTGTCTAATATGCTATATATATATATATATATATATATATATATATACATACACGTTAGTGTGTGTCAATTTGTTTAAGTTCCATAATACCAATAAAAAACGAGGAGCATTGAATTTTAAAGATAACATTTTACTCGTAACACTTGTATATTATAATAAAAAAACGACAAATTGTCGTAAATATCTACCTCCTCATTTTCGAAATTAATAGACGAGTAAATTAAAAAAAAAACGGTCATGCATGAATTGAAGTCACGTACCAAGAGTTGGTACCAATATTTAAAGAATAGGAACTTAAGCTGAAGATATTATTCTTAAATTTATCATTAAATAATTTAAGAAAGTAAAGTTTAACTTATAAACTATAACTAGCTTCACAGGGAGAGAAATTACAAATTAAATTGAATAGCTTAAATGTTATAGGTAAATAATTAGATAACGTGATATTCCATGTTTTCAAATATCTAGGTCATATATTCTCGGGAATAAAATGAGTATATTTTTAAAATTTTAATATTGTTTCATTAATTTATATATTTATCAACATTTGCAGTATATAATAAAAAATAAAACCGATGGCCTGTAGCAGTCAGTCGGTAATTTTGACAAAAACGCCCAATTTGAAGCTTTATGTTTCGTAAACGAATCCCTGTATCGCAAAAGTGTTCATAACACACCTCCAATATTTTTGAAAGATCTATTTAACCCTATACAATGTACAATGGGACATGCGAATAAAATATAATTTATACCCGATTCAGAGGTGACCTAATCGTTTTTTTAATTTAAAGCTTAATATTTTGTAAACAAATCCCTGTATAGCAAAAGTGTTCATAACATACCCCAATATTTTTGAAAGATATATTTAATGGTACCCTGCACAATGGGACACGCGAATAAAATATAATTTATACCCGATTCAGAGGTAACCTAATTTTTTTTTATTTAAAGCTTAATATTTTTTAAACGAACCTCTGTATCGCAAAAGTGTTCACAACATACCCCCATTATTTTTGAAAAATCTATTTAAAAATACCCTGCACAATGAGACATGCGAATAAAAAATAATTTATATCCTATTCAGAGGTAACTTAATTTAAAGCTTAATATTTCGTAAGCGAATCCCCGCACCGCAAAAATGTTCACAACATACTCTCAATATTTCTGAAAGATCTATTTAACGATACCCTGCACAATGGGACATGCGAATAAAAAATAATTTATCCATGATTAAGAAGTAACCTAATTTTTTAAAAATTTAAAGCTTAATATTTCATAAACGAATCCCTGTATCGCAAAAGTGTTCACAACATACCGCAATATTTTTTAAAAATCTATTTAAAGATACCCTGCACAATGAGACATGCGAATAAAAATTAATATATGCCCGATTCAGACGTAACTTAACTTTTTTTTAATTTAAAGCTTAATATTTCGTAAACGAATCCCCGTATCGCAAAAATGTTCACAACATACTCTCAATATTTCTGAAAGATCTATTTAACGATACCTTGCACAGCGGGGCATGCGAATAAAAAACAATTTATACTCGATTCAGAGGTAACCTAATTTTTTTTTAATTTCATTTTTTTATCTTTGTAGGCATTATAAATATGCAGAACAGAGTCAGATTTCAACTTTACAGCACAAACAGTCTGCTAGTAAAGCGGCTATAACATGAAGATGGTCATACAAACAAATATAGCGAAACTATAAGTGATACTATGAAACCCTAACTACTATTAAAACTGGCTCATGAACTTGCAAATACCATTTTCTTTCTTTTTGTAAGAAATTAAATACTACATCTATTCCAAATAACAGCAAAATTAAGATTTTTTCAGGTTTAGTAATTTTGGACAGACAAAACCAGATCCTTTTAGGAAGGCGTCATTTTTTCCTTTTAAAACACAGAAAACTAATTTTGGAATTTTAGGTTACGAACACATATATAATCATAGGGAAATTAATTTTTCCATTCCAATAGAAATATTGCAAAAGCGTAAAAATTATGAAATTGGTTTTCTTACGTTGACATAATTCGCATTTCTACAATGTAAATCTAACACTACTTTTATTAAAGACAAAGTAAATTTTTTCTTATCAAAATAACTAAGAAGTTTCTTATCAAAATAATTCATTCTTTACGGTCCTTCACACGTGACAATAATAAAACAAAATTTACATTTAAAACGACGTAATATGGATGATGTAACTAAAATATTTACATAACGATATTTTAAGGTTTTTATGTATAAGTTATCTTTTCTCGCTACGCATGACGTTACAGATATCAATCAAACGCTGGCCGACCCTCGCTGTGATACTGTAATCTGAAACACCGACTATATTTTATCAAAGTCAAGAAAAGCGAAGCTACGATTGTTGGAGAATATAGGTGAGTCACACTGTCGTGACGCGAGAAAAAATGACATCTGTCGGGAAAAAAAAACTTCGAAACAGTTTCAGAAAGCTGCATTTTTGACTTAAAAAAATTTTACCTCATTTCATTTCCATCCTCTATTCACACTTAAATATTATCTCTATGCAAAACCAACACGTTAGACAGTCCATATAAAGTAACAAGAACAGTCCGTCTCAAGAGAACTGTATTCAAAGAACAGGTTGGGTAGTATATGTAAAGTAACATGGACTTTCCATCTCTAGAAAACTTTATTCAAAGTAACACTGTGGACAGTTCACGTGAAGTAACATGGACTGTCTGTCACTAGAGATCTGTATACAAAGTAACACGTTGAACAGGCCATGTCAAATAAAGTGGGCTGTTCGTCTCTAAAGAGCTGTGTATATTCACTCACAGTTTAATTAACACTGTCGGGTATGTATATATATATATATATATATATATATATATATATATATATATATATATATATATACACGCACTAAACGTAATAAAAGTGCACATTTCTGCTGTTATTTACTTTAAAAAGCTCTTCGTTCTATCAAACTAACAATTCAAATTATAAAGTGTGAAAGATACATTTTTGTCTATCGACAGGACCTCCGAGCAGTTTTGAACTCAAAAAGAGTTACCGCCGTTTGTCTAGAAAAAAATTGACAAATATTATCGCGGATTTTTTTATCTCTCATGGTTTTGCTAGCGTTCGTCAAGAAGGCATAGAGACCAGCGACTTTTTGTCCCACTACGTTATTATTACATGTGTCTCAAAAATTATGTACAATATGTATATTAGTTTTTGGATGAATCCTTGAAAAACAAATAACCAAACGAAACATTTCACATACATGCTAATATAATAATATTAGCTTGATTACATAAGTTTTTATAAGCGCACGATGCGATTTAATCTATTACTTAAATATTTTTCATCTTATATATAATTGTCTACAACAAAATAAACATAAAAATACAAGGTCTCAATTTGTTTATCATTTAAGGAAGAAGGAGTCAACTTTATTTTATTTCATTAATTAACACGAACTTAATATTAATAATTATAATAAATGCTTAATAATTTCCTAACGCTATGATGTATAAGTAGAGATACTGAAACCAGTGATTTGAGGATTAAAATATAATCGAACTACACCTTAGCTGAGAGGTTTTGATCAGAGTTTCTCGTTCATTTCCGAGTTCCCTGAAATTAGCGCTATAACCAGAAATAAAATTTTATGATAATAAATGTTTATATTCCAATTTTAGAGGTTATTTTCTTCGTTATTGGTGTACTCCCCTTAAAACTTAAGTTTGAATTAAACATGTTAACTACTGTTTTATCAAAATCAAACTATGAGTTAAAATTAATAAATCGTTGATAGATATACGTGAATAATGAAAAAGTCATCTTGTGTTTACGGTTTCCTTCAATTAATTCACAGTATTTAGTTGTCAACCATTATATTATCAACCATAGTTTTGTTTTAAGAAAGCTCGAAAATATAAGATTTTATTATCTTATTTCAGATTGTTTGTTCATTGTAATCCCAAATCTTCTCCCAAATAAAGCCGTAAGGTACCACATACTGTATCCAATAAAATAGAGCCAGGTCAAAAGTCATATACATTTTCATATAAGGAATAAGTACTTTTTAATCTAAAGAGAGTGATATTGGTTCTATATATATTTACTTTATTTAAAGTGCAACCATGGAAGATTGTGATAACCAAAAAATGTCTATTTCTGTTTCTCATAACTTAAAAGTTATAATAATTAAATGCAATTTTGTTATTAGCTGTTTAAGTACAGAACATTTATAATATTGCGAATCAAATTATAGGCAACCAAGTATCAAGGTTATCAAGATGGATCTGGTAAAAAAATAGATCTAAAAACTACAAAGGACACCGGCGAAAAAGTACCGACTTATTGTACCAAAGCAGACAGAATTGATTTGTGAACCAAGAAAGACCTTTCAGGTAAGAGTAGAACTCACACTACGAGGGTCCCATACGAAATAAGGCACTCATAAACATTTAAGGGTACATTGTAATTTTATTAAACTATTTACAAATATTGATTTTTCACTACGTTAGTATATCTTTAACGGAGTAATGACGCACATTTAAAAAATCGTCGCTATAATTAATCGTCTTTTATCAACCCTTTCGTCATGATTTTTGATTTAATAGCTTCGAAAATATACTGCCATAGGGCAGTTTGGACTTTTTTAGTATATATTTTTAAATACACAATTTAAAATTACGAAAGAAAATATTTTTGTTTTCCTTAGAACAAGACAACTAAAATAATATGGAAAATTAAAAAATTTGGTTAATTTTTTTTAACCCTTATTTAATTCTTATATGAAGATTTTAAAAAGTTAGCTAGTACAAAATATGTGGGTCAGTGAGGTGTATTACTATGCCAAGTTTCTTGGTAGCATAATTTCTGAGAAAATCGGCCGCAACAGACGGTTGACAAGCGGAGATGTGACTGACTTTCCTGAGTGATCGTGAGGGTTTCGCCTTTAGTTTGGGATACGCAACTCTACACATGGGCATTTTTGATATTATTAACATTTGTGGTATATCTAGAATCCTTGCACTCAAAAAATATTTGCAAAAATAATTTCTTAATACACTTCGTAAATTCATCAGAAAAATCTCTTTCATAATTTAGGATTGGCTTATCACAAATAACATTTATCCTGAATTGATCATTAATCGATAAAAAAATATTTGGTCCTTTATAAAACCCATTACTTGGAATATGACTATTTTTATTTTTGAAATAGTAATATTACTTATCTAATAAATTGTGTTTTTTTTTAATATTGAAATCATGGATGTGGTAAAAAATTAAAAATATGATAAACCGTCAATTAATGCTATGTGAAAATCATTAGCCACTTTGCACTCATGCGCTATGAACAGCTATAATACTTTGCAGTCAAAGACAAGTCTTTCATAAAATACTAATTAAAACAATAAACAAACATCAAACACGAGAGCCACAAAAGGATAAGTATTTTATCTTCATTGTACCAGACAAACCTTTTTATCATTTGTTGTCGTGTCGTGTTAAACAAAGTAGATATGTTCCTAATTTCATAATGTTTAAAAATAAATTATAAATATTATATATATATATATATATATATATATATATATATATATATATATATATATTTATTTATTTCTTACTCCACATTTTTATTAATGTATTCATGGTTTAGAATGCGGTTTTACAGCATAATTTTCATAGTAGGCCATAGTAGTAACGAACTGTGGACGTTCCCCGGGTTTTTTGACGATCTGCCATATGGTTATCTTTAAATTAAAGAAAATTAAAAATACGATTTTACTTAACTCTAAGAACTCCTAGAAACTAGAAAAAAATTGCTTTTACCCCCCCCCCCTCTCCTCTTCACCATTCTGTAACTTATATATTCAGGGGGATGGATAGATAGCGTTGTCACCAAAACATGGCTTAATTTTGGAACTTTAGGAACAAAACTCTGAAAACAGGCACCAATTATATCAATACCATATTTGTTTTCTTGTGGCTAGAGTGATCAAAAACATTTTTTTTAATATCAACGAAAATATTATTAAATGAAAAGTAATAATCTAATCACGAATCATACTTTAATAACAAACTTCCTCAAACACCATTTCTCCAAGTACGAAAAATGATAATTATCAAAATATGAAAAATATTGACGTACCACAAACATGTGCTTTTCATATTTCATGCTCCAATTTATACCGTACCATGGAAGACTGTTAATTAACCGGCAACTGAAACTATTTCTTAATTAAAACACATCAAATCTACTAATTATTTTCCATGAGATATCGAACAAGAAAATAATATGATGAAAGATTGATAACATGCTTTGTTAATAGATGATGTTCATTAAATTTATGTCAACATGTCAGACAGAGATCAAGTTCAAGAGAGAGAGGTCAAGTTCAAGTTATTCGGGTAAAAAGATTTGAATCTGACCGGGTTACGTTTAACCTAAGTTTTTAATTATCTCTCGTACACAGTAACAGCGAATCGGAAGTAATATTCAATTTTTTATAATTTTTTATAGCGTAACCTACAACAACTTACTCAAATAGACATCATACGGTGGTTTTTACATTGATTCACGTAAACTGACTGAATTAACGTCGAATGTTAACATGGTTTCAACAAGTTTAAGAGTCTCCAACCATCACCAATGATAACTCTCAGAATGCTAGTACAAGAAACTTCCATTAGTCTATGTAAATAGTTTCCAAATTTGCTGGAGTACACACCAGCAAAATAAACTGCGTAAATAACACGTCGCCAGTGCTCATACATGTACGCAAAATGATAACCGTCGTGCTGATAAAACGTCATCGAACTAACTCAAATCTCGTCACTAATGGATATAACACTTATGCTAGATTGAGCTATAGTATATAACACTTTATGCTAGATTGAGCTTTTAGAAGGGCAAAATTATAGGCCAAAAGAAGTTTTAAAATTTCCAGTAAATTTCCACAATAAGACTTTCTACAATAGAAATTATTAAGCTTAAAAATGTTTCCAATATTACAATTTGATTAAATTTTATGACATGGCTCTAATTTTGTATGAATATTTTAAAAATAAACAAGAAAGAGAATATTGGTTAAATTATTTATGATAGTTTCTATAGTATAATAGTGTATACGCAAAAACATACGCAAACAATCATAAGCTCTGAAGACAGGCGCCTGTCACAACGTAGATTTCGCGCTTTATTGATTTTGCTAGAAAAGCTTACACAAAATACGTCTGTCGACTTGTTCCATTCAGTGACATGTTAATACGTACCAACAATATGACCTGTGCGCTTATACGATCTATTTCAGTTGAATGATAAAACATCCTTATACCTCAAGACATGAAAGTAATATAGTAGTTGACTCATTCTAAATTTTGATATTTTTTGTAGACTATTGTGAAAAATAAGTTAATTAAAAACCAGTCTTGAAAAAAATTCAAAAATTGATCGAAAAATAAATTTGAAGATACGGATAGAGTTGTGTATATACCTGTCTCTTTTCCTCTCGTAGAATATAATGTGCAATATTGAAAATGACCTCACAACACAGTATTGCCGTCCTTCTCTAAAGGTTAAATTTAAACTTTTATAACTCGGTCAATTTTTAAGATTATTAAAAAAATTTTCACTCTTCATCAGCCTTGAAATTATGATATACGAAATAAAAAAAATTTGGTCAAATACCCAATTGCTACATTAAAGTGATGAAATTAAACTTGGGAAAGAAAACGTTTTGATACAGTTTGTCTTGGTTAATACGATTTGAATAAAATAATTTCTGCCATAAGTTGTAGCGTCAGACAAAAGTTATGTAATGAAGTGTTACAGGTACTCGTACATATTCAAATCTGAACACAATTTACAGAATTTTTTAGGAAATTTTACTCATCTTGAAACCGTAAGGTTGAATCGTTTCATTTTTTATTTATACATACACACACACGTATATAAAATTAATCGTTAATTATATAAGCACCGTCTGTATCTAACACTTGTCGCCAACGTGTAGGCAGACCTAAAATTTCATCCTTGTAGAAATCTTTGGGCCTTTGACTGAAAAACCGGTGAAATTCTATTTTAATATAACTTTCGATTTTAAATTTTCTAACTCGTAAATTTTCAGATAGAAAGTGATATGGATGCTAATTAGATGGTGAAAGATCTGGAGAGTACTGTGGGTAGCTTACTCAATCCAAGTGGAAGAAGTAGCATACACAATCCAGTTTTTCACGCGTTACTTTTGCTGCGTGGGGTAGAGCACAGTGATGTAAAAAATAAACTTTCCTTTGATTTGTAGGAAGTATAGCGGTAACTTTTCTTATTTGTTCACAATAAATCTTATCAATAATTGTACTATTAGCGTGAAAGAGTTCCCAATGAATAATTCCATTTATACCCCGCTATACACTCAAAAGTATCTTTTGTCCAATATTATTTTTTTGGTCTAGAAGAAAAAGGTGCACCTTTTCTAGAGTTCATAGCCACTGGCGTTTACGCTAAAATTTAACATAAGTCACGCATTTTTCATCTACTGTAACCAGATACTTTAGCCTTTTGTCGATACGATGCGAACTCAGTAGCTCCAAGCACATTAGCTCTACTCTGAAGTTGAAAGGGTGTTAGCTCATATGGTAGCCAGACAGAATATTTCCACTTCTTTCTCAAAGCAAACTTCATGCTTTGAGAAAGAAGTAGAAATATTCTTTGAATAGCATAGAAATAGCTCTGCTAAACAATGCAAACTTAATCTGTGATCTGTTTCAATAAGTCTTTTAAGTTTTTTTAAATCAATTGTAGGAGGTCGCTTTGGATGAGGTCGCTTTATCGGACAGGTCAAAATTCCCTTCTTTGAATCTTTGGAACCATTGCTATGGCAAGAGGGCATACCTTCACTCATCGTTGTGTATATATTGCGTAATGCTTCGCTGGTTTTTCGCCCTAACCGACGTTCATAAAATAGAGTCCTCTTAGTTTATGTCGAAATACTTCCATTTTTAATTTATTCTTTACTTGCCGATTACTCAATTGCAAACAAAAGTTTGAATGCCGCACACTTTATATACAAGAAATATTCTAAAAGCTTCTGTAACTTTCCAGAAATCGATCAAAAAACTGGTGGGTTTAGAAGTTTTACTTGCAACGAATATTAGATTGGCAACTTATATATACCGATTTTGTCGAACATTTCTAGTAGGTATGTAAAGAGTGCAACATTCAGTATATTTCTCAGGTCTCATTTCATGAATTCCGTTTAGGTCAAAGAGTGAGTAAAACAACGAGCAATATAGGTACAAGAATGGGTGAAGATGTACTTTGCTATAATACAGTCAAGCGTTGGTTGAGAGATTCAAAGAAGAAAATTTTGATCTCCCTCATAATCTTACCCGGAATTGTCATCTACATTGAATTTAGAAAAAAAGCCTCCATTAAGGTATATCCCAAGTGTAAATATTCTCTTTGGTAACCACATGAGCGTACACCCAATAACAGAGATGGCGGGTTTTACAGTGGCCAAATTAACGTTTTCAGCAACAATACTCACACGCAACTACCTGCATTAGGCGTTTGAGCAGTTGAATACCCTAATAAATAATACTGGTATTTCAAATGTAAATGTAATTAATGCTGATATTGCAAAAGAAAAGTATGATAATTACACCAACAAAGAGTACATTAAATACAAAGAATGAAAGTTTCGTCAGCATTAGGACACATGGAAACATAAGGACGCTCACTATTCCCATTTGACCATCAAGGAAATGTTCGTAAAGAACTGTATCTGCTTAGTTGCAAATAATGAACAACTAGCAAGTCTAGGGACAAAAACGGTAGAAAAAAAATATTTTGATGGCATTCTCGTAAAACCTTAATATGTATAATAACGAACCGGAAGCAAACAATACACAATCCAGGAGGTAGAGTCGAATGCCAAGCTGTCAATTGGCGTGATGGGCGACAATTAGAGCGAGTGTTTTCCACAAATGATTGTGCGTGCGTTTGACAAGTTGGAGTATCGCGTGCAGCGATCAGCTGTTTGAATTAGTTGAACGAATGGGAATTTGTGAAGATAGACAACAATTTGATTAGCACATGCTGGTTTAAGTCATATAAATTGTATTAATTTGTTTTCAAATAACTTGCCGGCCAAAAGAAAAATTCGAATGCAGTCGCCAGACGAAAATTTAGGCTTATTATTTTGATTCTTTATTGCACTATTTTATTGTTGTAGTTGCTAGCTTTATATAATGTGGTGAACGAATAAATTCATGGAAAGGAATTTGTTCTCTGAAGTGTACGATTAAGAGTTTTGTTACAATGACCAAAAACAATCCAAGTCAAATACATTATGCTCTAGAGGATATACGCAACACTATCGATTCTGAGTAGTGACAATAAAGCAAGGAAATTGGGAGAAAACAATTATTACACAGTATCCATTATAGATAACAGGCTACTTGACAATGTTTGATAGTGAATCATTCAGAAACACTTCAACTATATCTCCAAAACCATCATTAGAGCCGGGAAAGACATTACGAATGGGCTCTAGTCTCAACATGTAATTGAGATTCATCTATTTTGTTTATTATACTAAATCGACTACCAAAAAAAATTGATTATGGATACATATATTGCGAACTGAAATCTAATACAATAAGAGATCTTTTATGTTTATACTTAACCCTACTTTTAGAGTTAGTTTATGTATTTAAATATAATTAAATACTAGCAACATTCTAGGATTTCCCAAATAATGGCGCTGAATCGGTTATTTGTAAAGTACCTTTCTTTTTTGTGTCAAGTTATTATAGTTACCAACTTGAAAACTAAAATCATTCATATAAATAAAATTATACTTGGTTACTTGAGTTTTTAACTATAGAGCAAAACCTACATGCAGATTAAAGGTTTTTTTATAAAAAAATTACTTGTTTTTTTATGAAAGTTATTGTTAAATTTTTTTTTTTTAAAAAGTATTTGTTAAATCAATATTATTAAATTGATTTTTTAAAAGAATACAAACCAAAATTACGGATATCCTAATTTGTTATTTATCTGTGAATAAACGTTGTGAAACAACTTAGGACATTTTACGAATATACAAAAATGAACAAAAATTAAAAACCAAAAAACTTGTTTTGCAGCATAATAAATCCACTTATAATTGTAAATTAATAATTTTTAGATATTTTCCTTCATTTATTCTATGAAAACCTCCTGCGTACCACATTTCAAGATTCAACATCAACAGGAAGTAGCCTTAGAAATTTTGATGAGTGGATCAGTGGTGAAGTGCTGTAACTTTTCATTACATTGATTTAGAAGTTTGAATCTTAAAAGCTTGAAGCTTCTTTACTGGACTATGGCGCAATTTGCCTTAGTATTTGATATTAATTTTAATTTAATAGCTCTGACTATTCTTGGGAAAAGGATCTTGGCAGATACAAAAAGAAACAAGCGGTCCTATAAATGTGGTTTTTTTTCACTCTGATGTATGAAACCCTAAAAATACAGTTCCTGTGAAGGTTATATTCCGTGTATTGCGCGTACTTTCGTATTCGTATCGTCACTAATCTCACTAATTTTATGGAAGAATTAAGGAGTTTCACAAAGAGCAGCAGATAGAGTGGCTTAATTTTATTAAAAAAATCATACTGGTAAAATTATTGAAAGCAGTTCTAGTAAAATCTTTCGAAAATTTCTTTCGGGATCGAAAAATTCGTCCAGTATTTCAGTTCCTGTTCTGTATATTAATAAATCTGGGGTCAGTCAAGATATTAATTTAGGCCCTCTTTTGTTTCTCATTGTAGAAAATAACTTGCCCTCAGTTGTCAGCACTGGTTGTGAAAAAAATTCAAATTATCGGCAAACAGAGGATGACCTCTGTTTGACGTTGATTTGAATTTTTTAAGTGTTCGCAACCAATCTGATAGTGGCTGTTTTAACGTGATATCAGCTCCGCATTCTGATGTAACCTGAGCCACAAGTTGTATTTTAATAAGTTACAGGTGAATGTGTATATTCTCGGGTTGAAGAAAAATAACCAGCATGATTGGATGTAAGTTCTTTCAAATTCACCCGCAATTGCGTTCCATCACACATTTTTATATTATTAAATTATTGTATTGATAGCGCACCCCTTTATACCCCAGCCTGTCACATGAGAGGATGAAGTCATAGTTTACTTCATCTGCCTAGAATGCATGAATATCTTCCAACGTTCACCTGCTATCGTGCACTCACATTGATTAACATTGTCTTCATATTTTTTTTCTACCCCGGTGACCGCTTTCGTAACGAGGTTTTAGGGTTGATTGCTAGATCACGACTGATCACTAATTAGAAGAATTTTTTTTCCAATTGCTTCTCTCTTATCAGTTATTGTTTGTACAACAGTATATAACCACTTGTTTTTATGATTCTTGTACCTGTCCAAAGTTTTGGGTAAATCAATAAGTTGGATATAAGATTTTTGAATAATAAATAAATCTGTTTTCGATTTTTTTACTTTTCTCTAATTATGATCTTTTCATTCATTCATTCTTTGAATCAATGGTATTTTAATTCCTAAAACTACGTACACAATACGAATTATCTAAACTTATTTAAAAATCAACAATATTTCAAGACAAATAGCTACGTTGTTTCTGACATTATTAGTAGGCTTTATTCAGAAATAAAAAACCTGTCACACCCCAGTAGAATTCGCACTATGATGGTTCCATACCTTTATCATATTTAGGCACTTATAAACAAGCAATATTCTAGTACGTAATTTGGTTCAAACCCTCCACCCCCTAAATATTCATAAAAATATTTTTGAGATGTGTCCAATGCAATATGTTTTATTATCATAGTTGATAATAGAATGTTTATGTGAAGTTTTATTAATACTGTGTAAGCCACGAATCTATCTAATCCGGTCTTCGAACTTTTCTTTGGTGTATTATTTTAAAAGCAAGCAATATTAAAAAACAAGTTGGTATATATAGTAGATATGTATTTATACAGCAAACCCTAACATCCTATGCTAATCTTATCTAGTTTGCACCAGATTGAATAGATGCCAAATGAAAGAATTCTTGAAAAAAAATAAAAAACTAGGGATGGAAAGAAATTGAAATCACAAATAATACTTCTATATTTTTAAACATTCCGCTTTTGTAAAAGTTGTGAATATTTCTTAATCAATAAGAAAATAAAAACCTGATATATCTTAACCAACTTAAATACTCTTGGTGATAAATTGTTATTCAAAAAAAGTCTAATTCCCATTTCAATGAAAAATGTAGAATATTTCAAGGTCGTTCTCGGTTTTCATATCTACTTATTCAAAAACCGAGCTCCTGTCTTTCAGAGTCTCCCCGAGGCCAAATTTATATATGTACCTGATCGTTACACATAATGGCTGGAACGATAGAAGTAGATATGATGAAAGTGATAAATTGATCTTGAGATTTAAGGGTATCTCTATAATCCGGGATGGAATAGGAAAATTAATAAATTATTTGACACCATTTTCACCCTAGAACAGACGTGACGAGATCAGGTGATATCATTCTGCGTCTCTGCACCATTCCCTCGCCTAAGACTTTTGACATGTTTTTACTTGGACACTCGTGAAAAATTAGTCGTTTTTAATTGAAAAACTCGTCGAATAAAATATATTCAAACAAACATATTCTTTAGCCCTTCAAAAAAATTTTATTGTGATTTTGAAGCCATTCTGCAGTCATTTATGTGTTCATAAAACATTACTATTAACTTAAAAAATAATCTCTTAGAGCCGAATATAGTACTACAAATGTGAAACATTTGTGTCGTGATAGACAATAAATGATCAAAGCATATGGTCAAGAATAAAATAAAGATATTTATACAGACACGTATCTTAAAATCATATATTTTTATATCTATATTTCCACGCCAAACGGTCCTGTACATCACTCTAAGTCTTACCGATGCCCTTCACCTGTATCAGCACTATCTGCCACTAGACCTAGTTCGGACGTCCACGTTTTATCTTCCTTTACGGGTTCCAATTCAGAACCTGTTTTTGAAGATATGAACATGTTCCCTTCTGAACGTCAAGCCAATCCAATTCCATTAGCAGTAATTTATTTGGTGTTCAACGGAAACTTTTCTGCGCTGAAAACTTGAAGTCGCCTTGTGAAGTGTTTTTGGGATATATGTAATATATATATATATATATATATATATATATGTATATATATATATATATATATATATATATGTGTGTGTATAAATAAATATATATATATATATATATATATATATATATATATATACACGTATATATAGCTAAATCTAAATTATGTTTACATATATGGTAAATGATTCTCCAAAAAATACATTTCTGTTATAAGGTACAAAGAGAGTATTTTTATTTTTAGGACATAATTCAAGGTCGTAAACTATCAACGATTGGAATCTAGACCAGAGATAAGATGAAGTGAAAGTATTACTCAGAGTATTATACAAAAAATAGAATATGTAGATTGCGCTAGTCACGAATATCTAACCTGCACTCAGATATTTAAATTGTATCACGTGGATAAAAATAAATTGAATACTAAGTTTTGAAGTCGTTAATAGTTATTTTACAACCGTTCAGTTAAATTTAAATCCATAATGTCTCCCTAATTCAAAGTAGACCGAACTACAGATTGATACATATTTATTTTTGTTTAAAGTAAGAGAAATGTTTGTAAGATCTGAAGAAATCTTATAAAATATTGATCAATCTATCACCACCGTGGCTTACTGATTTCTCCGCGTTCAAACACCATGTAAATAGATTTTTTGCAACATATTAGTATTAAAATAAACCTGAAATTTAAAAATAATACTGAAGCGCCATTTTTAAATATTTGTACAGATGTCAACTACTATTTAAACATCAAGAAAAGAAGGACATCAGATTTAGCATAGGCCGCATTCTGTATTAAAAATCACAATATTTCAAAAATAACTATAACCAGATAATGTTATTACTGAAAAAGAAAACATTGATAAATGTAGAATCAACCATACTCAAGACGTGTTTATTATTTAATTTTCCCCTGATTTAAACTCAATTTCAACTGTGAGTAAAGTATTTTCTGAATCTTGCCACCCATAATTCAAAACGGTAGTAAATAAAATAACAAACCTATAAGAAGAGTCTAAACATACGCCCAGCTAGCCTCAAATAATGGGCTTTTCATAAATTCAGAGATTACAGATTATTTTAGTTCTACACAGAAACGGTTAAAGTGATAGATACATTATTGATCACTTGCTATAAAGAATGAAATATTTTACTTCAGTACTTCATTACCATAACCTGTTGTTTATTATGCTGTCTAGTGCTTACCGATTGGCTAACTAAATGATTTGACGTACAAAAATAAATAGAAAATGACGTCAGGTCAGCTCATATCAAAAATTAAACGCCACGAGCTTAGTTATTTTAGTTTTTTTTATTTCGATGCAGACAGCTTCAAAACTTGTCAAGAAATAAATATTGCGTAGTAATGTGCACATGCTATTCAATTATAATTAACAATATTGCTTTAACGAATAAACCGTCTTCTACATAAATGAAAGAGTAATATACTTCCCAGTACATGAAACAAACTCCTAAGCGGTACGGTTTTATGACACTAGCTGCTAAACGACTCTATCTAAATGGACTCTATCTAATTCTTATAAAATGACTAAATGACGTAATAAAATAAATGACAAAATTTTTGTCAAATAGCAATTTTATGACCCTTAAACGGCGCTATCAAATATATGTCTAGCAGTCCCGAGGAGCAACATTTAAATGCATGGAGCTTTTGATAACGAAAAAATACCCCCAAATTACTTATCAAAGTACGTACAAAATAGGTTCCTGTAGTTGCGTAAATGTCTGGAAATTGTAATAAAAGTAAATCGAAATAATATTAATTGAAAGTTTTTGTAAAAATATAGTAACTACCTAGACCTTTTATTGGATTTTCCAAATCAATGCAGGAAACATAAGAAAGAGGCCTTGAATGCACATAGATCTAAAACTATGGAAGCTGTTAAAAACGAGTGCGGAAATTGGACTAAATCTAAAACAGCGACACACGGATAGACACACTGCAGAGACATAACAAAGGAAATACGTATAAAAGGGTATAATTTTTCCGTTTCACTACGGAACTCTGAAACAGAAAATATTTTCTTAAAACAAAAGAAACTTCTGCATTTAAATTTTTGGCAGAGTTTGCCTGATTCCAGTTTTCTTCAGAGTGGCATGTAAAAGTAAATAGCACATTTGCCTATGTTTCATTCAAAATTCTAATATGAACGTAATTAATTGCATATTAAAACCTTATCTCATTATGAAACAAGAATTTCTAAGTAGGTGAGGGGAAAAAGGCGCAGATAGTTATGATTTAATATTATAATTACTAAATCTACTTATTATGTAACAATACTGCTGTTAATCTTATTATCCTCTTTCCACATACCTAAAACTCACAAACTTTCAATAGCAAATATAGCTGTGATAATAAAGACTGAAATAATTATAAGAGTACAGAATCAGATTCAGGTATAAATAGAAGAAGAAGTGAAGAATCCAAAGAACGATATGATACGTTTGATGGTTATTACTAAAACAAAATGAAAAGTAATTAAAATATTTTTTTAAACACATCTATAAGAATTGTTTCAGATATAATAACAATTTTTATTGTCAGAATGAAAATACTTTTTGCAAATTCTGTAAATCGTCAATGTAATGAAACAATAGATGGAATTTAAAAATATTACTAACAATTTGAACCAAATTGAAGTATTGCACTTTCAAGTTATATTCAACAAAACTAATAAATACCCACAAAAACAGTTCTAAACAACTTTATGTGTCGCAAATTCACTAAACCATTCAAAGGTGGCTAAAGAGTTCACTGATAAAGCAAGAAAACGAGCTGAACTTAATTCATACACTGAGTATGGTATAAATCAACGAAAAAGTAGATGGATATATGTGCCAGAAATGATTTCTTGAATAACTGCTGGAAAAGTCTTAACTTCTAAAGATATATATCGAATCCCTTATTTCGCATTTTCTGGTTTTTGCTTGTTTGTTCGTTGTAATATATACTATCTGGAATTTCATTCTTAATATTTTGCCATTTATAGAGTGCCGTAACCAAAAGCCAAAAATGAAAGTTTTATAGTTTAAACTTGTCCATTCCTTTATTAGTCCATCCTTGTACGACACACCCTCGTAATTTCTATAATTTTAGACTTGATGTGCTAGAAACTTTGCAAGAAGAGGCTTCATATAGAGATATTATTTAAAATCTGAGTTTTAAAGTGAGATGTGCATTAAAATGTAACATCATATATGTAATGTGAGGGAGATCCTTTTTTTGCCCATCCTATCTAACAGTACCATTGATCGGTCATCGAAAATTATATTGGGATTCTATTAACAATTTATATTTTTAAACTCCATTTGCAAAATGTTAAGTTTTAAAATGGTGTGTGACATCGGGGCGCATTCGATACTTTAAAATTTTTCAACTGCATGTTCCAAAAATGTAAAAATTATTTTGGAAATAATGGAAAATACGACATTCCTCCTCCTCCCTTATTTTTAAAAGTACTGAACCAAAAATCATAAAAAAATAAGTATTTTATCACTTGTTGACTAGAGAAAAACTGTAGTGCGGAAATCTGGGTGCAGATTCGTTTAACAAAATTGGGATAATAGTATAATTGGGAAGACCTAATAAACAAACATGCTTTTGGATTTGGGAATATTTATTGGCCTGAAGCTGGTATTGATATAGAAATTGAAACTAAAATTTACATTTCTAAGTTTAATTTTGGCCGGCGTTCCGTGTCAAGAAAAGTTATAGACGACTAGCTAAAATGTTTTCTTTTTATGGTAAATTTGTCTATAATGCAAGCCCCCATCGAATCTTTTGTCAAAGTGAATATCTTTTAAATGTATTATTTGACTTTAATTTAAAAAACAAATTAAAAACTGTGAATAATATTATCATCACATTATTCCCAAAAGTATTATATAATTGGAATAATCTGAGAAAAATCCTGATTGTGTAAGATAACCTCAACATTGAAATAGATTGATTAGCAGTTTTGAAATTACAGTCGATGTTTATGATAGCTAAAATAAATAATTGCTCGATTAATTAATTAACTAAAATAATAATTATTTATTTGAATTCTCTTATCGAAGTTGTTATTACCAATTCAATTATTTATCTATTTATTTCAATATTAAGACGGTACGGTTATTAGTATGAATAAAAAGGCCCTCCAATAGATGTCATCCGGACGGAATCTCAGCGTGATTACGGACGACCATGAAAAAGTTCACAATCATATCACCAAAACCTGTAAGATGATTTATAACATTTATCTACTAAGATTTGTCATGTGGTATTCTCACAATTTCCATGATAATAAGCGTATTGTGACTTTCTTCAAGTCTCTAGTCCGTAATATTCTTGAAAGAGATGCAGGCATCTAGTCACCATATGAAGTAGAAGAAAATATTTAAAAAATGTAATATTTTTTATAAAAGATAATGTGCGGTTTCTGTTCCTATTTGCTTCCTTCAAATTTCATGATCGACAGTTTTGGATGTAATATTCTCTAGTTCCGACGGGAATTCGTTTTAACCATACGTATTTTTCTTAACTATTAAATAATTGGTAATCCCTTGGTCTTCAATTTGTTTTATACTTCTGGCTGTAACTTGAGAGGATGAAGTTATAGTTTATATCGTCTGCTTAAAGCACGCACGAATATCCTGCAGCGCCCACTTGCACTTTCGGGCGCTTACCTTGATAAACAATTGCGAGAGTCGCCCGGTTTTGATATTCAATATGTTTAGCTCTAGAAATGCGATTATGGAGTTGCTCGATAGTTCATTGTTGATAATAAATTAGTTTTGTGTTTAATTTAATTTATGAGAGTTCTTCAATCTTTTATTATTTATTATAAAAAATATTATTATTTTGTACTCGCGTATGTCAACCGCTTTGAGGCCACCTGTAATTTAGACATGGTTTGTTTTTGTTAATAAATAAAAGACAGAATCGCACAACATAAACGCTTGTTATAAAGTTAATATTTACTTAGCACAATTAACACTTTTGCATATTCGTAAAATTCCGTAATGGAAAATAATGTTCTCTATGAGTCTATTAATTTGCTTACTAACTATTGCGGGAAGCTTGTCCATTTTTAACATGCTTATGGATGAATTTTGTTTTACAAGAAAAATTTCATGATTTTCTAATGAATAATAACCTTACTCAAAAGCTTTGACTTTCACAGATCCCCTTTCCATTACCGGCCTTGGAAATATTTCGACAATGCCTCTCGCACTACCTTTGCCTCCTTTTAGCTAATTTTCCTTTGTCACATAAAATATTTAAAATTGTCAACCTTGCTACCACAATTATAAGTTTAAATACAAAAATGACCTGTTTAAAGTCATACAAGTCAGTATGCAGCTTCATGTTTTGTACAAAGAATAATGTTTTAAAAGGTGGAAACAAATTTGTCTATAATGCAGACCAAATTTAATTTCGAAAAAAAATTTGCAATATTGTTTTAAATACTCTCCTAAAACGTTGTTTGAAAAAAATAATAAATTAAATCTTATTTTGTAAATCTATTCCTGTATACAACGGTAAATTCAATTTCAATAATTGAAAAAAAAAATGTTTTCAATTACGTTATTTGATACTGTCTTTGTTTGCTTTATTTCCAATTACGTTATTTATATGTCATGAGTTGGTCAACATTACTCAAAAACTAGTAAAGCCTACTTAACTGTGATAATTATCTTTTTAATTTCTTTATATACACTACTATTCTGAATACCATTCGAATATTTATAAATAGCGGTTTAGATGGACACGTATCTTTAACAAAAATTAACACTTTAAAACTGAATATCACCCTTACCTTACATGTAGAGGAAGTACCCTAGAAAAACTTTTCTTTAAAAGATTTCATAACTTTATAGACGTTGTAAATATATGTAATCATGCCGAATTTCAGTTTTATATCACAAATAGTCTGCAAGTACGATTGTGACCTAGAGATGGAGGGACAGGCAGACGGACAAATATAAGGGTTCTTAGTTTGGTTACGGAACCACACAAATATGGCCATATTTGTAAACATAGACCCCAACTCAAATGGGCAGGGATCCATAATAGACGCCGCCTATGCACAAATTTTGTCTCAATATTATAGATATTACAACCTATTTTAGGGGCAAGTTTAATTACTTGTCAGCTCATAGTTCGAACAAATATAAGGGTTCTTAGTTTGGTTACGGAATCACAAAAATATGGCCATATTTTTAAACATAGACCCCAACTCAAATGGGCAGGGATCCATAATAGACGGCGCCTATGCACAAATTTTGTCTCAATATTGCAGATATTACAACCTATTTTAGGAGAAAGTTTAATTACTTGTCAGCTCATAGTTAGGACAAATATAAAGGTTCTTAGCTTGATTACAGAACAACAAATATATGGCCATATTTTGAAACATAGACCCCAATCCAAATGAGCAGAAATCCATAATAGACGGCTTATGCACAAATTTTGTCTTAAGATTACAGATATTACAATCTATTTGCGACGAAAATTCAATTATTTGTCAGCTCATGGTTTGTGGCTACCCTCTAAAAACCTACTCAGTAATTTTTCTTCCAAATACGCGACTATGTTTTTAAAAAGGTTTTACCTATCCAAGCTGCAAACCTTCAGAACTAATTCGATCCTGACAACAGTAACTTCTCCTCCATAAATTTATTTACTTATTTAAATTCTTGCTCAACTTAGTGTCAATGTGATGAGTACATTAATGAGAAATAACTACAAGAATAACAACAAATCAGCACTAGATAAATACACAAAAACCTTTAGTAAAGCACAATAAATATAAAGACAAAATAAGGTAAAGAGTGAAATAAATTAGTGAAAACAATAAGCCGACCGCGAACTATTCAAATATTCCACAATCCAGACACTAAATCTGCAAAGCGAACAGGAAAACAAGTTGGGACGGCGCAAAATCTCTAATACTGAGTTAACTAAATTAATCACGCGAGCAGTCAGGGATGGCAATCGGATGTTGACCTCCTACCCGCGAATAATAATCCAATACAGAAAACGATACCAATCCAAAAACTGATGGGTTGTCAATGATACAGATGTTTTGCCAAATATATACCAGTCCCCACCTTTATGGGTAGTCAAAAACATTACTTCTCATGGACAGAAACTGTTTTTAACAGTCGTCTGAAAAAATTTCATCTTTTGAAATTCCTATTTTCAATTAAATGCAACTACGTGATGTAATATTATTTCTACTTTCTTTAAGTTCTTTACCACGACCTAGGTTTCTTGGTATTACAAATATCAGGTGAGCTGTTCAAAGATCATTAGCAGAATCATCTTTGCTAATGGTTCACCTGAAGATGTTGTAATACAACGAAACCTTGGTCGTGGTAAAGAACTTAAAGAAAGTAGAAATAATACTACATCACGTAGTTTCATTTAATTGTGAATAATGAGTTTCTACAGAATTAAGGCAAATACATTCAATAATTCCTATTTATTACTCTTTCTTAATTCCACTTTATTCTCTTTCTTTAAAACACTCACTATAATTATCCTTGTTATCCATTGACAGTTACTCATTCCTCAACACAATTACTCATTCCTCAATATCTTCAACAGGCTATGGAAAACATATTCACACAAATAGTAGTTTTATAATGATAAAACGACTAAGAAGGAAGCATCAATACGTGCAGAGTTTACAAGTTCTTAGAAGAGAGAGCTTGCATTATCAGAAACGCACCCGACAAATGGTACTTGTTACTGTGCCAGTTCCAAAGTTCAGGCACTCATCGAACAAACGTCACATTCACCTTTCACTTGTAATTTTGTCTTAGCAATAGCGGATTGTCTCAGCAGCGACAAGGCTAAGTCACATTATTTCTATCTAGCAGCGGCCTGCCGCTCACCTAGAATTATTATATTGCATACTTAATCGATCGGAACTCAAACTAATATAATCACATAATGATTCCAATAAATTAAATATAGGTGTCATTGGATATATGAAATTATAATAAAAGTCGTGCCATACCTATTCATCTCCGGATTAAATACATTACAAATTGTCCGTTTTCGAGTTGAATCAATAAGTAATGATTTAGGTTTAGAAGAACAGAAAACAAAATGTAAAAAATTAAACGGAAAATTTGCTTACTTGCCAGATTTTTTCTAGCAAAGGATTGGTAAAGAAAATTGTGCAGATTCATTACTAGTCCATTTTTTAAAAATCTGGAAAGTTTAGTAATTTTTTCATTTAACTTTTTACGTTTCTTTTCAATTTCTCTACAGATGTTAGGATAATTGTATAAACAAACAACAGTAATACTACCAAATTTGAAATGAACAACAGTAATACTACCAAATTTGTTTATATAGTTGCCCACAATTAAATGAAACTAAGTGATGTAGTATTATTTCTACTTTCTCTAATTTTTTTACCACGGCCTAGGTTTCGTTGTATTACAACATCTTCAGGTGGTCTATTAGCAAAGATTAACTCTTAGGAACTGACAACAGCATTTATATATTTCACTAAACAATAGCAGAAGCCGGGTTTGTGCGGGTTTTCCCGCTGCTTACTTTAGTGAGTTTATTGTAGGGGAGCGGTGTAGTTTTTATTATACTTTTTCTAATTTTATAGTCTAATGTATCAAATGCTATAGGGTGAAGGAGATATGTTAAAGAAGAGTGTATTACTTTAAGGTAGAGGTTTATGTTGTCTCGCTTTATGATTGCTTCCCGAACTTAGAGAAAGTAGAAATAATACTACATCAAGTAGTTTCATTTAATTGTGAGCAATGAATTTCTACAAAATTAACGCCAAATATATTCAATATATAGTTGCCATCAAAAAATTATAATTATTATTCTTATAATAATCTAGCACTAAATCACAATGAAGAATAAACGATATTCTTTAATACTTCACGAGTACTGATGAATTAATTCATTATAGGAAAAAGTAGCTTCCATACATATTTACATCACTATCGTAGCTAGAACATCAAGTGAAACGAAATGAATGCAAATTGAACCAAAAATAATGAAAAGGTTGACAACATTTCCCAGCTTTTAATATAGGGATTATAGTGTTGTAACTAAAGAGTTTCTTGGAGTTTATATATCAGTGTCCATTTAAGTGAAACGGTGCTTTATTCTTATAATATTTTATTCCAAGTAGACAAACAAAAAAACCGTGTCTAAATCGTACACATATTCTTTTAAAAATAAAAAAGCGAGTAAGCAAAAAGACACTGTATTATAATAATTTATTATATCAGCATAATGACCGGCCAGTACAGTGCTCCTGTACATCTGCCAGTCAACAGTTATACTCGTATATTATATGGATATGTCGATGTTCTAAAAACAACGAGGTCTTGCCTGCAATGTGATTATTTCTTACATATACGTGTTTTCATTAGTTCTCCATCTCTTTTATCAGAGTTAGCGGATGACTTTAATTGGTGCCATATTTTTGTTCATTTCATATGGGTATAATACGTTTATAAAGTATAATATAGAGTTAAAACATCAAATCAACGAAAAAAAATTATTTTCAGGATAACTTTAAAATTAAAATTTGGCGACAGCGTTTTTTAAGTAATTTTTAATAACCTTTCTTTACTATAATAGTATCGATTTAATTAGCTGGAAATTGTTAATTAACAATCACGATCAACAAAGTCAGTTTATTGTACTTCGCATTTGTTATTGATAGCTCTAATTTAAGAAAAAATAGAAAGTTTTCCTTACTTTAATAATTATGTGGCTAACAACTCTAAATTATATGCATTGTAAAGCTATCCATATACTATCACGAGATATAGTGTCGAATGTTTTTTTCAGTGTAAATTTTTCGATGTTCAAGGCAAGAAGGAAATTATTTATAGACATTTCTTTGTAGACTGAAGGAGCGTTACTTGCTAACATTGGTTGAATTTTCTTTTTTAAATTTTAGAATAATATTAAATTTTGCCCATTTTTTCCAGTGATGATATTTTTGAACTAAATTGTCAATGTTTCTAGTAGTAGCAATTTTACATTTTCTATAACGTTATAATATTTTTTAATAGAACCAAAGCTTCTTAATGGACGTTTATTATGGGGATCTAACTGAGAGAAAGTGAACGCCACGAACAAACGTGGGGATGAAATGCTCCTTATGGAGGATTATGCTCCGTGTAGCGCGTATTGTTATCCATTCGAGTGGGCGAGATGGAGTAACAGACAGACAAAATATAACAGGCAGTGCGTAGCGCTCACTGGTATAAAAATCCATACCAAACAAATTAAAAATAAAAAAGTAAAACTATAGCAAACAATTGTCCACGTGTGAAAATGATTTGATTTTCCTACTACATGCCAATGTATGTAGTACAAAACACGTTCATTCTCTTGTTGCGACAACTATACAAGCACGTACGCTCACATGCATGCACGAACGCACGCTCACACGCACGCATACCTACAAGCACGTACGCAAACACGCACGCACTCACGCGCGCACGTATCACATGGGTAAATGGTTAACAGCATTTTTTAATAAAACATTTCTCAAATGATTTTTAGCAGAGGGAAACGTTAAAGTAAATATATTAAATAAATTGCAAATTTCTATTAATTTGGACAAGTGCAATATGTTGAAATGTGATGAAAAAAGCTGTATAAAATAGCCATATAGAATCCTGAATAAAAGGTAAAACATTTGTCAATAATTATGTGGTTATGTTGGCAGAGGCTTTCTGCATTTCATCAATAATAGTTTCTGCTGACTGGCCTGGCCTACCCTGCCTGGTATATATGGCCGAAATATATTTCGCCCTAATCATATATGGCCCTAACCCAGATGTCACATATCGCATCCGAATAGAAGTTCTTATTGCCATGCCAGCTTAATAAGCTTCTAGGAACACAGTCAATCAGAAGTGGAGTTTTGATTATTACCATCCTTACCAAGAGATGTCCGAAATGCAAGAAGACTCAACGTATATTAAGTAATCTGATATACAGACCGAATCTAATATATTGTACGATTATAACCATATTTTTGCAAAAATAGCTATCTATCTATCTAAGATTCGATATATTTTCCAAAAATGTTAAATTTTAAATATTATTTTTGAATATTGGAAAATTGTGATAATGACATTTGGCAGCTGATTATTAAGCAACTTTTTTCAACAAGTTCTGTAATGTTACACCTCTGGCAAGGTACACAATGAGCGTGTTATTCTAACTTCTGTTCAGCAAAACAACTGAGTTTCAAGAGTAAAGGATAAACAAAATATGGAAATTTGATAAACAAAATATGGAAATTTCGGTTTGTGCGAATAGGGAAGCAATATGCTATTTATGCCAAGCATTGTTTCCAGAATTCAAATATCAGGGTTTAGTTCTTTGAATCTATTGAATTTTGTGGATTACATAATACTGAAAACAAATTTCAGGTTAAGTTCCCAGAGCTACTCCCATGCTAACGTACTGAAATAGAAAAAAAACTTTACGCTTTGGGGAAGATGTAGAATTATTTTGTGTGGCTATCAAAATATCAATAATATTTGTAAATACATAATTTAACAGAAACTAGGTGCCCAGTGGTTTTACCGTAATTCAAGACCGAGGTTATTTTATCAAAGAGTATAACTCCATAACAATTGCATATATATACATATATATGTATATATATATATATATATATATATATATATATATATATATGCCCACATATATATATATATATATATTTCATTTTGTTCTATTACGTCGCATAGAGCGTGTACAAATACGTCATTAGCGTATATTGTTTGCCCTACCATTTCATATAAAATAAACGCTTTTTGCCTTGACGTATACACTTTATAGACTATTAGAATAAGAATATTTGAAATCACACAAAATTCATAGCTCAAAACTCGTTCAGTCACAATGATATTTTGAAACACTTTGGCGACAATCTCTACTCTGTGCGAATGTTTGACCACAGACTATTTTGTGTTTGACGTTGACAGTATGAACGTAAACAATGAATTTTTTAATTATTATAATACATAGTTTAATGTATTTGTAACGCATAGCATATATTAATTTTAGCTTGCTCGCCATATAATCTTTAACTATGCCAAATGTGAAACTCCTCCATGCGCGTAATATGCTTAAAAAAGGGCACAAAGTTTTCTCCTAACGTATTAATATATAGATACTATGTACTTTTCAATTGCTTTATGTACCTAAGTGTGTATGAAATCCTCTAAGTACAAACTCTACTTGATAAGTTTTTTACTTGTTTCTAACCTTTAAACATTCAATATGTTCTGGCTTTATTCTAGATTACCATTTCTCTCTTTTATGTATGTGAGATGCATAAATACGATATATCTGAGTGTAGCGTATTATTCCTGTATATTCTGCATAAAATAAAGTAGTACAAAGTATTCTGTCATAAATGTTTGTACGTTAATGTTAAAGGTAGCGTTAGGAATAGTTAGGAATTAAAAATAAGACGTATTTTGTAATATAATTAAAAATTAAACTCTTAGCAACACTTAATTTAAAACTAAATTTTACACTCTTGTGTTATGTTAACAAGGGCTGATGCAAAATGTCCACACGGACAAAGCTATTTGATAAATAAACATATAACAAAGGCAACTCAAGCATAACTTCAAACCGCATAACTTATTAGCCAAACGCACTGCAGCTATTGCAACGATCAAAAGTTCAGTCACGAATGCTTTATCTATGTCGTGTTATCGTAAAGTGAAACGAAGGACTTAACGAGTAAAATGAATTAACTACTATCTATCGTCAGGTGATTGTAATTGTTGTTTCGTCTTTTCGCACTGTACAACTAACTATACGTACTTTGATTTTGTGACATTCAATACGGTGTTCATATCAAATGACTGGGTTAAAATTTTCGTCTTCATTCAATTTTCGTATCGGAAGTCAAAGTATTAATGTTATGAGAAATTAATTACACAATTGAAAAAAATTAGAAAACCAGATTGATTGCATCAATGAAACAAAAATGATAGCAAAAGTATGATTGTATTTTTATAAAATTTTCAGAGCTTTAAAGTGACCTCTACTTTAAAAATCAATTTCTCTAAACATAATCTATTTATTTATTCAACATTTAAAAATGAATACATTTTTTATAAATTAAATGTTACCACTGCTACGACTTACCTTAATTTTTTAATACAAGAATTTCTATTCAGTAATTTACTTTAAACAATTACCAATATATATGCACATGTGTAGCTAAAGAGTATAAAGTTGAATACGACAAAGCCGAGATAATTATTTTCTATATTCTGAAGAAAACAGTGAAAATCATGTTTTGACATTCATCATAAAGATAAAGGTATAACCGTTTGAAAAATTTAAAAGCAATCAGCATAAAAGTTTAGTATGTAATAGTGAACTGATTTACAAAAACATGCGCTCCATTATAAAGCTTGAAATTTTAATGATATTTTGTAATATTTGTGTATTTTTATATCCTTTATGGATCCTATAATGTTCCACAGATGTTTAACACTGGCATTATATTCCCTAACGATAAATCTTAAAGGAATAGGGATCTACATCCCATCTTCTTACTCCTGTATGGAGGATGGAAGTCCTTAAGGAAGTTAATATGTAAATTAGGAGTAACTCAGATTTTCTCTACCGAAGACCTAACAATGTAGGATACTTAGCTATTTGCAAATATAAAAACACTACATAAAATCGATTTTTCGCCGGTTTGAATTTAAATAACAAACAAACACACAAACACACACAAGTTCTCATCTCAAACTCTAATTAATAGATCCGGTATTATAAATGGCACAAACACGGATACACAGACAGATGCTGTTACGTCAGTATAGTTTTACAAAAATTAATAGAGAATATTAGCATTGACATGAACTTGATGATATTATAACATAACAAAGTCATTAACATAAGTTTGTAGCGGATGATCTTTAAGAATATTTTATATTAACACATATTGTGCAATATTACGAAATCAATCACACCGCATTGAGGGTTAATAAAAAATACAACGCACTTTTGTAATTTGGCCTAGAGCTTTTGTGTAGTGACGAAAAGGGATAGAAGTTTTATGGAGGGCAAAAAAATAAAGCGATAATATCATAACATAACAAAGTCTTTAACAAAAGTTTGCACCTGATCATTTTTAAGAATATTTTACATTGACACAATATTACTAAATCAATCAGGTCACATTAAAAACCCTTTTGTAATTTGGCATAGAGCTTTTACGTAGATTGGGGCAGGAGAGATAAATAAAAGAAAGCTCAAGGCGTTAGGGACGTTTATCAGTAATAAACTACTCAGCCAGTTTTATCTTGGGAGTCCAAAACTTACGTAATTCTCATTGTTCTGTAACGAAAGATAGGACTATAAATATTTAGGACTATAATTATTAGACACTTTAAAATCAGAGCGGAGTACAAATGGATCATCCAGAATCATCGTTTTAGTTTCTTTACGACCTTGGCATCGGCTTTTAACAAATGTATTTTATCATAATTTAAGGTTGAGTAGTTTTGGAAATAATGAGGGGGTACACATATTTGCATATTTTTTAATATATTCCTTTAAACAGGTTGCCTAAAATGATTAAAAAAGATTATTTTTTGAGTCTGTTATTATTGGTCCTCTCAAACGTTACGCTACACTTTATATGAAATTTAAAAAATCGAGTATGTAATTGACCACCCAATATTTTTGAGTTTTAGCTTTTGAGATATGTGCAGATTAATATACTTTATAATATTTTTATGTCAAATTACTGATTCTACCTCAAATGGTTTTTGAAAAACACGGCTGTTATAGATAGACGGATAGACATGTGACTCGTCTTGTAATTCCGGTTATCGTTTTGAGGTACCGATCCCTAATCCTAATCAATAGTACCTCACTTGGTGGGATTCGAGAAAGAAGATGTTTGTCCTAACTTTACTTGTATTAAGAGGTAGACTCAACCTTTTTTGACTGATGAACTATCCATTGAAACGAAATTACACGCACGTAGATCTAAAATTTTAAAAGCTATTAGTTAGTGGCCCTCAGGCGGATGGACAAACATGATTTAATTATTAGGGTCCTACATTTCATCATGGAATATAAAAACTTACATGTTCACTTACAGAACCGCACATGCGCCATTGGATGGTTATATTGAAATTTGAATCGAAATATCACTATAACACCAATATTTCCTATATTGAATATATTTGGCGTTAATTTTGTAGAAATTCATTATTCACAATTAAATGAAACTACGTGATGTAGTATTATTTCTACTATCTTTAATTTCTTTACCACGACCTAGGTTTCGTTGTATTACAACATCTTCAGGTGGGATATTAGCAAAGATCAGGTTCAGGTGGGATATTAGCAAAGATCTTTGCTAATATCCCACCTGAAGATGTAATACAACGAAACCTAGGTCGTGGTAAGGAAATTAAAGATAGTAGAAATAATACTACATCACGTAGTTTTATTTAATTGTGACCAATATTTCCATTAATTATAAATATTCTACGTAATACGTATATGGCTATACGTAGTATTAACTTTCGCAGTATTAACTTCGTAATGAAAGATATACATAAAAACATAAACTAAACATTACCGACTCTATTTACAAAATAAACATGACCACCGATACTTTTCGTTTCGATCGAAATATATTTCATTAACCTTTGTAATTACAGTGTAGTGTTTCTCTTTATTTTAAACATCAAAGTTTTTATAAATCGTATTTCTTTACAAAGATTTTGCTATAAATTTTGTTATAACTTGTTACTTGAAGTACTAATCACTTGTAAATAGAAAACCATAGATGAGACATAAAATTTTAAGACAGATAAAATAATTAAATGCTGATTTTGAAACAATAACAGATGTTAGGTTTGTCTTGTTTTCCTAATAAAATAAATACAAATCCTTTATGAATGATAAACAGAAATCCTCAGCGAGCCAAAATAATACTCACTTAACGGTTTTTCTACACATTTTCGAGGCACAAGAAATTTCTATAATATAATTTGAAATAATTAATTCCCAATTAAATAAAACTACGTGATGTTAGTATTATTTCTACTTTCTTTAAGTTAACTTAAAGAAAGTAGAATTAATACTACATCACGTAGTTTCATTTAATTGTGAATAATGAATTTCTACGAAATTAACGCCAAATATAATCAATAAATAATTAATTATTACGGCTTTCATAGTTCAGTAAACTCTTTAGTTTATTTTTAACCCTTTGGTTAAGAAACGAAATTTAGTAATAAAATATTGTTCTAATTATACGTATTGAGAACGTAATAAGGTATATTGCAAATTTAAGAGATTTACGTAAAACTACTTGTGCCCACGATTTCATTCGCTTGGACTTTGGAATTTCTTAGTTAATGAAGGTTTCTGTGCACCATATGGAATATAATCGAAAATATAAATATCGTTCAAAAATATATTAGGTACTGATCAAAGAGAATTAAATAAATGGTATGCAGGAAGATTTCTAGATTCCACTGCATTTGCTTGTTGGACCTATGTAAGCACCATAACCTTAAAAAGTAAGATAGTGTAGACGTGTTCTACTGAATCCAACACCAACATCATAATAACTTTAAAACAAGATGAAACAAAAATCAAGTTGGTCCTAGGATTACTGTCTATAATTTATACAAAATTCATGTCAAGAACTTAAAGAGTTTTTGAGTTAAATCGATTCGTGCAATCAGACAGACACACAGCAATTTTTGTAAAATTAAATCGTGTTACTACTCGAATATACGAACGGAAAAATATTTAATACCTGAATATTGGAAAATCGTAGAAAATTGACAAGTCATCCCCTTAGTTTGTTTGTTTGTTGATCACTTAGTAGCTCTTTAATAAATACGACGATCAATACAATGTTTTCAAACTAATAAAATATATTATGGATTAAAATATAGGAGAGTTTTTGTCTCTGAAAAATACACAGTTCTTCCCAGAAATAACGAAGAATCTTTGCTATGGCGTAGCCCAATGATGATGCTGCTATTTTGTTCAAGCTAACGACTTCATCAAATAATCAATTGCAAATAATCATTACATCTCATGATTCCAAATACTACCTACCGGATACCTAAATCCTAACCATCCTTATAAATGCAAAATTGAAATGTTTGTTCTTCTTTTACGCCTCGAGTACTCAACCAATATTAATATATTAATTTGCTCGTGAAAGTCTGTGGATGTACCTGGACAAAATTAATTGATTTTTATCTTATTTATATACTTTAAAATATATATAATAGACTGTGTCACGGATGTAAACAAAGAATAATATATTTATCCGAAGATAGAATTATATTTGGTAATTAAATACTCACCGCGTCATGAATAAGAGCATGTACATAAGCATATAATGTCTACATGTCAGCGTACGGATACGTAGTCTAGAAAAAGCCTGTACTGTAGCACAGGCTTTTTCAGGCAATTCTTGAAATTCTGTGCGCCATTTCTTACGCCATTTTTTAAAAACAATTTTTTTTTAATTTCTTCACTATTTTTTCCCTTTTTCCAAGTGAACGAAGCCGCGGGCCAAAGCTAGTTTAAAAATAAATTTTATGCGAAAGAATTCACGAGTTACAGTATTACTGTCATGTTTTGCGATTTTAATAAAAAATTGTCTCGACTCAGAAGACTCCTTTTCGGAGCGAGCTCTTGCTTATTCGAATGTACGTACGTTCATTCTAGAGATGTTCAAATGATTCAAATTTATCAATGAATGCATTCTCCTCCACTGGATCTGCGGAAGCAATTCATTTGAGCCATTGATTTCATTCATGCCCGTTCGTTTCAGTCATCAAAGGCTTGACCTGTCTGGGACGGAGAGAAGATGTGTGCACGAACCTATTGATGAAAATAATATTATTACACCCTAGTAACTAAACACTTTTGAACGATTACTTAAGCAAGATGTTTCTCGTGTTATGAACACCCACTCGTTTTGAATTGTTTTCCTTTTTTTATTTATTGGTGCCATTTCGAGACTTTGAATCGATTTCTTGATTTAATTATTACTTACCACCAATATGAAACTTGCAGGTTTTGAGCTACATATGCCATCCCTCCAACGATGTATTTTTGTTCATAGGATAGTAAAACATTAAAAAACGTCACAAGGGGTAGGTTTCTTGGGGGTCAAAAAAATATAAACTATTTTATGAAATCACATTTATTTAATTGATATCTTTCCAAATGATAATCTTAAATGCCTAGCAATATAAAAGCACGGTAGTAGGACAAGTTTTCAAGACACTGGTTGTACGCAGACCGAAATCTATTTGCGAGAGCCCTTCCAGCCATTTTGACAAACTATAGCTCAGTTCCTATTTGAAATAAATATTTATAATTAAAATATGTAAAACTAAATCTCCTCATTGTTCCTCTAGTCCTCACGTAAAATACCTTTAAAGATTGTTGTACTCCTTAAAGTTAAATTAAAAATATGATACGAAAAATCAATGCTATCCCACTTAAATGCGATGAATTCTAAAATCAAATTTGTACCTGCCACGGAAACCTGGAAATTTCAAATTCTATTTTAGAATTCACCACATTTAAGTGGCATTGTTTTAGATTTCAACAATATTGCCAGCCTATCAATTTATTTTTTAAAACTTAACCTAGATGAAATAATTTTTTTTTCGCGGTCTCCCAACACAAGTTCACCTCCCCGTAATTTGGGAGACCCCAGCACAAGTTCACCTCCCCGTAATAATAGCGGTAACGAACAAAATATATCTTTGTTCGTGCAAGTATCTGAATGCCCCTGAAGAAAAATTAATTGATTTTTCCTTTTTTTATACACTTTAAAACACACAATTAAATGAAACTACATGATATAGTATCAAAACATCTTCAGGTAGGCTATTAGCAAAAATCTTTGCTGTAGCTATGATGTTGTAATACAACGAAACCTAGGTCGTGGCAAAGAACTTAAAGAAAGTAGAAATAATACTACACCACGTAGTTTCATTTAATTGTGAATAATGAATTTTTACAAAATTAACGCCAAATATATTCAATATTTTAAAATATCTAATTGATATATAAGGTGAAATTATATCTACGAGAGCCAATCAGAACATCAGGTCAGCCTTGCTCGACAAGCGGCCGGGAATCGAACCCGGGTCCCCGCTGTGCACGGCTCAGTTAAAGGCCGCATGCCTTGTGATCAACCCAATACACCATGGTGATCTTTTGGATAAAATTCGATGATTCAGTATTTATAAAAACAAGAATATAATCTGGAAATGCTAAAAGAAGAAAAAATTGTGAGTATATCGTTGCTGAAAGCGAAGGGAAAGAAAAATATACAATAAAGGGACTACCCTTATATGATGTCGCCCACAATGTATGGTGTTGGGCGTATAACATTTCAAGGAGTTCAATAAATCACCATCAGAGACCTAAATATATATTTTGATTACATTTAATAGCTCGGACGACGCATATGCCAACATTTTTTTTATTTTTTTGTTCCTCGCACTATGTCTACTAATATATACAACTTCATTTTATTTAATATATTCCTATCAATTTATGTAAACATTTTGTTTATGTAATCATTAAACGGGCCATTAGATCGAATAACAAATATGGGGCCACGTATCTTATAATGGGAAATAACTCTTTGTATTTCATATAAAATTATCAGTTTTTACTATAGCTATATGTTTGGCAAATCAACTTAGACATATCTTCAATAACTTCAGAAAGTAATGTCAGAGAATAAAGGTGTTTCCAATTCGAACCTGATAGATTAGATTTAAAACAGTTTTATACACATGTGGGCACCGAGGCGGCGTGAATTCGGGACAATACAATTTCTTAGCGGCTACTTGTAATTTAAACTTGGCAATGAAGAAGACATAGCTACGTCCTCGCGCAGATGACGTACTGAAATCACACCTAGGAAATACACAAACAAATCATTCTAAAATCTACTTTTTCAAATTGGCCAGTTTCTTCCAAAAATGTATTGTTCCATTTTGATAACATCACTAATTATTATAGTTAACGCAATCGCACCTTCATTTAAATACGAAAAAAAATAAATTGAAAATTACAAACAACTTTTTTTAGTACTAAGTCGTTTCTTCAATGACACGTGTTTAGTTCAAACAAGTTTACATAATATTACGCAATAAGTCCAAGATTTTGACTATATACTAAACGACACGACGGGAGGTGCATACGATGAAAAATAATTTTAATTTAATCATGTTGAGGAGATGTATACAAATAACAAAAAAAAACGAAGTTGCATTAGTACTTGCATCATCATTACTTAAGTACTGATACAAAAATATACTCAGATAGAATGCAGTCATAATTTTGTTACGGCACGCGATCACATGGAGACGCGTAGCAACATATTACATACCAGTTTAATTGCCCATTTTATTCTTCTGCATTTGCATTGAAATTTAATAAACGAGTTGGCATTTGCACTTTAAGAATATATTAACATGTGTTAAAATGCAATACGTAAATAGATTTTTATTTAAAGCGCGTAGCCTTATAAGGAAGTCTAACTTAGTACACAGTATGATTCAGTCATACTTTACAAATACACATATTACTAAACGATTCAATTCAGAACAGGATTCAAATTATTAAACAAGTATGATTAAAATTAAATTAATTCGTTGGTTTAAATAGCATACCGTTTATTCCGTTTAGTTATGTTTATGGTTAGAGCCGAAGTTAGGAGCGTGACAAATGTATTTAGAGACTTGCTTATCTCGTTAATTATGTAAAATGTGGCTCTGTAATCAGATTACATTTATTTAAATGTTAATCAATGAGACTGAATATTGAAACGATAATTATCAAGCTAGTTTTAAATATATCGGTTCATTTGATTCATTCCGTGGAACAAATAATTAGTTTTTTTCGTCCACCTGTTTAGATTATATTTATATAAAGAATGGCCCAGAATAAACACTATTTAGATTTAATATTTCTTATATTACAAGGTATTGAAACAAGGTGGCATTGTATAAATTATCAGCGCGACTAAATAGAAACACAATAAATATATGTTGTTAAACAAGTGTTAATATACATCGTTTCTAGATTTACTAGGAATAGTTTATTGGGCCTTAAGCCCAACAACCGTAAAGTCGGCAAAACATTTGACCTTGTTCAGAACCCATATGCATCTCTCAAAATATTCCTGGTGTTAACACCGTGAAGCAATACAAAGCATCGGATTTTACAAGTTCTATGAGACTAACCTTGGTACAATCGTTCAAGAAGCGTTTTTAAGACTCGATGAAGATAAATATTTTTAAAAGGCGAAAATCTACCAGTACATTTCAATGGAAGGTCTTATCATTATATACAACAAACAGTCAAGAAAGTGTAACCATTTTGGATCAAACGGAAGGTGACCGGGGAAGTCAGATAATTCGCAAGGCTATTGGGAAGAGATAGCAGTCGAAATAGAATGACGCAAATAGGTTAAGGGTTAAGAAAACTATTGCGATCGAACTTGACACGAACATTAGACGCACAAAACAACATAAAAAAAGTGAATTAAAATTTTAAATAAAAAGTGAATTTAAAATTTAAATAGGATTTCATTGATCTTCCACATAAACTGTGTCTAGAAATAATACTTGAATTTCTAAACACAGTATAGGCATATACTGTCTTTAGAAATTCAAGTATTATCACTATTTCGATTTCTGTGAAATTTCCATTGTTAATTACTTTTAGGTATTCTTTTAAATAATCTGAGTTACCATTATTTAATTCAATTTAAGTATTTCATATAAAAGGTAATTTAAACAATAATTAATAAGTCAAAATATCATACAAAAATTTAAAACGTTTCTCAAAAAGGTAACTGTGCTACAACCTCGATTAATATCACATCCGCAATAAGGGTTTATAATTTGAATATTTTTTTATTCGTAATAATGGTATAATTTCCAAATAACGAGTTCCTGAGTAACGGTTTTGATACTTTTGAGTTTCTATCTTAGGGCGAATAAATTCACCATAGTGATATGTACTCATAGATCGCAAGCGAAACATTTGATGGTCCTCATTGGATCTGCTCACACCGATTAAATCCTTGAAAGTTTCATTCTCTTCCTGGCGCCACCTCCATCTCCCGTACTATTATACTAACAGCAGAAGAAGAAGAAAACTTTTAGATTGGCCGGAGAGTTAGACTCCCAGAGATCCTAGGTCTTTTACATTTCATAAAATATACCACTCTTCAGGTAGAGTTAACAATAACTATCAGCTGGTATCGAAAAAAAATGTATTCAAAATATATTTTTAAAAATCACTGCCACTTTTTCTTTCATTCACTTCTCAGAAAAATTGTACAGGTGGGTCTAAAGACGTTTTCACTTAAAAAAATGTTTAAAAAATTTACATTAAATTATATTCCAAAAGTTGGAAGTACACTCAAATGAACAACGCCATTTTAATAGATTTTCCAAAATAAAATGAAAGTTTATTCACATTTCTTGTTTGTTGTACCCATTTAACAGGAAACGATGGGAAATTAAACTTGTTTACTTCCGCCCAGTAGCCAACCGAATCGATTCGTACTTCATTATGTGTATGTAAATATTTTGTAAGCTTTTAGCCTTGTCGTTTGAAACCAGTATCTAATGAAGTGTGATAATACAGACGGAAGGATTTTATTTATCGTTTCATTAAGCGCGTAATTAGGAAATTTTTAATTAAAGATATGTTACTGCATAAACGTATTTTAAGAGAAATTATAGACTATATGACCATACAAAATTAATAAATGCATGATTGATATGAGATCTTTCATAGGATTCTATAGACAAATGACAAAAAGAAAACCCTAATAATTGCCTATCTGCATAGGCAGACAAACAGATGGGTTGTTTCATCATAGCTCTTTTAAGACTATTTATGAAGGAATTATGCAGGAAAATGTCCTTGAATTAACGTTTTTTTAAGATTCATCGAGGATGAAGTATTCTTTTACGTACCGAATCGAGTGGGATATCTTCTATAAAGTCTGTGACATGATATAACTTCCTTTCTAAAATTAACAGAAAATTTAACTAATGGAGTATCCAAATAAATTGTTGTTTTCAAATAACAGGAAGCAAAACTAAAAAAGTACGGCACGGCTAGTATGTAATAAAACCCACAAGTATTTCCAGTAAAAACGTAGAATTCATTTATCTAGCATAAATCAATGACGAAATACGGAAATTTCAAGCTTTTCTGCCTTCGTAGTTATACGGCTAGTAAAGTTGAACTTTCATAAAATTGAATCGATAAATTCTTTCATTCCCAATGTCATACATTGTATTAAAAAAACTTGTTGATTAATTAAAGTACCTTAAATAGCAAGAAAATAGTAGCGTATTTAGCTTATATCTTATAGCACATTCGTGGCTTAATTTCATACAGCGAAAATGTTTAGTTTGTTTTTTATGACTCTAAGGATAGCTACCGCCTCAAAAACGCCTTTTTTATTTAAAAAATCTTACTTTTGGCAATAGATATTGTTATTGTCATAATTATCAGAAAACATTTTCGAGACAAACGTTATCAGTAAAAATATTAATGAAAGCAATTATGAATATATTTCGCTTTGAATATACAAAACAAATATGATACGTTTAACATAAAATATTGGAGGAGTACCTTAAAAAAGAATATTAATATTTTTAAACGCGTCACATTTTTCTTTTTCCGGAACTCCAAATTTCAAGATAAAACTGAATAAATCTTACTACACTTTCAAACACCGTCCGCAGAACTTTTGCGTTTTTTTTCAGTTTAAATATAACCCAATCGCCGAAATTCTTTTACCAGGTATTTTACCATGCTCTAATTATCATAATATTCCATTTACTATTCAATAACTTCCTTGTATAACACAAAAATAAATTCCGTACCTACTTATTTTCACACATATATATTTACACTTTGTACAATGGCAATATATTTATAAATAATGAGATTTTCGTTTTGTTTAAATACACTTTTATCCGTTATTACATTCGTAACAGCACCGGTAGTTTTATCACATTGGTGAATTTAAATGTCGACATCATCCACTGTATTTTCATGCTGTTGTCATATTCAAGACATCTATTGTACATTCTACAAACGTAGGGCAAGTTATGCTAATGAGGACGACAACGAGAGTTGCGCTGAAGGAAAAAGCAAACTCAACAAATTTGACGAACGGCTCCGTTCGAATGTCTAAATTATTGCACACGCCTCAGTTCAGTCAAAATCATCGCACTGCAGACGTGTTTTTGCATCGAAATACCGGTATTTGCGACATATTCCGGCGAGAGTAACAGCTTAATCTAACCGGTTTGCGACAATGCAGAATGTAATGAGAGTAACTGGTCGATTCGGTCGCCGTATTCTTAAATATCCTGCTGGCGACGAAGTTCTGTATTGGCTCTACTTTTGTGCGTGAGACCGAAAATACGAATGCTATTTGCCATTGTACTTTACGATATGCGATATGTTTTTTTAGAATGTACGATAGCAAACATATATCGGTATATACGTGCTTTCTGTGTTGGCTTATATAACTTTTAACACATTTTTAACATATTTTACTCGAATAACTTTTACAATCTTACGAGTTTATATAAAAAAAGTTTATATAAAAAAAGTTTATATAAAAATATATATCTACGTTATCCTTACCTTAAAAGGTATGGATTGTTTCAATAGAAATGTATAACGTACAAATAATTTTTATTTCTCTTTCCTATTTTCACGTGCACCTATTTGCCTTTAAGTCATTGCTACGAGCATAAACAGAAAACCTATGGAAAAATATAAAATGTGAGTAGATTCCTAAATTTGGTCTGGGTATAAATTTTCCCACGTTAAAAATATAAAGTTAGTTAAATGTTGTGAAGGTGAAGTTTCAAAATATATGTAACAATTATATGTTACCACGTTATCCACCGATGTCACTTTATTATATTTTTGTAGTGTGTTTTATATGCAGCTCTTGTTTTTTAATAACCAAACTTAACTTTTGCTCAACGCATTAATAAAAAAGAATACCTGATTTACAGACCCAAATTTAATTGAAATAGGTTTAACTAAAATAAGGTTACGTCATTTCTCACATTAGGGTGTTTTTAAAATAAAGATTACACTTTCAAAAATTTTTTTTTGGTATATCTTAACAGTCGAGTAACAACCAAATATAGATAAATGTCGCACCAAAATATTCGCACAATCTAAATAGAACATACTAATCTGAAGTGTAAAAGGACGTAATCGACAACAATGCAACAGTCGTCTTTTTACAATACGCGCGTGACTTCTATATTTTTCCGATACTAAATCTATGATTGATTATATATAAAAAAAATTATGTTTACTTTTCCGAGTTTAATCTAAAAGCAACAAATACAATGTTTGTATCAAAAGAGAGAGCTTAAAACTAATTCGAATCAATAATTTTTTTTAAGTTTTGTAGGTATATACTCGTATAGTAAAGGTGCATATTTAGAGAATATTGAGGTTTTCCAGATTCACAAATATATCGTTACGTAAACTAAGTTTAAATCACTGTTATTATAAACAAATTATTTATAATAATCTATAGAATTGTTTTTAATCATTATTGCGCGTTGAAAAATTTATATATTAATATGTGAAGTGAAAACTTTTTACCCCTTTTTAAACATATTGCGCGCACGGAGGAGTGTGAGGTTTGGCATTCGGCCAGCTTCGCGTCTTATCGGCTCTTTCCGACTTAATTCGTCAACTAACAGTGTTATAAAATTAAAAATATATTTTCAATAGATTATTAAGAAATATTTCTATAATAAAATATTTTATAAAAATAAAATAATAAAATTAAATTAATATTTTATTATTAACAAATATCTGAATATTTATGTTTTCGTTTTCAATTTATTCAAATAAAAATATTTCAATATACAAAAATTTAGATGTTTCACATCTGCCAGGTGTCCCATGACATCCACAAATATTTTTTATACAACGCCGATGTTAATTAAATTAATACAGATATTAAAAGTTCACAAAGGAACATACAAGCCAGATATGTCAATTGAAAGAATGTGAATTATTTTCTTTAATAGTCAAATGGCAATGCAATGTTGTTAAACAGTCTGGCCGCAGTTAACCTTTTCTCACATCTAGTGTGATAATTAAATACATACGACCACCTTGTTCCATTTTCTGTGCAAAGAACGCATAGACCGGATAATCAATATCAAGCTGTGACAGTTTGTCGAGAATGAGTGTAGCACCGATGTGGGAAGTTGGAACTGACCCAAAGCTGACCTTCTCGGCGTACGTCTGATAACGCAGAGGTTACTTTGCCACTTACGCGATCTTTATGGAAGACTTTTTTGTATAGACATGAACATAATAAATGTTCCACTTGACGGAATGATCAAAGCGATGTAAATAATCTACCAATGATATTATTTATTGTTGTTTGTGTATTAATGATACGTGTTAATAATGTAATGATATGCTCCGAGATATAAAATAAAATTAACAGGAATAAATAAAAAAAAATGTTTAAGTGAACCCTATCTATGCATGTAGATTTTCAATATATAGTCAGTGGATTTTGTATTGTTAAAAAATGAATTGAAAATTAATGGTCATAAATAATTTTTATCCTTTTCTATTTGGAAAATAAAATAATTAATCTCTACAAAATAAATGAATTATAATTAATAATAAAAAAAATAAATTATAATAAAAAATATAAAAAATTAATTATAATAATCAAAAGTAATTAATTGCTTTTGAACTGCTTTGCAATGTACAATGCTTTTGAATAGAATTTTTATTCTGACAAGAAAATGAAAAAGGGAGAATAAAGATACTAGTCTATAATAGTATATTTTATTATTATTTTTTTTTATTCCATAAATCGTAATTCGAAGATGCAAACTAACGAGGAATAAAAAAAATTACACATCTTAAAAAGTTACCGAGTTACAAATACTTGACTTTATTATTTAGATAAGGATGGCAATACGAAATTGTGACGTCATACTTAGTAATGGTCCCTGCATTTCGCAGAAGCGAATGAAAAGGAGAAATATTCCTGTGATAGGATATTTTATTACTATTATTTTTTATTCCATAAAATCGTAATTCGAAGATGCTAACTAACGACGAATAAAAAAATTTACACATATTTAAAATTTACCGAGTTACAAATGCTTGAGATTATTATTTAGATAATGCAATAAGAAATTGTGACTTAATACTTAGTAATGCACCCTGGATTTCGCAGAAGCGAATGAAATGGAGAAATATTTCTATCCCATTCGTACTATTAAACTTGAAGGCTAACTCACTCAGTTTTTAATAAAAATCATCATTTTTCAATGCTTGTTTTTATTTACTCTACATTTTCATGAAAATTTATTACAAACAGCCAATTCAGAACTTTTCAACCATCCAATTGTGACCTGAATATTAAATAAATGTAAAAATATTGATTGTTTGGAAAAGCTAAAATGGAAAATTAGTTTTCTTGAAGGACTTTTCTTTATTCTGTGCACTGATTGTTTTAGAGCATGTTACGTCTTATTTCGTGAATATGCTAAGTACAAAATTAAATGAATCTTGGATACAACTGTGATGTGAAAAGTGTCCTTAATACATGTTCACTCCCCACAGTTTTATAAAATTCCATTAAATTCTTGCCTGAACGGAAAATAGGAATACTCACTATAAATAACTTCAGGACAGAGGTGCGGTATATCATGCTAGAAAACTCTAACATACATATTGTTTGAACTATAATTTCTTCATTTTTCACTTTTCCTATTCTTTGCAGATTAAAAAAATACATCTTTCTCAAGTCATCCTTAAAACAATACATGAAGAACAATATAATGGTTCGATAATGTCTTTCCAGTTCCTTTTTACAGTATTTTTCCCAATTCGATTATGGGAAAGTTTGCTGCGAAGTATTTTAATTAATTTTTTTACGAAATAATTAGCCAGTAATCATCGAATAACAAACGCACTGAAAAATAAAAATATAATAAAAAATCGTGTACGCAGGTTGAACTTGTGCGATACAATATCGTTTCAGAACATAAATACTTTTGAGAAATATTGTTATTGCTGTAGGTTTTTGGAATCGGTGCCTAGTGGACGCTCCTCTTCTCTCTCACGTACATGCATACCCACACGCACAGATATGTGCTACATTTCACTTGGCATCGACTTATTTACGTAAACATATAAGATGTTAACAGCCATCTGATCAATATGCAAGTAATTTTCTTAAAACATTCTTATTTTTCCTCTCATGAAAATATTTAAGTGAAACTTTCTTTATTTACGTCGTTTAAATTTTAACTTCACATTTCTATTTATTTTGCTTTTTGTATAATCTATCTTCGTTACAACAAATTACACATCGGAAAAAGTTACCATATGGTATTTTGTGCCCCTATTTAAAAATTTAATAAAACTTTATTGCATATTTACAAACATGAGATATGGAATACATCTATCTGCACATAAGAATAAATCTATATGTACTACGTATATAACGCGAAGCTGACGATTTGTGAGCTTCCGACTGTACGTGACCTCAGAGTCATCTTGGACGCCTTCTTAACATTTCACGACCACGTTGTTGTGACTTGATAAAGTGATCATGAAATGTCGGTATGAGATAAAACGTTATATGTTTAAAATATGGAATGTATCAAAAACTTTATTTACCTCGCTCTCTCTTTAATAAAATTTAGTAGTTATTTCCAAAAAAATATTATCCTCTGTTCATAAAAGTTAAAATGCCGCGTTAGAATAAGCACTTTTAATACTTTTTAAATTGTTTTTAAAATTATCTTGGAATGTTTGCCACTATTTAATAAATTAACACTACAATCGTAACCGGGACAAATTTGTCCCATTGTAATAATATTGAATTATTCTATAGATTATATCAATTTAAATGTGTAAGTTAAATATTTGTATATATTGTACATTTATAATGAATAATATAAGAATCTAATCTGACCTAAGTCTAAATATTGTGTCACTCATAGCTAAACAATCCCATGGGGAAAAATATCATACAAGTTGCATTTACATTATATCCACTATTGATTCGCCGTAGAGTGAGGTACAAGCATGATTCCTTTGCTGAATTAAATCGCACCCCAAAATATAAGAATTTGATCTGACCCGAGTCTAAAATTTGTGTCACTCATTGCTAAACAGTCCTATGCGGAAAAATATTATACAAGTTGCGTTTACATTATATCCATTATTGATTCGCCGTAGAGTGAAATACGAGCATGATGCCTTTGCTTAATTACATCGCACCCCAAAATATAAGTATCTGATCTGAAGTGAGCCTAAAATTTGTGTCACTCATAGCTAAACAATCCCATGCAGAAAAATATCATACAAGTTGCGTTGAAATTATATCCACTTTTGATTTGCAGGAGAGTGATGTACAAGCATAAAGTCTTTGCTTAATTGCATCGCACCCCAAAAATCAAATACCTGCTAAAAATTAAATAATATTTTAATTGAATAGGGGCCTCAGGAGAAAGTCCAATCTTACTTGAAACCGATATTCAAACACCACCAAATTCTTCTAATCATCTCAGCCAGTTACTTGTGGATTCTGTAATCGCTTCTCCAGGAAATACGTGCTGAAAGGTAGTTGAAACCGGAATATTTTCATCTGTATCATGAACCCCTCCACTTCATGATAACACATCGATTTAATATTTTTCAGCATAATTATGTTCCTAAAAAAAGGTTGATTTTTAATTACTTGAAGTATTTACTATTTAAATGTAAAGAAAACGCATTTATTACGAATCGTTTATTGTATAAAATTCCATATCAATAACTACTGCATATTTAAATAAAGTTAATACACTGATTTTCATTAAAATTGCCTTAAAGTAATGAATAAAACTTGTTGAAAATCGAGGCAGAGCAAAATTGTCCCTATAGCAGTCCCAAGGGTTTAGTAAACTTCGACAGTTTTAGCCCTTAACCTTTCATAATGCTGTAAATACATGATTGTAATAACAAACAGATACGTTCAATTAATGAAGCCAAAAATATAACCGAACAACCTAAATTTATTTCTGAATATAAGCAGTAACTTTTGCAACAAATGTCTCGTTTTTCTTTTCTAAAATGTTTTTAAAATTTGCGGTTAATGGAATTGTTTGCCATTCAATCATTGTACTATAATTCTTAACTGCACGTCTTAAAACACAAACTCTGTTCTGCTAGTTCAGTCTGCTAGTAGGAAAAGGATAAAAAGCCTAATCTACCTTTTCGTCTAGCTCTCGGGATTCGGGGTTTTTGATTTGATTAGAAAAAAAATGTTAAATGGATTCTCAATTGGATTCTCAATCCAATTTGCACCAAACCAAACGTGCTTATCATATAATAATCCATCTTCATAATTCCCATTCATTCGACCGATTCAAACAGCTGATCACGTGATACTCGAAGCTGTCAAACGCACCAACCATCATTTGCGAAAAACTCTCGCTCTAATTGCCGCCTGTCACGCGAATTGACAGCTGTGAAGCAGAAGGGAGTCCCTCCCGACCTACTGACGTGATATTTGCTTCCATCCTGTTATGATACAATTAGCTTTTATGGGCACCGGATACTTAAGCTGATGATAGATGTGCCACTTTGGCTGGCGATAAACTGCCTTTTCAATTCCGATTAGGGAGCGATCGCAAGCGAGTTTTCTTTGACTATTGGAAAGAAATGAATCGATATATACATAGAAATAGAATTATAATAAAACTTTCTAAGACTATTGATAATGAAATGGGCTATTGGATGACTTAAAAACATTGTAAAGCTACCATATATAAATATTTTTATAATATTGCTTATACATGAAAAAATCACGAACACCATATGAAGAAAATTAAAATCATAATCTTATTTAATTTCCAACATAATTTTAATTTCCTTTATACCTTATTATTCTAAATAAACCTGTGAACCACCGGTAGAACTCGCACTACAAGGGATCTGTACCTACACATTTTGCCATTTCTAAACATCCAAGGGCACATAGTATTTGTACTAAAATACATATACAAGTAGGGAGCCTCTCGCCTTCTTCCAGAATTGTTTTTCCATACTTTTCATTGTATCTCTGAATACATAATACCTAAAGTTAAGAAAAAAAACATTTTGAGGCCCTTATTATTCTAACAATACCACACTATATATGAAATTTAAAAAAATATATCAAATACTTAATTTTACCCCTTCCTTTAAAATTTATTTGGGGAGTTCCCCATAAAATTTCCATATAAATATTTTTGTATATTAGCTACTGTGATATGTTTTATCACTATGCCAAATTTTAAGTTTTTACATGAAGAAGTTTCTCAAAAAACGACTGTCTGCGACAGACACGTGAGTGATATTATAAAGGTTCCCTTTTTTTCTTTCGAGGTACGGTACCCTAAAAAAGGGGTTAAATGTGAATCGGACTTCCACATGGACGTTTCTACACCAAGATCGTTTTAAAACCACGTCATCCAAAGAACAGGAGCTTAAAACTAAATATAAGTTTCCCTATTTAAAAAAAGATGTTCAAAAAAAAAATTTCTAAATTAATTCCTCGTGGAGATCAACGTGTTTTCCAAACCCCCTTTTTCTACTTCCTTATTTCTTCCATAATCTTTACGCGTTACCTGTTTTTATTTTTTTATTTACTTTGGTTGACTGTAACATTTTTAATTCATTGTTGATAAATTTTCCGTATACCTCATTTTCAACTTCATTAGGAATTTAGTTCCCATAATGATTTTTTTTAAATTTCATGCACTGTAGTTGGGTGTGAAAGATTTATTTCCAGATTTGACTGATTAATTTTTTTTTTTCATTTAACTTTTATTTTATTTAACATAAACCTAACAATGTACAGAATACCTCAGTGCTCACTTCCTCCCCTCCTCTTCCCTTTCCATACCCGGATACATCAAACCGAACTTGATTAAAATTTTATTTCGCTTCTCTTAACTTTCAAAACCTTTTAATTTCTCTTAAACTGCCAATGACAATTACAAAATGTTAAGGGTCAATATTTATCTATCGAAAACGCTTAACATACCGACATTTATTTTAATGATGTTTAATAAATTGATCTAAACTTTGCTAATTATTAACGCACTTTTTAACTTAGAAACAGTTACCGTGACTTACCCATAAAATATAAGTAAATGCTACTCTATACCGTTATTTACACTTTTATTAGACCTACAATTCCCCCATATAATATTAATGGATCTGTAACAATTCTTCCAGCGTTCATAATGAAAGCACTCGACCTTTTTTCTAACTACGTTGACTTAATATATTATATAACATATGCTCATATTATATAGCTTATGGCAATTTCGAAAACGTAAGTTATAATATTGGAAAAGTTGTATGTCAACATTAATAGTTTATGTCAAAATCCAAATAAACCAAACTTCTCTCGTTATTATATTGGTGAAAACATAGAACTATTACTTGAAAAGGAGCCGAGTAATGAGCGTAACGAATTATTTCATGGTTGTTTTTCCTGAAATAAAAACACTCTCGTCGACAATAATATTATTCTTATGTTACAGTCTTTGCTCTGTAAGAATGGCTTTGTTCTTAAGCTCGGGTAAGCTTTCTATAAAGCAGTATAAAAATAAAGGCTACACATTCTTCATATTTTTAATAGTCTTAACAAAAGCTTCGTCGAAACCATACAATAAGTTTTTCGAGAATTTTCTTTACTCTAAAAAACTAGATCAGGGTGCAAATTACTAAAAATTAATATCAACATTGCTAAAACTGTTTCTAAAAAGATGATCTCTAAACATATTTTTCTAAGTATTTTCTAAAGTAATTGTGGTTATTTAGTAGAATAATCGATATACAAAATTTCTCTCCCGATCTCTCTTATCTTTATCTCTTCGATTTATTGACATAAATTTAATTTTTATAGGACGAAAGCTGCTAAAAATATAGAGGTGATGGCAAATGCGCCACCGGATATGACGATATTTTAAGGTTTCTAAAATTTGGCTACAGAACCCTAAAAAGGACTATATTTTTAACATTTTCGGCATTATACCTGTCAATTTGTAACTAACACTTTAGGAAAAAAACAAGTTTTCATTTTGTTTATCGAAGTATTCAACTGATTTGGAGATTAAGGTATATTTAGAAAGTTAGCTGAATTTTCGAAATACTTAATACTTGTCCCATTTATACCACTCCCTATTTACTGTAAAAAACAATTATATATATATATATATATATATATATATATATGTATGTATGTATATATATATATATATATATATATATATATATAAATATACACACATAATCTATTATATAACATGCACGTTATAAATCGAAATTAGATTTCATAAATGTTTTCACCAATAATCCCCCCCAGTAAATATTACTTTTTAAAAGAAAGTCACGTAATATCCAAAATCGTTCATCCATTACTGAACACATTAAACGTTATGACTGCCGCTAACGACTTTCATTACAAGTCAACAAAGTGAAAACTTTATGAATAAAACGATAAATAAAAACGAATAATGATAAATAAAAACGAATGTTTCACTTTTCATTATGTCATTATTTTTTAACATGCGAAATAACACTACTATAACATAAACAATTTGACTTGAAAATAATTCGTAACTATATCGAGTTAAGTAATCAAGTTTTAAATAGTCTTACATTAATTCCTTCAATTTTTAGAAACGTTGAATTATTTAATTAGACAAAATATAACCAAAGAAAATAATTCTTTCTGGAGTTATATAATGAACATTAGCGCCGTAATATGTTGAGTCAAAATAATTAAAACACAATACAGTGTTTGAATTATCTGTACGTATTAATTAGTAGTGTTCCGACTGATTCGACCTGCGAATACACCAAACAACACTAAAAAGTTCAACCAGATAGACAAAAAAATTAACCAAAGCTAAATTTAACTTGTTTTTGGAAAATTATGTAGCTATTGGAACTTTGATTATATTCTACTTTTTCAACAACTTATTACGTAAAAATCTCAACCAATTGGAACTCACAGAAGGTTATATTTAATCTTTTTATGGAACATTAGACACTTTCAAAAATAAAACTAATGACAGACCGTACGACTGGTTCTTTCATGTCCAGGAGACTTGTAGGATTAATTGCAATGTATGCATTTGTATTTGCTATGTCACAGCTTATTACTGACAAAAACACGAGTACTTATTTAAAATTAATTTAATATTATGTGATACAGACCTGTACATATAATAAAACTGTAAGTTTTGTATGTCTGTACATTGAAAAAAATTGCAAAAAAATAAATTGTGGGATTGGGCGTGGACCTATCCTTAATGATAGAATGTATTAAGACCATTTTTTTATTTGTCCATTTGTAGATTTGTTTGCCCAAGTATCACACAATAATTACTGATCCAATTCGGATGAAGTTTTCGGAAAACCATAGAAGTCAGCTCGATCGTTAGATATAGTTTACATTTAATTACAACCGGTTCAGAAGGTATACAAATTTAATTTTTTTTCAAAAATTCATTTACATTGCATTAGTAAAAAAAAGGTAATTACACTCTTGCAAAAAGTGATACCTATGTAAGTTTATAAATGGCGCTACGTACATTTTAATGTTTTGTTTATATCTTAATTATTATATTTTAAGATTGTTTACTTTTTATGTTTTAAGTTTTGATATACATATGATATCTGTTCAATTATCTCCTCCGTACTTCATGTATCAAATCGCGGGCCCGCATAGTATAAAAGAAAAATGGCTAATGCTAAACTATATATAAATGTGTATAATATATACGTTCCTTTTTACCCACATAATATATAGTATATTTGTCTAGACCTGGACATTTGCCACATACTGTGTCTACATATTTATGAAACTTTGCTGTAATTTAGAAACTAAGGAAGTAGATGACGTATTCCTACAAGAGCAACTACAGTGCTATAAGTATAAAATACGAATACCGCGGTAAATTGCAAATGGTTCGTATAGTCCACTTAATGACAAAAAATTAAATAATACAAATTTTTACCCATAGTCCTTTATCATAGATACAAATACTATGTAAAGAAGAATTACATAAAACAAGAAAAGCAACTACCCAGAAGTACATATATACATATATATATATATATATATATATATATATATAAATATATATATATATATATATATATATATATATACATACACTAAAATCCATTTTGAATAATTACATACCTAGTAGATTCCATCATCTAGTTACTTTTACAGTAAATAATTCTTGACATAATACTTTTATTTTTAGAAGTAAAGTGTTTTTGTTTTAAGAACGCAAGTCAACATCATTAAGCAATATATTATTGGCTATGACCATGGACGAATAAAAGAACAAAAAAATGGGCACGAGATTCCAAAACAAAAACTGACTAATTATTTCTTTCCTTTCTTTTGTCATTCAAGCATGCGTAAAAGCTATGTCTAGGACTTAGCTTGCAGAAGGCTTTAAGGGTTGCTCTTCAGTAGTGTGGAAGGATACGCCGGATAAAAGCCGGGAGCGTGTGACACACGTGTCCGGCCACGTGGCACCTATCGATCGCTGAAGCTGAACGCAGGCGCAGTGCACGCCGTTCCCTTACATCTTCTAACAGACGGTTCGGTTCAACGAAATGCTCGCTGACTAATGACGTAAATGCATCATGTACTTGGGTATTATACCGTGCGTATGCTTGAAAATAATGTAAGTGAATAGGTACAATGTGCGTGCTTTTGTAGGAGTAATCTCACTTTGTTAAGACTAATTTAGAGTTAAAATTGCTTTTAGACTGTATAACGGTTAAGTTTGTTACGACTAAATCTATGAGAATTTTTTTTAAAACATTTCAACCAATTTTTGTTTTACGTATAACTTAGCCTTCAGCAATGTTGCCGGATGCAATTTAAATATTCGAGGACATCGTATACTCGCGTGTATTGATAAATTCAATATGAATGTGCAAGATGCTATCGACTTACTCGAGTGACGAATTACTAAACTTTTAGTCACGTTACTGTTATTTGTTACAATAAAAAACAAAGTTTACATTTTGTTTCAATTAATCACTTTATTAACTTGTTTAATCACGTAATAATTACAGTTGAACGTTATTGACCATGAATTCTTACATGTATCTCTAGTCACTGTGACATAGTAGGTTTAGAAATAGTCGACAAAAAAGCTCGGTTCACCGACGTGAATGGGTATCCATATTTCACTATTAACTTCATTGAAGATCTCCTCCCTCTATCTCGTTCCTGGATGGAACGTGACTGGCAGAAGACATAGAAAAGGTCATTCCAGATCACGGATGCGGAGTACTTCCGGAATCTTCTATTTCCTCAAAATCTTAGTTTTCAAAATTCACTTTTTCCAGAAAGGAAACCTCTGTGGTGTCTCGCATCTTTTTGTGTTATTGTTCCATCCCTACTCATGTGGCTAGGCTGCGTATCAGAGAATCTCCAATATGCAATTGTGGAGTGGGGAGAGCAGTCTACATGATTTCACTTTTGCATGCCCATTAAATAATAAATTTCCTTCGTTCATTTACAAATTATTAAAATATAAATTTGAGTTGCATATTATGATCAAATCCCTTTTATCTGTTACCAACAAATCCATTCTAGAATTAATCATTCAATACATAAGAAAGAACAACATCAAAATCTAGGATCGTTAAAATTCATATGTGTTTATTCTGTTTTTATATTTGTTTGTATATTTAGTTTGTACTCTTCTGTATATCATAGTTACATTTGCATTATCTATAAATATAATTTGTTTTATTAATTTTTCGTTTTATTTATTTATTTCTAATCTACTTTTTATATCATTTCTGTTTTGCTGCGTAGTTTATTTTTTTGGTTACCAAACAACAATGACAAACATCTGAGATATGAATTAATTAGTGTTGCCTAGCCATCCTTTCTAAACTTGATCTTGGCGAAGGTTCTCTATGAAGAGAATGAACGCCATAGAATCAAATATAAGATAAGTAATCCAATTTGTGATATAGCACTGTAAAGGTTTTTAACGACTTCTAACTCTCTCGCACGTTCTCCAAACGCCGTAAATTTTGAATTGGTAGTAGTGTGAAAAAATTAGGGTATTTGTTGTCCCGTGTAAAACGTAAGCGGGATGAATCATCATTGGCTGTAAGAGATTGCTCTTGTAGCAATAAGTCCGCCATATATATTAATGAGATACATTAAAGTAGATAAATAATCATGATACACTTAAAAATCGGGACGTTCAGTGAAAATTGTGACACTGGCAATACTAGTCACCAGTAATTTATCAAATAAGGATATAAAAAAGAAATTTTGTTGAAAGAAATTATGAATATTAATAGCTAAAGTGAAATTGAACATTTGCGAAAAACTTTCAAATTAAATAGTTCTCACTATCTCCTAACTATCAGCACTAGAATATTGGAATTTATATACAATATAATAAATATATTAAGTGGAAAAGAAGACATAATGAAAATTGCCTACACAATTTTACTTTCACTTCGACAGCACAATTCCTCTAAATTAGACTTTCGTAGAGATATTCAAAAGAACGAATTGTTTAATTTAAATATTAAAAGAGATTTAAATAAAATATTTCGTGTAACAAAAATACCTTGGATAGAGCTATGGAATTCTAAAAATCAATTCCCTTGTATTATCTCTGAAAGCTTTCAGAGATGATTTTTATAAAATTAAAAAAACATTAAATTAATTAAGAGAAAAATCTTCCGCTTCTACAAATATTCGTTAATAAACCAAAGTTAAAAAAAAACAAGAAATACACTAGTAATTACAGCTCTCCACTATTCTCTACCAAACCTACTTTTTGAGATGTTTATTAAATTTAATCAGCTTTTACTTTTAATATAAGGCCACATAAAGTATATGTATTAATTAATTAACACTACATTGAAATCTATTCTTGAGTAAAAGTTACTAATTAATTGTTTGATTTCCTCGCACTCTTGATAATTTCTGTCCATTTTCAAAAATAGACGGAAATTATCAATATACTCGCATAGTAAGTATCTGCGTATTTATTACGTGATCTTTAACATAAACCAAACACAGTAAAATTACTGAATACGCACATTATAAAACACAAATCTTCCTTTAAAAAGGAACAATATTTAGGATAATCACAAACATTGGTTAACATCAGACAACAACATATAGTTTATTTGGTTTTAAGTACAATTGCTTCCACAAACTTTAATTGTCCGTTAATGGTAATAACAACCTGTCATGAAATGGCCTAGATCATCGCTAATTAGTCTTTTATCTGGTTCCTCAATTATGTTGACTGTTCCAAAAACAAGGTATTTAGCATAATATTTTCATGTAATTATAGCCTATTATTATCCTACAAATAAGTATTACTGGGTTAGTAATTATCATAATTTTGCTTTGAAACTCTTTTATTCTTTTATCCGACTGTAGTCAAATAAAAAACTATCATGTAATAGAACTTGCACAATGAAGGTTCCGTACAAATTGAAACGCTTATAAAACTTTAACAGTACATAGTATATTTATTGAATTATTTGCAAATATTAGGTACTTTCTCACAGTGTTAATGTATTGTATATTATATCTTTCGCTGGAGTAAAATCGTGGCGCACATACAAAAAATATAAGATCTATGATAACCGCTATAGATTTCCCATAATTTTTTAGTGAAATTTTACCATCTTTCCCAAGGTTCTGTACTATTTAGACGCTTACAAACTCTTAAGATTACGTAGCATATTTATTGAATTATATGCAAATATTAATTTTTCACATTGTTAATGTATTATATAATATATCATTCGCATGAGTAAAATCATGGCACACAAACACAAATATATTTTTTGTAATCGTTATCTAGTAGTCTTTTGTACTTCGTAGATCTAGGATAACCGCTACTGATTTCCTGTAATCTTCTAGTCAGACAGTTTTACCAATCTTTTTTTCTTTATTTTTGGTTCAGTAGTTTTGAAAATAAGAGGAAGGCTCTTTCTTCGCGTATTTATTAGAATATCTTTTTAAATATTAAATTTCAAATTAAGAAAACATATAATGTTTTTTATTTCTCATAATAAATTCTCCCCAAATGATATCCTACAAGACATGAATTTAAAAAAAAATAGGCTTCTATGTTTACCTCCTCTAATTCGTATATTAATATTTTCAAAATGAGTGCAAATTATGTAGGTAGATGTATTAAAAAAAACAGCTACAAAAAAAGTTTCTGCGTTACATAGTTTCTGAGAAAATCTATTACGATATTTGGACTGATAGTTACGTGTGTGATCTCATAACGTAACAGTCTCGTGTCTGTTTTTCCGTTTGAGATACAAAAGCCTCAAAATAAGTAACTCATTTATAATTTCTTACCTCTGTAATACATCAATTATTTGTTATTCTATATCAAAATTAATAATCATTTATGCAATTCCGTTAATACGGTCTCACATTTTTTTTTAATGAATATTGATTATATTTCAAGTGCGTACTTGAAATATAATTAAATCTAACCAAGCCCTCTTAAGAAAATTGTTACGTATGGTTACGTTTTCATATGATTTTTGTAAAGCAGAGATAAAAATAGTTTTCATACATATATATATATATATATATATATATATATATATATATATATATATATATATATATATACATATAATCTAGCAATTGCCTAACTTGATTAAAAATAAACTATTAACTGACACCGAAAATTGTTTTATTGTTATCAATATGAATATATTTTTCGCTGTTTTTGAATTTGACGTGGTATTTTTCGACGAACTTGTTCGACTTACGAGTTTCATGGCTTAGTATGTTACAAGTATGTACGGACGATATAACGCGACGTAATCTACTCTTTATTTCATCTTGATAAACATAATTAAAAATTATTATAAAAAATAACCTGTCTTTTCATGAAAAAATTCAAGATTTGTTATTTGTCTGACTGACGTTTTAAATAAAACTTTTAAGGAGTTAATTTTGTCACTTTTATTCTTGCAGACATCTGGGCCCAACACTATATAGACTTTTGCCCGTCCCCATACAACATACAACCTTATATTTAACACTTTCACAATTTCAAAAAATTGTTACAATGTTAAGATAATAGTTAAAGTAATCTTAAATGATAAAATAATGGTAAGTAACAATGAATTCATTTTTGAACGTTGGTCGCCTTTTTCTCATAGTTGGGGATTTTTCTGTCTAAATTATGTAACTTGTTCATAATTTCTTTGCCACTGAAATATTTAAGTTATTAGTTTATGTCGTATATATTAATAATCAAAAAATACCTTCCTATGACTTCATGTAACTAATATTAATGTAACTAGTAATATAATGTAAGTGGTACGTACTCCATCTAACTAGTATTTAACGAATATTAGTTGTTATTCGTGTACAAGTGGCTCTTAAAAAATTTACGTGGTTTCCGTATAATTTTCGTAAACAGAAGTTTGATTTATATCTTAATATTTCTTTTAAAAAGGCAAAACATCACACATTAATATTTTATACACAACAATAATACCGAAGCCGAACGAATTCACTTAAATGTCACGTCATTTTAACCAAGTAACTCTAAGTCGCTTATTTTAATTCTCGTACATTTTCTGTAACATTGGTTAATTTCCCAAGTTTATTTTGCATTATAATTTTTTTCTTCAAATGCATATTTATATTAAACTATATTATGCCTGCCCTTCAATAAGTCGCAATTGACAATGATTCGGTGAAAACACAAGAGGAAACAACTAACACCGATGTGAGGGTCATTAGCAAGTGACAACAGCCGTTTTGAAGTTATTAATTTGATATTCTTACATAAAAATTGGTGTTTTTCATAACTTTTCCTAAATTCAGAAGGATACTATCAACTTCAATTGTTGATGTTATTTAGATCAAAAAGAACCACGATCAAGGTGGTTGAATAAAAAGATATTATTTTAATTTTTGACGACTTTAAAACTACAATTTTTAAGATTCCTTAGTTAAAAAAAACTCTAATAAAGTAGTCGCCCGTCAGTCTGTCTGTCGTAGCCTCACAGTTTTTATAGTTTCTGCAGTTAGAGAATTAAGTGCGGATATTTTACAAGCCAATATTCCAGATGGGGATCTCAATTAATATGTAACAAAATATTTTTTATTTTAATTTGCCTCCATATACATTTCAAACGAGTGGGATTCCAACGAGTATGTTAAAAAGTATGTATGTTAAAAAAGATGTATTTAAAAAAAAATTAAATTTGTTTGTAAGGATCTGGTATCCATACTCGTAATATAAGAAATAAAAATAAAATTCATAATCATAAATTTAGATTACAAATTACTAATAAGTCTTTCCTGGGTAACGGTGTCCGCTTTTTTAACAGGATACATAAGGATATGATAAACCTTCCCACAACGAAATTTGAAACACATATTAAAGACGTGATTACCTTAAAGGCTTATTATAGCGTCAGGGATTATGTTGAAGATAAAGATGTGTGGAGGTCATTATAGTGTACAGTCTAGTATAAAATGCACATTCTGACCCTCATTGAGACGAACTAATTGATTATTTCTACATATACGTTTAGACAATAAGGATATTTATTCATAATAATTAGAAGTTAAATCGTGACATGTCAAAAGAAACTTTAATAGTCCTACTTGAAAAAAAATAAAATAAACTGAAAAAAAAGGGATGTCATTGGGCAAGACTTAAAAATTACACTATGACCCGTTTACGACACATTAAGCTGTAAACTGATACACCCACTTATTTTCCAATTATGAAAATGTGAAAAATTTTAAATACTTTTACTAAAATTATTTTGTCTGCTATATCAGCCAGCTTTATTAATAAATAATAAAGCGAAATACAACTCGTTAAGTATGCTCAGATTTATTTTTCTTAAATCCATATACAATTTTAATATCTCTGTGATGAGTTTTAATTACGTACATTAAATTATCAGCAACAGTAACCGTTTTAATTAGACAATATTTTTCATAAGAAATTAAGTTAAAAGTACATAGATCACTGGGATAGCAACAAATATTGCTAATTACGAACAAAATTGTTTTACAATACTATGTAACATTAAATGTTTATGAGTTAGACACTTATAAACATTTAATGTTACATAATATTTCTATTAATCTATTCACAAATATTATTTTTTCGTGATATGAATATAGGCGTAAAAACATGGTGCATATTTAAAAATTTACCACATCTAGAATCATTTATATAGTTTTTCTTTTAGGCTATCAAAAAACTCCACGTTTTTCATAATTTTAGGCTGGGTAATTTTGGAAATAAGAAAGTGGAACATATTTTTCGCATATTTTTCAGTATATCGATAATTAGAGGTATTGTTAAAGAACATCAATACGACGTTTTGAGAATGTTTTCATCTCCCTAATTCAAGGTTACCTGCAACGTACTTTACACCGGCTTTAATGTTTTAATGCTAACGATCTTAAGTTGCTTTTTCCAAATTGGTGAATCCTCAAACTGACATGTCTATAAATGCTTTCAGGCTAGAGCGGGCAATTTTATTTCTTTCATCCAGTAAAATATAGTTTCCCGAGTCTAATATTGCGTAAATGGTTTAATGTAACTCACTAATGTAGGAGTAACTGTTTGACGTAACACCCACTTATGTAACTGAATTATCGGATTCTTAATGTATAGTCCTAATTTAATTAGTCTAATTACAATAGTATTTGCAGAACGGAAACGGAAGGGACGCGAAAAAAGTAACAGCAGATAAGTACTAGTGTTTCACCCTTTGAGGTATGCAACCCTAAACACAATACAAACTAATAAACAACGATACGAAATATGGTTTTGAAAAAACAGAAGTATTTTATATAAATAAAACAATTATAAGCTGGCTAGGTTTTAAAACAGCGCATTGTTTTCAATTACAAAAGAGAAAGGAGAACCATCAGTCTGCAGATTTCGCAAATGTTTTATGTATTGTATATTATAAATTAAAGCTACGCACAATATCAATAGGCAAAAAATACGACTATTTCAACGAACATTCCCTCACACAATAAGAGGCAAAGTGGGGTGCGTCTCAAGGCGCGACTGTTATGTGGAAAGATTTCCAAGGACACAGGATATTGAGGGGGTCTAGAGGTCAACCGAAGGACGAGGCTTTACCGATCCATAGGGGGTTCTTTTGATTACATGAGTGGTCTGAATGCACTTAGCTTTGCAAGATTTTATAATCTTGCTCCTAAAGTATGTTTATAAATTTTTTGTGTAGTATTTCGTGGCACATTGCCAGTCTGGAATCAAACATCAACTCCCAGATCTAAAGTAAAATGGAAATATTAACATAAGATCAGATAGATTACATGAGATTTTTTTTACAAAGCTTTCAAAATATAATTTTATTGATATAACATGTGTATACCCACGATATTTTTATTCAAGATAATACTTGTAAAAAGTGAGGCACGTCACTAAATGATATAATCTGTAATTATGTTAACTCCATGCTCCTAAAGAAATGAAATAGTTGTCGTAATATCTTCTGATCTTACGATCATTGAATCATAACTTGTATCTTAGGATAATTTTAAGATTAGATTTTTTATTATAAAACTTTTAAAATACAAATTGATTGGTGAATTTTTGATTCAAGATAAGCATCGTAACAACCCATTGAGCTCCATTTTTTTATGTATAATATTTGAAGACACGTCACCAATTGAAATAATCTGTAATTGAACATAACTCCGAAACCCAAAGGAAATATTAAAACTATCGTAAGATCTCCCTGATCTTACGGTAATTTTAATTTTTTATTATAAAATATTTAAAATACAAATTGATTGACATGATATCTCGCGTTGAACATTTTTGTTTCACGATAAGTCTCGTAAAAAACACATTAAGCTCTACTTTTTGTGTGTAGTATTTTAAGACACGTCACCAATTGAAATAGTCTGTAATTGAACATAACTCTAATACCTAAAGAAAATATTAAAACTATGGTAAAATCTACCTGCTCTTACGGTAATTTTGATTTTTTATTAGAAGATATTTAAAATACAAATTGATTGATATGATATCTCTATGCGCGTTGAACATTTTTGATTCAATATAAGTCTTTAATAGTTTCATTTAATTGTGAATAATACATTTCTAATTAACACCAAATATATTCAATGTCTCGTGAAAACACATTAAACTCTATTTTTTCTGTGTAGTATTTTCAAAAACATCACCAATTGAAATAGTATGTAACTGAACACAACTCCGAGATCCAAAGGAAATATTAAAACTATAGTAAGATCTTATGGTAATTATGAGATCAAATTTTTTCGTCATAGAAACTTTAATTCAAGATTCGAGATGAAATTATATTCTCGTAAAATTATATTAAAATCCAAATATTTCTTTGAGAAATATGAGAAAAGTTTAATCAAGAAAATACTTGTCCCAATATTAATAAATTATACAATATCAATTTTTTGATTTTCCGTTTAAGAATAATTTTTATAACTATGTTTTAATCCAATGTTACGTTCGTTACACTATGTAATGGTAAACTATGTTCTCATCATTACATTATCAATAGAAGATAGAAGAGTCGAGTATCAGGCTGAACCGCACATTAATATATTAAAGAAATAAGATGCCAAAAATCATAGTTTCGTGGTAAAACAAAACTTGTTTTTAAAAAAAATCACCTTTCTAATCAGTTTTAATGCATTAAAATTACATATACAACAACATAGTTTTCCCTGGCCGTTAATATAAACAATTTTTGAAAAATAAGTTTTAATTTGCTATTACATATTCTCAACACCTTAAATACAAAATACAAAAGTCCTGTATCGCTCTCCATAATATTTTTTCCAAATTATTTGTTAACAAAATACAGTTTCATTATGTCCGTTCAACACTATACAGTTTCATTATAGTATAGTGTAGTACGGGTACTATACAGTTTCATTATAGTATAGTGTAGAATGGTCGTTATACGGATGTCTTGTGATTGTTTTGTAAAAATGGAGTAATAAAAATTGTGTTGTAAAAATGTATAAAATATGTTTCTTAATAAAATGTTTTACTATACCTTTAACTTTTATGTTTCTACATGTCATGGTTTCTGAGAAAATCAGCACTAGAAATAGACATATGTAAATGTTTTGCCTGCTATATCTTTCGTAGACATAAACTTATGGTGCATATTTAAAAAATTGTGACATCTAGAATCATAAATACAGTTTTCCTAAAACCTTTGCATGGACTTCTAAAAAACATATTTTTTTCATGATTTTAAGTTGAGTATTTCGGAAATAAGGAAGTTTCCAACGAATACTATGAGCTTTGCCTATTGTCATGCCGATTAATATGTTTTATTACTAAGCCAGAGTTTCTACGTTTGTTTACTTATAGGGGTTCCGTTTTTCCGTTCGAGATTATGTCAAGCGGTTTCTGAGAAAAACGACTGTGACGGACATACACGAATTACGGAACCCTAAAAACGATAGTCATAAAGATATATAAATATACATTTTAAAATACAAAGTTATTCTTACAGTTAATATATGTCACTTGTGTGGAGTTTCTAAAAAAGTAAACATAATTAAATGCAAAGTGGTTATGTTACGAAAGAATATGAGATCGATTTGTATTGTTATAGCAATATATACCCTATGGGGTTTCACACAAACGGACAGCTATGTAACCGAAAATTTACTAATTTATCATCAGATAGCACTGACAGCGTCATGCACGATCCCTATGAGATTATTTTGTTGCACATTCGTCAGTTAAACCATTTTCCTCAGGAACGGCTAGATGTTTTAAACTAATATCAAATACGAGTTTCTACTACCCTATAGTCCTGTATATATTCAAGCTTCTAACTCAGTGCAATGAAAAGAGACAGTCTTTCAAATATTACCAACTTTGATATAGAGTCACTCGCCAAGACTATCAAGGGCGCTTCCAGTTTGCCTTGCCATCTTCGAATATGGTACTAAGGAAGGCTTCATAGCACAAGTGAAGGAAAATACACGAAAATCATTAACATATAGTTGTATGTATTACTTCGTGATAAACAAAATGTTTCTGTTGTTGGATTTTTGTTTTTCTGGATATTATGTTTCTGGATGATATGTTTGCGTTGCTTTACGATAGCATGATATTACGGTACTGAATACTCAGAGCATGATCCTATTCGAACCTGACCGCTTTTTAGTGTTCCATTGCCAAATTAGGAACACTTATAATTTCGCCATCCGACTGTCTGTCTGTCTATCCGTAACGGCCGTTGAACTTGAAGACTATTAGGTAACCCCCCTAACTGCAGAGTAGATTTTTGCATAGCCTGCTGTGCCGTGTATCGTTAAATAGGTCTTTCAGAAATATTGGGGGGTATGTTATGAACACTTTTGCGATACAGGGGATCCGTCTACAAAATAATAAGCTTTAAATCAAACAAAAAAATTAGGTTACCTCTGAATCGGGTCTAAATTATTTATTAATCGCATATCCCATTGTGCAGGGTATTGTTGAATAGGTCGTTCAGAAATATTGAGGTATGTCATGAACATATGTTCAATATCTATTTTACGAAACATTAAGGCTTAAAGTGGTCGCTTTATTGGAATTATGCGTCCCACCCACTATCAGCTAAATCGATATTATCTGAAAAGGTTTCACAATTGTAGTATATATAACGAAATTAAAAGGAAAAGTATAACAGCTGAGTAGGCCCTACTAGTTTACGAGTAATACTCAACCGACTTATGACATGTCTGTAAAAAGTTCACAGACACTTCATACCAGTAACTTATATCAACTGTAAGAATCACTTCGTATTTTAAAATGTATATTTATTATGTATTTGAAAGATATACCAGACACAATATTCATATATTCTCATGGTAAGAAATTATATTATTTTAATATACTTTTAACTATGTGGTGATCAAAATATTTACGTTGTTAAATATTAATATTTATGTAAAGTTTAATAGAAGTACTATGTACTGTTAAATGTTTATAAGTACCTAATTGTGTACGAAACCCTCGTAGTACGAGTTTTACTCGTATTTGACAGGTTTTTATTTACCATATATACTTCTCTCTTCCCTTCAGGGGTCGCAAAGCCTCTTCTGCCAGCGTAAATGCGGCCGACGATGCAACCAGCCAGGAAAGCGTGGCGCTCCAGGCTAAGATGTCGCTTCTCAACGGCATCACGGTTATCGTAGGCTCCATAATCGGTTCCGGAATCTTCGTATCGCCTGCCGGCGTACTGCGATACACCGGCAGCTCGGGAGCATCGCTCGTCGTGTGGTTGGCATCAGGAATCTTCAGTATGGTGAGTATATTACGACTTGCAACTTGTTAAGTAATATGAATATTAGCTGTTAAGCTAAATAGCGGAAGCAGTTTAAAAACAGCTTATTGCAACAAAGCGTTTAAGTTAGTTTTGTTGCTTTTAAGTAAATTCCTTTATGCGTAGCGCGTTTAAGGCATGTTGGACGTTGATGCTTAGGCGCAACTTACATGTATGACTTTCCATCGATAAAGTCATACGTGTGAGTTGCGCCTAATTTGCAGACGACGACTTTTTATCGCTTTAGTGTCATTGGAAAATCTTGCGCGTGTGTTGCACCTTATTGCTCAACGCTTGCGCACTGTAAAATGTTTTAAGCATCGAGCTAAATATCTGTTCTACGCGTTAAGGTTATTTATAATAATTCGAAATTTTCTTTGACGCATGTTGACTTGTGCTTCTTTCTACTTGTACATCTAACCTAATATATATATATATATATATTATATATATATATATATATATATATATATATATATATATATATATATATATATATACATATATATGTATATGCCATTTTTTATTTTTTTTATTGTTTGATTTAAATATAACCTTAGTTTATTTGAATTGGTTTGTTTGTTTTCCATAGGTTACTTTGTTAGTAATCGATTAATCGAATTTGATTTTTGACTCGTGAATTATCTTTTTGTTTCATTAGATAAACTAATTCTTAGAGCGGTACCTTGTTATTGCTTTTTACCATTTGATTTATTTGTTTTATGATTTATTTAGGAATACTCTGTGTGACTACCATTACTTTTTTGTTTTTTTAATTTTACTTATTTTCGTCGTTGTATTTTTATATTTTTATGGCATTAAATCTTTTGTTATTTGTATTCCTTTCTGTGTATTTTTTAAATGTAAAAGAATGAACTTTTAAACCCACCTCACAATGCCCGTTTTAACCCTGTGTAAGCATGAAGGGAAGTTCATTTTTAATATCGCCAAAAAATTGGAAATGGCATTGTATTTCATTTTATTTATTTTTAATTACAAATATAAATAAAGTCAAGGCAAATAGCTAAAATGGATACTTCCACGAAATTACGTCATATGGTACTACCATAAATGAAATGCAAGAAGAAATACGTAATAAATTATATTTTCTTAAGCTTGCCGCTCGCACCTATAGCCAAGCTACAGCACTAAATAAATTTGTTTAGAGTTTAGCATAACGCAAAACAAGCTACGCTTAAGAAAGTCCTTTTGTTAACTGCCTTATTTTGGTAAACGCAAATAAAAGCGCCACTTACAAAATAAAGCTACAGTGTCCACCTCTAACGAATATACTGTATTAAGCAATTGTCTACGGTTAAGGTAAAGATTCAACAGATCTCACGTACTCTTACAAAACACCCAAAAGAATACGATATTGAAAAAGTTCTAGGATATACATAAAAGAACATAAAATATTACTTGAAGGCTAAAAAACATAGGACAAAATTTATATTTAATAATTTACTAAACAATTCTAAATCGTAAAATCAGGAACTTTAAGAAAATTGCCTTAAGTCAGTTAACGGAACCGGATAAAAGGTTAAGCGAAATATCTCAGCAACGTCAAGTTACAGATTGGTGTAATCAAACAAATAATTATACGAGTAAGGGAAGAACTTTGGCGGCCTCTCGAAAATTTCGAAATTAGTTGATGTCTCCATAGTTAAAATATAATAAAAATAAATTTGAAATTCACAATTTCTTTGTTTTTGGGTAATAATAACACAAAAGAAATAATAAAGGATGAGCATTATCACATAATTACAGACGAAAACCGGTCAAGTGCGAGTCTATGTCGAGTATCGAGACACGCGTACCTCGTTTGAAGTGAAGTTACTATATTTATCATCACTAGTATGGACTCGCTAGAGCAATAAATATTTTTTAATACCTAATGTAATTAATTAAGGGATAGTATAATTTATAAATATTATCTACGCCTGATCACCGACACTCTTTCTATTTTACATCAGTCTAGTATTGGTAACTTTCATACGCTTAAAAAATCGCATATGTGTAAGTAATCTTATACGGCTTCCCTTTTTAGAGTTTCGTACCTCAAAAGGAAGAAAGAAACCCATATAGAATCACTTCGTTATCCGTCTGTCTGTTTGTCAAGACCTTTTATCTCAGGAACGTGTGGAGATATCAAGTTGACATTAATATCAAATACTTAAGTCTACAGTTACTTGGAGCTATAAAAAATCAAGCTTCTAAGTCAACGCAATCAAGAAGAACCCTAAAAATACTTTTCTTTATTCTGAATATTTTGACATTCGCAAATAAATCAAAACCTATAGGGAAAAGGGAAGTACCCTTTGACTTAGAATCGTTTCGTTTCGAATTCGTTCTAAAAATTAAAATATTGTAAACAGTTTAATAGGAATATCATGTACCATTAAATGTTTATAAATGCCTAAATGTGTACGGAACCTTCGTAGTGCGATTTCTACTCGTATTTGACTGATTTTTCCTTTTTGATTTACGGTGTTCTAAAAATTAGACACCAGATTAGCCCATATTAGAACAACAGCAAGCCTAGTCGTGTACAGAATTATTTTGCTTTCGCCTTTTCAGAAATATTCTCCAGTTCCACTTGGGGCCCCAAGATAAGCTTTTAAGTTTCGTGAGTTTTAAGCTTTTAATAGATAAAAGAAAATCTTCTTTTATGGATTCCTTGCCCACATGTTTTTCTCTATTTCCTAACATTTAATCTTATTTAATATTTATCAATCGTGAAATGCACATAAATCTCTTGAAATTTTCAGTTCTGTTAATATTCCCGATGTATTTGTTTGTATATACGTACATATAATATATATGTATATATAATACAAAATACATATTTCTTGCCAATGAATACAAATACAAGTTCAAATGAAAATAGTAAAAAGATTACTTAGAAACAACATTCTCCAAAGCACATTGTTCTTTTAAAAACATCTTTTAAACAAATTGTAAGTTTTTTTTGGAATTGGAAGCCTTTGCAGCATCTAAATAGGTGGAGGGAAATAGTTCCATAACTTCATGGAAATCAATGTAAAACTACCACGGAAACCTGTAGTTCGGTGTATATACTATAAGATAATTTCACAAGCACAATAATACTCAAACCTCTCTATTTACATTAACTTGAAATAAATAGATGTGTCGTTAACATCTGTATGCAATTTCTAAAACAACAATAATAAAAACAAGAAATTAAATAACTTCTTGACGGAATGATCTGAACAATATTACTGGAAGTAAACAAAGCTCTTCCCACCCAAAGCATTTAACATTAATTATCAAACTTTGTTTTGCCTTAAATTCAAAATTCAGAAGGAAATTTAACAATTGCTGTCTAGCTACCCTAGTCGGGGTTCGAGTACACTTAATTTCGACCGGATGTAATGAAGGCTCTCTCGATAAAGACGATTACACACAGTCGGTCATTATCTAACATCCCGCAATGTTGCCATAATGATGTCTGGCTTACATATTCACTTTGTGTACTTAAATTATTTGTGTTTCATTCTCTGGTATTAATGAAAACAAGCAGCGTTAATGAAATACGTACGGCGTATGATGACCCTAAGCTAATTGAACATGTAACTATTGTATCGATTCTTTTTGTGGTAATTCGCCATTAGCAAACTATAATGCCGACAATCAACTTTTTCGTTTCTATTCATATTAACGTATTTCGTTAAAAAACCGTACCACATTTCATTATAACACTTAAGATGCAACAAATAACTGGGGCATTGTTTCCGTGATTATATATATATATATATATATATATATATATATATATATATATATATATATATATATATATTTATATATATATATAAATATATATATACATATATATAAAATTTGTCCCATTTATGTTTCATCATAGTAGTAAATATAATTTAGTAGTGGATTTTTCCTCCATAATGTGACCCTGTTGATGGAACGGCCGTGGTCATCACCTGATACTCTCAGAAGCTGGTGTTTCTAAAATTTCCAATTACAAAAATGTCTTATCTCACTGTGAATACAAACTTAAAATTTGGAACATGCTATAAACAGATATTTACCTCTAAGAAATGGATGCCCAGTATTCGCTGTTAATCGGTTGGGCGAATCTGAACTTGGTGGGGCAACGTATTTTCTCACATATAATGGAAAAAATCGAAATTGTTTGATTTATATTTCTAATTAAACCATTTTTATGAATGAATTATCATTGCGTTCCAGACATCATCACTCCATCAATATCTATATGTGTATATGTAAATATATATGTATATATATATATATATATATATATACACATATATGTATGTATATATATATATATATATATATACATATATGTATATATATATATATATATATATATATATATATATATATATATATATATATATATATATATAACAGAGTTAATACTGTACATAGAAAATGTTATAAAAACAGTGATTTTACAATTGAAAAAATAAAACACCACATAATAAATAAATACATTTGTCTAAAGAGAAAACATAAACGAAATCCATTATAAACGTGAACTTTATATACTGAATACACCGCGAGCATGGCAGAGAGGGAGGGCATGTAATGTATATATATATAACACTCATCCAGCTTCTCTCTCGTTTGGGTATACTCCACCGGCCGTCGAATATACGTAAGGTGCATGACACGAACTCGCAGTTTTTTTTTCTGACCACAAATGATAATATACTCAATATACCTCTCGTTCGGCTATACTCGGCTTAACACCGAGTATTCCCGAAGTGCGTCGAACCGTTCGACCATACCGAGTTAACGCCGAGTATACCCGAAGCACTTCACGCGCATGACGTAATGCAAACTAGCAATATTTTTTCTATAAAAAATTGAACTAGAAAAAGAAGTTTTACTTCAAAAATGGTCGTAAAGCGTATTTCACATGAAAAAAGCATGTATTCTCAGACACATATAGAGTATAATTTTTGTAATATCGTATTGAATAGAGGACATAGTAGGAACCAATTCCGTCACTTCCGTCTCCGTCACTATTTTTAAAATGGACAGATATTTCAGTAGAAACTAAGAATAAACACAAAAATCGCTCATTGTATTCTTGCTACATGACTACTCACGATGCTCTCTAACTAAAAAAATGTTTATTCCACTGTAAATTGACTATACTGTAGAAAAAAGTGTAGCGTGTTTATAAATGGTCAAACAGTTTTTTTTTAAATATAGAAAAGCGAACGGTGGAATTTAATATACCGATCTGCGACTCCGATCATTCGCAATTTTCATATGTATATAACGATATTTAACAATTTATAAAATACAATGCACTGTCAGATTATGTTTGACAAGTTACTATTAAATAATAAACATCAAAGCCGTATGACAAAAAAAGATTACAAATTATAATTTAAATATCGAACATCATATTTGATCGAAGCAGCCAGAAACGTAAATTATTTTTAAATTAAACAATCTCGAATGATGACGAAAATCTATTGTCATAAAATATAGCAACACGAGATTGAATTCATTTGTTAAACGTTCTCGAAATATTTCATTTAGTTAAGTACACATAGCTTAATCGCCTTTAATACTATCTAGACTTCTATAGAGCTACGGAAACAGTCTACAAATAGGTCCTTCTAAAATAATGAGGACGCAAGGGACTAGTCTCTTATTTTAAATTTATCGCAAACATGAAGTATAGTCATCCTCCTTAATAAGTTCCAATAATGCGAATGGTATTTATTACAATTCCTGCGCATATTTCCCAGAGGACATCGTTATTGAGGGATTTGAACGGGAAGAGAGGCGAGACTCTAGACAAAAGCAACTTTGTCGATGGTTACCGTGGCGACGCATATCATTACGTTTAATAAGTAAAATGAAATTATAATTCGGAACAAGGAAAGCTTTAATAACCGCATTGAAACCATTCCTCGCAGGTTCTTCTGTGTAAAATACCTCTGCGTATTCGAGATGTTAGATGCTTATGGAGAAAATATTTTGAAATATAAACTGACACCAGATATTTCGGGATGATTATTTTAATATTAAGGGGTAAATATTAATTTCCCTCTTAAGTAGAAATTGATTAAGCTTGATAAAATTGAAATATATTTTTATTTCTTTGTGTAGTACAAGATTTGGCGATTATGTTAGTAATAAAATAATCTATACTAACTTACTTATATTAATTTCCCATTTTATTAAGAGGAAAATATTAATTTCCCAACTGAGTACAAATTAATTTAGTTTTATAATAACAATATTTACTATTAACAATTTTAAATGTTAAATACAAACACCCTCACATCACTAGCTTTTAATGTTAATTTCCTAGTACAGCACAAATTTACTGAGTTTAAAATTAATGATGGTTTAAGTAGAAACAGTATTTAAGGTTATGTGGCTAAACTAGAAACTCTAATATCCATCGTGTCTGCCTGTATATCCGTCTGTATGTCACAATCGTTTTACTCGTATTTAGTGATGTAAAACTGTAATTTGGCATGATTAAATATATTTATAAAGATCTTTAAAAAAATATGATTGTTCTATAGATAAATTGGGTGTTCATTTTTTTATTCGCATACCTCATTATGTACAGAATCATTGAAGTGGTCTTTCAGAAATATACATGACATGAATACTTTTTCAGTACAGGGATCCGTTTACGAAATATTATGTTTTAAAATGGTAATTTTTGCCAGTTACGTATCACCACCCACTACCAGCTAAACTTTATTTATTTCTAGGTAAAACTCTTAGGTGAAAGAGAAATATCTTGACGTAGTTGAGTGATGTCTGTGACTGAATATAAACCGACACTAGAACGAATTTGAAAATAGATTCTACCACAGAGTCAACATTTATTTTTTATTGACTGGCGTCTGGCATTACAGCGTTCAAGCGACTTGTACTCACCGTAAAATGTCAATGCTGCCACAGCCTCCGCATTCGTTCTCTTGTTTTTTTTTGGATTTCCTTATCTATTCTTAATTGACGTTATCTGCATTTACAATAGAAATTTCCCTTCTTGTTTTGAAGATATATCAATATTTTTTAGACTTTAAAGCAAATTTCACAAAATTTAACATTTTGTCATAAATATATTTTAAATTGTTTTATCATTGATAGCATTAGTGTTTGATTTTATAGTATTTATTGCACTTTGTTAAAAAATATCTCACACAACGTTCTATGTAAGTGCATTCTTATAGCCATATTTATTTTGCTGTGTGGCGAACTATTAAATTTCAATTTCAATTTGGTGATAAATTTTCCTGGTGAGTGATGTCACACTATCGCGGCTATTATTGCAGAATGTTGTTTCATCCTTATCAATGTAAACAGGATATTTATTATTTGATTGTGCATTATAGCTTCGTAATTATTAAGATTTGCTTGTTATACACAAAATCGTAACTTCGATTGTCGTATAGTTTATTTTCATACTCGACCCGCGGTTTACGACTTTTTTCGTAAACCGACAACGTTTTTCAATATTTATACAAGTTTACATACTTTCAATATTTTTTTAATGTTTCATTTCAATTCATAAGAAAATGTATAATAATATAATAGCAAATTTTAAGAAAGTTTTTGTTCATTTTATGTATTCATCCATCCAGTTTTGAATGTTGGCCGCTACGGTTCCTGTCTTCTACCAATTTCAGCAGCCTTGTGCTGATGTCATCCAGTTACACCTTGGATATCGTCCACAACATAATTTTTAACCTCGTGTTCTAGTGTCAATTCTAGGACTTTATATACTTATCGGCTTGTATTCATTCTGGAAAATTCTTTCCCCTAGATCTATTTTCCTTTTCCACATGCTATCCGCACGATTATCTCTGCCATATTACCCATTTTATTTTTGTTTAAAATCTATTCGTTTCATTTCTAGTCGCTTAATGTGGTGTTAAGCATTGCTCTTTCCGTCCCCCTCCGAATTGCTCCACAGACTTCTTACTGAGCGACATTGTCTCAACTCTGTAGCGTAAAATGGGTAAAAAACAATATTCAAAAGATGTGGCTTTTAAAGGGACTGAAAATTTACTCAAACTTATACAACGCGATTAAAACTTGTACACTTCAGCTATCTGGATTTCGCTATCGAGTGTGATGTTATATTCGAGGTATACGAACTCCTTAATGACCTCAACTGATTAATGGTACGGAGTAGTTCAATTATAATGGTCGTGATTTGAAGGTGCCCATTTTCAGACTTTTAGCGACAAATTTTTAACGTTCTCGATAGTATCCAACTTATGGGAAACGTTGGGTTATATTAGAAACGGATTACCAGCAATCCATACGTAAGAGTCACCATCTACCAGAAAACCCTGGCAATGACAATCTATCTCTTTAAAGGTCCGCTCCAGATGTGAGGTAAATAATTCAAATACTAAGTTTACTATTATCGATATTTACAGTTTCAGAAATGAAAACATTTTTATTTAAACTAGAATTCTGCATATATTGTCTAAGTATACAAAACCGAAAGCTCTTTTAAGTTGGAAATTATTTATTTTCTTATGGAAATTCCTATCCACTCTACTTTTTATAAGCACCGTCACTAAATCGAGTCGAATGTATTTTCGTAATCACCGAAAGTGTTTATATATTTTCTCAAAACCCTCAAAAACCTTCTATTTCCACATAGATCGGAGCCTACTGCTACGCGGAACTCGGAACCATGATTCGTCTGAGCGGCGCCGACTACGCCTACATCATGCAGACATTCGGACCAGCAGCCGCCTTCGTGCGCCTCTGGATCGAGTGTATGATAGTCCGACCGTGCTCACAGGTTTGTATTATCATCAAATTTATTTCACTGTTATAAATTTAATATTACCTTTATTTAGCAAGCATCACCAGCAAGTTGATGAACCCCGTCATAGGCCTTCTGATTAGTAGTAGAAATCCAACGACGATATTTTGAAGAAGGCCAAATTTTAGCTATCCAATCAACATCACTAACAAGTTTAAATGCCCAAGAATGATTAATTATACATCAAATCTACATTTCTTAATATCACCTTAATTTACACCTGTAATTAATAGTTATCAATGGAATTTAACAAAGTGGCTTTCTATCGAAAAGTTATTTAGAGATATAGTATATGATACTTTCAAAGTATTTAATTACGGATCAAATGTGATGGATCAAATATGAAACTGGAGAAAGAGTTTAAGTAATTTTAAATGAATATTAAGAAAAAAATATGAGTCGATTATCAAATTAAAAATAAGTAGAATGGATAATAAATATGTTTTCCGTCAAAACTGAATTCCTACAAGATTGTGGAAATCGAAACATTTTTTATAGCTATTTACCTGGTTATGAACTAATTCATTGATTGAATACACGTACATGAAAGCTGTTGCCATAAAAATAATTCTTCAAAGAAATAAGCCAAGACAATTGATGAGAACGATAGTAAAATTTGATTACTGCTTCCTAATATGATAGTTCCTAATATGACAGCGATAGCGATTTCCTAATGTGATGGTGATTCCAAAGAATAATAGTGAAACTGATTACTGCTTCCTAATGTGAAAGATCCTGATATGACAGCAATTGCGATTTCCTAATATGAGAGTAATTCCAAAGAATAATAGTGAAATTGATTACTACTTCCTAATATGATAGTGATCATGATTTCCTAATATGATAGTGATTCCAAAGAATAGCAGTGAGAATCATTACTACTTATTTATATTATTTTATATTTAAGAAGACGCTCTAACTGTTTGCTCGTAGAGCTTCTAACGTGGGAGTAAAAAAGTAATTCAATTAAGTTTGAAGCGAAAGTAATGTTTTTAAAACATATCCATTCGCTACATCATTTTATGACTAATCTCACTAATTTTATTGATAACACTTATGACATATTTCAAGGGCCTAATTTAATATTTTATATTTACCGTTCCTCCGTATTCATTACAACATGGCTAACGATCTAATTATTACGAATCTGAGTATTTATACTGTTAATGATTCTAATTATAAGGAATAATTAAAAGCGTTTATCGTAATAATCATTAAATACCAGTACAGAGAATTTAGGGGAACGACTCTTTTACGCTCATTTCAATTACAATTGTCAGCTTTTCGAATAGTGTTGTGCGTGTAATCTGAGTTTATAAAAACTAATTGTCACTCACACACTGACTGATAAACACATCACGAAATCTCCAGAGCTAAAAAGCCTACAAACTTTATCGCGTGTGTTTTTCTTTGCTTCTTGATGCTCGCTAAGAACGAATTTTTCAAAATTCTACCCATAAAATTATGAAATAATGAGTGGAATTTCCATTACATGGAATTTCAGAAAAAGTTAATGATACTAAATACAGTCATAGCCACTTTTTATCCGGGCAAAACTGCAGTGGACAGCTGGTATATTATTAAAATGAAATATGCTATTATAATTATTATTGACTCGGAAAGGCCTATTTCAAATCTATGACATTTTACCGTTAGAAAAGCCATGCGTTTCATAATTTTTCTCTTATGCTATGCTTCCCAGTTTTCCTATGTGTTCCTCAATTAATTTGTATAATACTTTAGTGCGAAGCAAGTTAGCTTAATACAGCCCAATGATTGAACGTTCCTAAAAAAATTTCCTTTGATGTTTGTGCATGAGATAACTTATTTATTTCTTTCTACTCCTTACTTACTTGTCTTTCTTTGGTTACATCTTTTTTTTCTATTTCCTACCAATTTCTCTTATGTATGCAAGTTTATCTTAAGAGGCCGCGCAGAAAAAAAGTTTCCATGGTAAAATTGATTTCCCTATTGTAAAATGGAAAAATTGTACGTCCTAATTTATTATAAAAACGCTGCCGTAGACAAAACCTTTTTACCATATTAGCATCTGGAACCGAATTATATAAAATCAGTTCCAGATGCTTCTCTACTTTCCCGCAGTATACAATTGCTCAATCACCTGACCGCGATTGCACCAGAATGTAACGTACGTCAATGATGAGTGAGAGTAAACATCGTGAAGTGTGTCATCGTTATTTCGTTTAGGGTTAGTTAATTTATTTGATAGTCTTATAAACGTTACAAAAACGCATAGGTGTAAAAATCGCAATATTTCTACAACAGTTGGTAAATAAATAAATATTGTTGGTAAACGTAATTAAAGCCCAAATTAAACTAAAATTAACTGAAACAGTTTTCGATTTATACAGTTTCGGACAACAGTTTTCGGGTTATATGTACAAATACGAGAACCAACGGAATATCGCCAGTGTAACAGAAATATCTAAAATAAAAGATATTTTATGTGATAGAAAAAGAGGTAACCGTTAGACTAAAATAAGTAACTGAGATGACATGTATTTATGAAGAGGAAATGCTCTATGAATACGAATTCGATCATCGCCGCATAGGAAAATAATACGATAGTACTTGTAGAAAGATAAAATTGTATATAGAAATTTTAGGGTCAAGAATAAATGGTTATTTATTATAGAAATGATAATTAAATATTCATTTACATATTTCAAAAAAACCATATATTTTGTTCATATTTACCAAAAAAACAGAGACCAAAAGTGTTCACGCAAATCTGACAAGTATACAAATCCATGTTCATTCTTATCCGAAAAATGCCATAGGTTAATATTTACAATGGATTAGAAACCTGTAGTCGAGATTTTAGGTTCTCGATCACGTCACTCGAAACAGTAAATTAAAAAAATAACAGTTTTTGTTAGAGATAAATGTCATAAAATTGTTTATTGTGCTCAAACACTAACCTCATTCCTGCAGGCCATCGTCGCGCTGACGTTCAGCGTTTATGTCCTCAAACCGCTGTTCCCCATGTGCAGTCCGCCAGACGATGCTGTCCGAATACTGGCGGCCTGTGCCATACGTAAGTGCATCCATACAAATATATACAAACATTATTTTAACAATTTTTTTTATGTATTAATATTATTTTTCTTTAATTAATACCTAATTAAGTCATCGGCGTATTTTTATTAATTTCAGCGTAAATTTTATTATTCGAATTACGTAAGTTAGTAAAATTTAAAAAAGTTTGTTTTAATGGTTTATCTGCAATATATAATTTGAAATAAAATGTGTATTTTATGTTTTCTTCAGGGTAACATCACACCAAATTAGATAGGTTTGAGCAATAATAATAACAAGGATAAAGTACGTTAGCAGAAAAAAAACGTTGTGTGAACACCTAATTTAACACTGTTCCTTTTAAATACTGTTCCCACCCATGTACACAGATATATGAAAATCTTTTTCATACATTTATAGTAAATACCTACAAATTAAAAAAAAACTATAGCATAGCAAAAATCTCTAAAAACTTCACTAATAAGTACTAACGTAGGAATCTATAATAAAAAGCGACTATTTAGAATATTTGTAACTACAGGTTCCGATAAAAATTAACCATAAAATAAACTTACAAAAAAATTCCCTAATAACAATTACACAGATATTAATCACTGTGTATTTAGGTTAATAACACTTACACAAATGTTAATCAGAGTATTTAATGAAGATGAAAAACATTTTTCACGTAAATAATTCTGATCACACGAGTATATTAGTGGTGTGATCGTGCGAAATAAACACGAGTAACCCAAGGCGTAGACAGCATACGCATTTACTGATGAACGTAATTCAAATTTACTTCAGTAAAATTATTTAGAATATTGATTAATTTTAAAAGATCGTAAATTACTTTTGTGTGCAAAAAATTCGAACATCCCTGAGGTCAATATTGACATGCAAACATCGAATTTAATTTGGCTTCTCAAATAAAAGCCTGACTTTGTAGTTTGGTTCAAATTGTTAGACGTCGGTTTTTTCGCAGCTCATTACGTAATTAATTAATTTCTTAACGTAGTAATGTTGAAAATTACTTGATTTTAGAGTCTCGTAGACAAATGACAAAAACTGAACCCACATATAAACTCGTCGTGTCCGTCCGACGATCCGTAGATCACAGTAACGCAGCTCTTTACTGCGTTACCTATGGATCGTCATAATTTTAAAACCGATTGTGATAATATTTTAAAGCAAAACATTTTTTTTCTTTCAAAGTACCTACTCATACTAGACCTCTCCGAGTGAGGTGTCATTAAAGAAGTATTTTAAATTCCAATCAAAAAGTTTCGAATTGTTTTGAATACGATGCATTCGTAAGATATGAGTCTTATCCAAAAAGTTTTACAGTGTTTTCTTCCTTTTTAACCTAGTATTTCAAACTCCATAAAATATCAAGATATATTCAGTAAGTCACGCAAAATTGTACACGTCAACAAAGAAATGCATTTTTAAAACGATTTTTTACGATTTTTACGACGTTTAACGCGAAAATATTGCAATAATTAACACAATTTTTCACATAACTTTTTCAAAGAATAACACTGACCTACATTTTTGGTTACAAATCCTAAAGATAATGTGAATATATTTTCAATCAATAAATTATATATTCATTAGAGGCTCAAATGTATGTTAATGACAATAATTATAAATTTAACGATTAAATGACCATTAAAATGCCATCGCGTTTTAAAATCTTTGAAGTGGATGATAATTTAGTGCAATATTTTCATAAAGGAAAGAAAATAGTCAAGATGGAAAAATATTTTTTTTAATTTATGATGAAACTAATAAATAAATTATTCCGTATATCCCAATTTAGGCCATTAACCCAACAAGTCTTAAGAAATTATTATCTTCCTTGCCTAAAAAAAATAACTAATATTAATTGCTTTAAGATACAAAAATATATCTTCTTCAAAATTGTATAGTGACAATGATAAATGTTACAATGTAACCTTTTTGAAGTAAAACTTCTTTACGCGCGCTTGAGGAGTAAGCTGGTGAACGCGTAACGAGAGCGTTACGAAAAGTGTGATCGGGTGAGGCGAACGGAAGTTGAGAGGAAGATATAAGTTAGTTAAGACAGAAAGAGAGAGAGTTACGTTTCGTATATTACTGTAGGGATAAGAGAGAAAGGTGCGAGCACACATTTACTTTCTCTTTCTCTCTGTTTCGTATATCTAAGACACAGTGCAAGCCTGTTGTCTGTATCACACTGTAGGAGCAAGAGAGAGCAGTGCGCGCGCACATTTTCTTTCTCTCTTCATCTCATAGCTAGTGCATGAAATATATATATATATATATATATATATATATATATATATATATATATATATATATATATAAATATACATATATATAAATATACATATATATAAATATACATATATATATATATATATTTGCTAGTTTGCTAGCGTTACGCGAACGGTGATTTTTTGATTATTTTCTAATTTCATTTCGTTCTTGAACAATTTTATAAATTATTATTTCGTTCAATACATTAAATATTCTACGTTTAAAGTGAATAAAATTGTAAATTCATTTTAAAGTTCATATTTTGTGAATTTGAAGTTTTACTTCAGTCGTGTGGTCCAAAGCACACTCGTTTGTTTTTATTTGTAAACATGGAGGTATTCCGAAATTATCTTCGCTTCTAAGCTATGGTATAATCTTGACGCTTGTGCTAGAAATTTCCCCATCAACATGTTTTTAAGAACCGTCCTAAATATCACAAACAATTTATATTGCTCTCTTAAGTGCTACATTAACATTCGTAAAGGTCACCCCCGCTACAGTAAATTCGGTGTTCATGTACAGAGCAAGATTTCCTCGGCATACGAAAATGAAAAAAATAATTTGTTTATAAAAACGTTTAATGAAAGTTTTTAATATTTTTTTAATAAAAGTTTTATTTAAGTCGTCAATCAGACAAATGAGAAATCGTTTATTTTTTTATAAAAAGCCAGATTTTTTTCATAATAGTTTATAAATGATATTTCTACAGAACTCTGAAATTTTTTGAATTAACTTTGATGAGACAAAGTCCATATTGTGGCTCATTTCTTTTAGCAATCACTTATGCAAAGTGAAGTTTACTATTAATTAATTTAATGGCTAAAATTTAAAAAATAACAGTCAGTATGAACGATTTATGGATGTATTCACATTAATATTTATAGGGTATCTAAAAGGGAGAACAAAGAAATAATTTCTTTTATCATATGAAATACTATTAAAAGCTATTTTAAGACCCACCTTGCAAATACTTAATATAAGTTTTTTTTTGCTTTTATTTAATCTTTGATTTAATATTACATTTCGGAAGTTGTAATTATTTTTAAACTAATCTATTTATTTAATACTCGATTATTAACACATTCCATCAATATTAGATATAATTAGACTCTGCGTAATTTGGTCGCTGTTAATTATTTTTCAATCAAAATGACATTCTAAACTGAGTAAATTTATTAAAAATATCTTTACACTCTTCCTAACTTCTTGATTTTTATGTGAAATAAAGCAAAGATATTTAAATAATAGAGTTATTTAAATAATAGAATTTAATAGAAGATATTTAAATAATAGAATGTATATCACAGACGCAAGACGGGGAGAGTTCCCCGTCTAGCGTCTGTGATATATATCTAGGTAAAACTAATAGAATTAAACGAGGAGAAATAATAATTAAAAAAATAGAAAGCAAGATATTAGTACACTTTTCCCGTCTTCTGGATTCTTAAGTGAAATAATCCAGAGATATGTAGGCTAAAATAATAGAATAAAATCGGGAGGAATAATAATCGGAAAAAATAGGAAATAAGATATTGTTACACTCTTTCCGTCTTCTGGATTCTTAGATGACATAAACCAGAGATATTTAGGCTAAAATAATAAAATTAGATCAGGAGAAATAAAAATAAAAAAAATAGGAAATAGGATATTGTTACACTCTTTCCGTCTTCTGGATTCTTAGGTGACATAAACCAGAAATATATAGGCTAAAATAATAAAATTAGATCAGGAGATATAATAATTGGAAAAAATGGGAAACAAGATATTGTTACACTCTTCCCGTCTTCTGGATTCTTAGGTGAAATAATCCAGAGATATTTAGGCTAAAATAATAGAATCAAATCGGGAGAAATAATAATCAGAAAAAATGGGAAATAATATATTGTTACACTCTTCCCGTCTTCTGGATTCTTAGGTGACATAAACCAGAGATATTTAGGCTAAAATAATAGAATTAGATCAGGAAAAATAATAATCATAAAAAATAGGAAATAAAGTATTGTTATACTCTCCTCTTCTTCTTGAGTCTTAGGTGAAATAAACCAAATATGTAGACTAAAATAATAGAATTCGATCAAAAGAAATAATAATCATAAAAAATAGGAAATAAAGTATTGTTACACACTTCGCGTCTTCTTGATTCTTAGGTGAAATAATAAAAAATAACATATTGTTACACTCTTCCTGATTCCTAAATGAAATAAATTAGAGACGTTAGCTGAAATAAAAAAAAACTAGATAAGGAAATATAGGAAATACAGCAATGAATTTAATTTTACGGTTTTTGGAAAAAAATACTGAATTTGCTTACAAACTAATTACTTAAAACAAATTTGAGCATAGTTTAACATTTCAAACTTATAACGATTTAATTTATTTGTTTGTACAAAAAGTGTGTGCGTGAAAAAACGCACTCGATATATCTTTTTGCGTTTCTGACAAAATCGAAATGTATACTAAAATCTAAGAGCCTTTTTAATGATTGATCAATTTATCCAGTGGCCTTGACCCTGATTAACTGCTGGTCGGTGAGATGGGCAACGCGCGTCCAGGACTACTTCACCTACGCCAAACTCCTCGCGCTCATAATCATCATCGGTGCCGGAGTATATCAGCTCGCTCTGGGTAAGTATATATATCTATAATGCGTTTTGCAAGTTAATTGGACTTTAAAGATAGACTGTTCAATTATCATGTATTTCTAAGTAAAGTTTATTTAGCGTAACATTTTGTTAAACCCTAATCAATTTTGTAAAGCATTTTAGGATTCTATAGCCAAATAGCAAACATCTGACTGTCCGTGTGAGGCCACGGCTTCATTACTCTTTCAATTTAAAACCGATTATGATGTGTCTTTGTAGGAAGACGTAATCGAATAAGGTGAATACATTAGAATAGGGAAAAAATGTTTTTTTTTCAACTCTTGTGGACCCCAAGAAATTGGGTGAAACTAAAGTGTTCTCTTCAAATTCAATCAAAAATGACTACTAATACTTTCTGATACGATGTCTCTTTCGGGAAATAAAGCAATCATGAAACATTACTAAATCCCTAAAGTGGTGTGTGGTGTCCTTCTTCTTTCTAACTGGTTAACCATGTTTCTCAAAAATATAAGGAAAAGCCTGCCAAGTACGGATATGATAAAACCAAAAGCTACGAAATGCCAAAAAAGATAACTGCACTTAATACATACGTTAAATCGTTCCGGTTATTTTTAACTAATAAAATAGATATATGCAAAAAAGTAATTGTACATAGTAGGTGCTATAGGAACTTTGTACACGGTGATTACGAAGACAATTTTGTGCACATAACTTGACGTATATCGCGCTTTACCACGAAACATAAACCGTCTAACATTTACGGATGCAGGGCTATGGGAACCTACATTAAAAAGTACTCAACACGCCTTTGAATGTTGATGCGATTGTTTTTATGGAACCATTTAAAATGTTATAAGAAAACTTTAGAGTCATATATTTACGCATTTTAAATTTACAATTTATTTTCTGACCAATATGAATACGTACTAATTAATATTTTATCCAAAAACTGGAAAAAGGCAAGATTTATCTAGTCAACTTTGCGTCATTTCTTTCGACAGTTCTTATGTCATAATCTATTTTCTTTAAGACCATCATTAGCTGACAAAACTTTGAAAAATTATTACAAACCAAAAAAAAACAATCAAAATTAAAAAATGCACGCAAAAACATATAAATTATAAAGGACATAAAAAACATCAAGGACAAAAATTAAAAAAAACTGTAAGAAATAAAAGAAAGTAAATCGTGAGTAAATGTTAATTTAACAGAAAGTTGGTGAGAACTGAACTAAACATACTGGATACAAGCATATAACGATGCACGTGAGATGATTACAGTTCATTATGAATAAACCTATCAAATACGAGTAGAACTGAATATTCTTAGACATACAGATATTTAAGAATATATAACTTTACTGAATATCGTGAATATCTGAAAAATTATCAAACCATAGCTACAGTTTTCCGGTAAATTTTAGCTAAATTTCTAGTTAGAGTTTGTTTTTTATAATTTTGACTGTATCAGTTTCGGAGACTGGGGGAAAAACCCTATATTTGTTGCATTTTTAGCAATATCTGAATTCTGCACATAGAAAATATTTAAGAAAAAATGATCGATTTAGCATATGGAATTATAATAAAAGCCATGTTGTTTGTTGTAAAAATTCTAAAAGCAACTTGTTTTTAGAATTTTTATCTGTCTGTATCTTAAATTGTTATTCAATTACGCGTAATCTACAGGATAGATTTTGATGAAATTTGGTGTGGTAATCGTTTATACCCGCGAGCAGCGTGTAGTATTCTTTTTATCTGGATTTGAAAAATCCTTAACTTGGTAAATATTACGACATAAAAAAATCCCGAACTTAGTGAATATTACGACATTAAAAATCTCTGACTTGGTAAATATTACGATATAAAAAAATCCCTCACTTGGTGAATATTACGACATAAAAAAATCCCTCACTTGGTGAATATTACGATATAAAAAAATCCCAGACTTGGTGAATATTACGACATAAAAAAATACCTAACATGTTCAGTATTACGATATAAAAAAAATTTCGGATTGGGTGAATATTACAACATAAAAAAATCCCTGACTTGGTGAATATTACGATACAAAAAAAATCCCTGACTACGTAAATATTACTGTCAGCGCCACTTATTAGCGTTTTTAATAAACTCATAGTTAAATTAAGATATGATACAGCCAACGCCATCTATTCATCCATTGTCAATATTTTTACGTACGACGATTATTCTAAACAATAATCACCTGTGAATTGCACGCGAATGAAGTTGACAGCACACTATTATATAACATTCTAAAAAACGGCCAAGTACGAGTTTGGCTCGCGTATCGCGGGTTCCGTAAATTTTAGCTAAATTTCTAGTTACCGTTCCATGATTGAAGTGAAATTACTGTATCATCGGTCACCACTGATACGAACTTCCAAGCGTATAAATATTTTATAACACCTAATATGATTACGTAATGAGGACAAATGCGTTATCGCCAATATCTCAAAATCTAGAATTATTGTTAAAGTTTTCCCAAAACCTACGCCTAGGGTTCTCAAACCTTGTTTAATTTATAATTTTAGATTTAGTAATGTCGGATATAAGTGGGCCATATCTTTTACCTATTTTTTAATTTATATAACCTGCCTACAATTAGAAAAACCATATTTTTTACTCATAACTTTTTCTTTCAAAGGATATTCTATATTAATACGAAATTGAAAAAAAATAAAATTTTACTATGCTAAAAAAATATATTTTATATTTATAAATTTAAAGTTTCTAACATATGTCAATCGCTTTCCGAGCAAAACGGCCACGACAAACAGACAGATGGGTAGGTACGTGAGTGATCGTATAAATATTCCATTTTCTTCCTTTTGAGGTACTGAACTCTAAAAATGAGTCAAACTTAAAAAGAAAGTTATTAAATCGTAATTCACAATTTTTGAATAACTTTAGTGGACCAAATAGGCCACCATATTTGTTGTGTTTTTTTTCAACCCTGTCGCTTGGTCATTAAACGAGAACTGGTAAAAACGGAAACGTAATAATATTACGTTTTTCTAAATATCCTCAATTGTGAAAATAAAGCTGCGAAAATCATTATCCCAATCCTCTAATTTTTAAAACGTTTTTTTTTTATTCTGTTCAAGAACATTTTTGATATTTAAGTTAATATTTTTCTAATTGCGGGTTATCAAATGAAAGTAGGCACAAATTCGTATTTTGATCAACTTTCCTTTAATACCCCACGTAATGAGGTTGAAAAGAAAAAAAAATTATAACTAATTTGACCCCTCCCTCAAATTTATCCGTAAAATTGAGAAATAGCATTTTGTCTCTACATCTTTGATTGGATACAAGTATGTCATTACTTAATACAACTATTCCAAATTTCGCCCCCAACATTATATGTATGGAAAAGAACTATGATTTATTAAACATTTTCTTACATTTTAATTGAAATCTCCATATAAAAATATCAAATATCATAATTTCATATACGGATCTAAAATTGTAGAAAATCTAAGGCTACGACGGACGGCAAGACGAGCAACGTAACTACAAAGGTCTCTTCTTTTTTTTCATTAAGAAACCTAAAAAATATTTATGTCAACGTGTTACTCCCTCCATATTAAGAAAATATCAAACATTGAAGGAAATGTCAAAACACATTATTTCTTAAATGGCTGAACCGAAAAACCTGAAAATTTCCCTGAAATATAAAGTTATATACTGCATTTTAGACATGCAAAAAAAGCTTTTCATGTTAAAATAAATAATCAATTGACGTTACATGACAGTATGTGATATAATCGCAGATTTTTTTTCCAAATATTAAATTGGATTAGTTTTTTTTTCAAATATTAAATTGGATCAGTTTTTTGCAAATATCATTAATTTGTCAAGTTTTTTTATTATATTTCGTATGTTTAATAAATGTTCAATTGAAGCTATGATTTATTCGCAAAATATATAAATAAAAGTTTAACGACATTTAATGTTACTAATAACTACTCTGAGCAAGACATTTTCTCACAGTACTTGTAAATTTACCAGTTTACATTACCAGTTTTACATTAATAATTTGAAAATTACCATTTGAAGATATGATTTTTATTTTATTGCAAATATTTTATATTTCATGATTTTAAATAATTCTAAATGGAGTTTGCAGTATGAAACGTGTTAATCACAAAAAACTACCTGCGAGTAGAACTCGCACAAGGGTTGTGTCGGTCACATCTAGGCGCTTATAAACCTTTAAGCATACCCATTATTTCTATTAAATTATTTGCAAATATTAATTTGCCACAAAATAAATATATTGCCTACTGTATCTTTTATATAAAATATGTTGTATATTTCAGCAATTATAAGATCCAGGATAATTATTATAGTTTTCTTATAATAATCTAGTCAGATTTTACAAACCCTGTTTTTTTTCATGATTTTTTGTCCAGTAATTTTGGAAATAAAGGGGGGGGATGCTGTATTTTTGCATATACTTTAGTATATATTTTTGAATGGGAAAATTAAAATTAGGAGAAAAATGTTTTTGTATTCCTCGTAACAAGCTCTTCCAAATGATACTCAACATGAAATATCAAATTAAAAAAAAATTCAGTATTTTTTGCCCCCTTCTAAATTCTTGTATGAATATATTAAAATTGCCCGTGACAGACGGACTGATAAGACACGTGAGTTATATTATAAGGATCCCATTCTTCACTTTGAATACGGAACCATGATACACAGTTTTGATTGGAACTGTTTCCTAAGATTGATTTTGAAAGACTTTAAATCATATTCCAGATGTGTATTACAATTTATAGGACAATAGAACAGATTGTTGGACAAACATCAAACTTTTTGAAAATACCAAACTTTTTGAAGTTTATAATTAATAGGAAAATTAGGAGGATTCGAACGACACGCTGCTCCATCATTAATAGATCAATTGACATTGTTTTATTAAAAGATACCATGTTAAAATATGTATAATTCGAGAAACAACGCATCATAATGAAGACATCTATCTTTTTTTAGGTCTGTTAAAAAAATAATTTTAGTTTTGTTTCTAAAAAAAACCTTAAATGTCGTGTGGTGTTTATAAATACCCGAACTACAACTAAATAAAATACGAACATTAACGGCGCACGCATTCTCTGCAACCGGACATATCCAGATATAATCTCGAAGCCATCAACTACTATTAACTCCCACATAAACACGTAACCTAGGCCAAGCCAACAGAGTGGGTCTAGGATTGATTTTTCGTCGTCAATTTACATCGTGCGTAGTGCTCCACTGGCCCTGATTGTTTGACCTTTCGCGCCTGGCTAACTGTAGCGCCCACGTCGCTGTAGGGTGGTACCTCCCTAAACGTGGGCGCTAACAGAGGCGCTCGGCAGTGTTCACGGACTGTGACTGTTTACCGATTTTCATCGATTTCGTTTACTTTAGACTAATTTGTCGATGAAAGAATTTGTTATTTGAATATATAAATAATTACTGATGAGAAATTATAAAGAAAGTGTACACACTGTAACTTAAAATATACAAATAAAATTGTAAATTGAAATTTATCGATATACTATATCTGTGTTCATTATTTAATACGTTAGATTAGAACACTATATATTGTTGATACTATTCGATACGTTAGATAGGAACATGCATACTATTTGTTATGTAGTGTTGATACCATTTGATACGTTAGATAGAAACATGCATACTATTTGTTATATAGTGTTGATACCATTTGTTGATACCATTTGATACGTTAGATAGGAACATGCATACTATTTATTATATAGAGTTGATACCATTTGATACGTTAGATAGGAACATGCATACCATTTGTTATATAGTGTTGATACTATTTGATACGGTAGATACATGCATCCTTTTTGTTTGATTTTAGAGTGCCGTACTTAAAAAATGGAACTCTTATAAGATCACTCACATACTTATCAGTCTGTGCAATAATTTTTCTCAAAAACCACTTAACGTAGAAACTTTAAATTTAACATAGTGATAGAACGTATTAACCCACACATAAATAATACTCAAAAATAGGGGTAAATTAAGTACTCAATTTTTTTTTCAATTCCATGAATAGTGTGGAAAATCATTGGAAAGGGCTAGTTATATGAGTGTTGAAAATATATATTTTTTTTAGTTTTTAGGTAAAAGTATGCAAAAAATGTAGTTAAGAAACTACTGAATCTAAAATTAAGAAAAATATAGGTTCATTGAAAGATACGCAAAGATTATAGATACGCAAAGACTACAGAAAAACTAAAGTAATTACTCTATTTATCATATTTTTTAAACTCGCCGCTTGTTTTTATAGCTATGAAAGGTACAACAGGCAATACATTTACGTTGTGGAAAATTAATATTTGTAAACAGTTTAACAGGAATATTATGTACTCTTAAATATTTATAAGGACCTCAATGTGTACGGAACCCTCGTAGTGCGATTCTACTACTGTTTTTTTTTAAAGAAAATTACTTAGATACATGTAAAAAAATGTAAAAAATTCTTATAATTAATTTTATGAATCCTGAAGTTTGAATATTAAATTGTTTAATTGTTTATTGCTTAGTAACCCCATAATTGCTGGAAAATTTTGAATGAATATTGATGGTCTTGATGTGGTGAAATTTTTATTTAATTTTTTGCGTTGATTCAAAACCTACTCCAATTTGTAATTTGCCTCATTTAAAATCTATGTGAGCCGGGTAACGAACAAAAACTAGATCGAATTGATTGATAAAACTAAATAGATTTTATCTTTTAGTTTATTTTTTCCAATAAGTAGAAATACAAATTAGAGATAGCTTGGATCTACGGAATAAAAATAGTCGTTTTTCTCCGATAAATAGATAATCCTCCTTTGTATTTTTGCATAATCGAATGTTATATGTGATTCTTTAATAAAGAAAAATGATTAATTTAATGGAGAAAAATGATATATTTAATGGTTTAAACCTGTGAAAGGTTTAAGTCTACAACTTATAAATATTTTATGCAAGCTAACCGCGCTACGACGATCAAGTTCGAGGAGTTTTTCGGAACGATTGTGTAAAGGGGTAGATACACTTGAAAACAAAGTGTAGCAGAATAGTTTTCCTTAAACAGTTTTACAGAAAAGTCTGACAGTATGTGTTTATCTATAAAAGTCCACCCAAGTTATCGAAAAACAGGTTTTAAATAGACGTGATACAATGCTTCAACTAAGGAGAGTTCGTCACTCTAGTGCGTTCCGCTGAACGCTGCCGGTTTAGGCTTTGATGCACATCGCTTTTCGCATGGGCGGTGTATGTGCCCATATAACTAGTAACATCTGAACATAATCCGTTCATACTAACACCTGATAGAAGGGAACTTAATATGGTGCACAAAGACTATTTTGAATTCTATTTATGTCTACATTAAACTGAATCGGATCTAGTCAATACTGGCGTAATATTCTAAATTAAAGTAGCGAATATGGGGAAAGTTTAATTTATTTTTGTAAAATTTTTTTTCCCCTTGAAAATAAAACATATCTATGCAAATATGCATAGACGATTTTTTTGTTATTAATATACAGACACTAATTTTATTTTATTAATTGATTAATTAATATACAGATACTCGTACGATTTTTAAGTCAGAAATTTTTGCCTTGATTCATGGAAAGCATTTTAGTTTATTTATCAATGCAGCGTATTAAGAGTGAATAGCATATATATATATATATATATATATATATATATATATATAAAAGATGATACCAAAATTTAAGTTTAAAATAAATCATTCATCTATTGTCACTTTAACACTGGTACTTACCTGACTTCGTCACCACCATCCTCAACTTCTACTGAATCACTTTCACAATTCATTCTTTATTGATAAGAATAACACAAGTCTGATAATATTGAGCAGAGGTTATGAGTATTATGGAGCGCACAGATTGCTAAACACAACGAATACAGCTGATGCGCACGCCGCACGTCTGTACTGTAATAATTAATATACTTGACATTGACATACGCTTGTAAACATAAAAATGCTTATACTGTAGCAAAAGTGTTGGTCGAAATCTTACACTTTTTTCTACCTCTCATTCGCCATATATGTTTATATATATATATATATATATATATATATATATATATATGTGTGAGTGTGTGTGTGTATATATATGTACATAATTATATTTATATTTTATAAACATTATGTTTCTAACAAAATCATAATTCCCGTGAGAAATATAGACAAAACTGACGATGTTGTTATTAAATCCGAGATAATCTGGATCACGTTCGCTAAATATTAATATGTTTTCACTATTATCATATAATGTACGCGTATTATCAAATTAGGTTGAATGTGTAAACAAGGACCGGAGCGTAGGCCGTAAGGGAAGGCCATCAGTGTAGTTGGAAGAAAAGGAGGTAGCCTTGAATGAACGGGATATATATATATATATATATATATATATATATACACACACACATATTTGAAGTGTGTATATACACTATATAATCGTATGTAACAGCTAAATTACGAGGTTACTGGTTTTGTTTCTTTTCTAAAAAGATATTAATTAGATTCAATAAAAATTGTAGGAGGAGGGAAAGCAGTGTAGCCATATATTTTAATAAGGAATTCGAAGGGCTCTATTAAAGAGTATGTTGGGACAAGTCGCAATTTTGTTACTACTAACTATTTTCCACAAAAAATTTAGCAAACCGAAATTTGCTTCTTTTTTAGTGGATAATTGTCAGAGTAATGTAGTAGCTATATTCTCAGTTTTGTAGAGAAATTATTTTTTATTACCTTATTTTTAAAATTAATTCTTAATTCTAAGGTTTTTCGAACTATGGTCATCCGAAAAGTGTGATTATTTAAAACGTACCAAATACGTTATCTGTATTAATAATAAAAATATAATATTCTTCCTTGTTTGTTTTCATTGTCGTTTACATATCAAAAAAAGCAAGTATTTGATTTTTTCAATGTGTTTGAACCGCGCTTTTCAGTTGTATTAATTATATATCTATAAACACGTTTTTATTTAAACCATTTTTTCGCTTTATTTCCTCTGTAAAATAAAAATTTTCTGTCCGCTACTCACGTCGTTATTCACTAAAGATCTGTTGAATATGTTAACTAATTATATGTATTTACCCACATTATTTTCCCATATGCAACTGGAATGTGAACCGAAATATCTTTTTTGTACTATTTCTTTCAATTACATACATATATCAATTGCGAAAAAAACTCTTTCGACAAAAATACGTTCAACCTTTTAAATATATTTCAAGAAAATACATTAAGTAATTGGATGTATTTAACTTCAGAAGAGCTTCACATTTATCACAAAGTGATTATTCCAGACATTCACAGAATTCATTTCTTCCTCGTTTTTTTCCAAAATAAAAAAAATTCTTATCACATGAGCGACGCGTGTCAGAAACAAGTACTAGAAACCTGTACAAGGACATATTTAAGAAATAAGAGCTAGAAGCACATATACGTTATGTACACAAGCGATATTATAGAACGAATTTTGATTTAAAATTTTCCAAAAATATTCAAACAGTCAATAAAAATAAGAAATTTTCCGCCTATAATAGGCATCTTGCCGAAAATTTAATTTTAAATTTGAAGTCCTCAACTAAAACAAAAAAAAAATTGGGTGTTGCTGTGTCATGGACACGGCCGTGTGTTGTACGTGAATGTCTATGTGAAGGGTTATATTTTTAAATAAAATATTTTTATTTATTTATTTAGGATAAAAGCAAGGAAACAAATAATTATTGTGTTACAATAGCGTATAGGCCAACATTATATATTTTTGATAATATTTTTTTATTCTAACACCTTATTACATTCACTGTCACTACTTTAACCTAATGTTAAAATAAAATCGATAGATTTTGACGACAGCTGATGATTAAAACTTAAACGAACATCGTAGCTTTTCCGGATCAAAAGTTATACTAATTGCAAATCTCGATACGCAGCAAAATAACCTCAAACTGGTGTCGCTTCCTCCTCCACCGCGCGCGATGCGTCACTGTTCTCGCTTATCGTAATGAATTCTTTGGTCCTTTAGCTATCCAGTGGTATAATTTAATTTTTGATGTAGAGGATAGATTCGAAACTGCAACGTCAAACTGTATCCCCCTATTTTGTCATCATTAGTTTTTTTGGATTGCCCCCGTATGGTAGCAAATTTGAACACCCATTCACGTCAAAAAATATTTGTAAATGGGGTTATCTATATTTGTTATCGGAAATCGATAATCGATCTAACAATTTCAATCGAAAAGTTTTAAGTAATTTCTTATCCATGCCTATATTTATTTATTTATCGTAATAACTCCACGTCCAAATTACAGATTACCCCAAAGCCCTGGATAAGCGCAAATACTAAGAGTGCAACTATTTACATTACACATAATAAATAATAAAACAGAAAAAATATACATCAATACAAATTAAACGTAAAACTAACTAATTTATCAAGCGTGAACTACCAAGCAACTCCATAGTCACTTGAACAGTCAATAGAGCAGAAGCAAATATTAAGATCTGGCGCCTGTCTAAATACCACGTTGATTAACGAAAGTGTGTTAAAACTGGTGAAGGCTGCATGATATTTGTGCGAAACAAAATGTGACTCCACCACCCTCTCAGGTAACAGTCAAAAGCATAAAGCATTACCAAACCCAAGGCAGTATCAACATAGTTATTAAATAATTTTAAAAAAACATAACCATGAACGATTCCCGTTGGAGTTGAAGTGAATTACATCCAACCATAATAAAATCTGAAGGAAAGGAATGAGAATAGTACCTGTATATTTCTTTTATATAAAAATATATTAAAACTGGTTTAATACTTTCTGACATGAGCATATGCATATGGAGATCAGAGAACTACATTGAGTTTAAGAATACTACGGGCTAAAGAATTAAACGAGGCCACAATACACCCACTATCCTGGAAATCGTGGAAGTGACGCATGACAAATTCTAGCACACCTAGACCTTCTGAAAGGTTTCAGTTATATGATCATGAAAATGTTAAATGTTAGATGTTTATCCATGATTACACCGAGATCCCGCACGAATCCTTTTTATATAATTCTGCAAATATATATGTTTAAGGTTTCAAAACCTTTAGAATCAAAGCTAAAATCTGATACTCAGAGGGTTTGAAACGTTATTTATTTTGAATGGTATATTAACTACCACAGTATTTTATTCCTCGCTTTTATATTCCATTTCAACCTTCAATTATATTTAGAAGTTCTTTTGACTTGCTCAATTAAACTTTGAATACTGACAGAAAAATAATAACATTTCATATCCTAAATATAAAAGCCTACGTTAGAAAAATTAAAATCGTAATTAGAATTATTATTACAAGTGCTTATGTTGTACCTTTCGATTAATTCTTCATAATAAAACATTTTCAAATAAATTTATTTATATAAATTTTTAATTATAAAGAAAGAGAATATTTTGCCGGAACTACGTTTTAATATATTATTAAATTATATAAAAAAATATTTAATACTGTAATATAACCATTTATATTTCAATTTTACGTTTATCTATAGGTAATTTTATACGAAAAAACATATATACCACGATGTGTTCGTGGTAGATATGTTATATCACATTAATGATACATTTCGAGGGAAAACCACAAAAAGTGGAATTTATTATTATATTAAATGGAATTTTAATGAAATAATTAGTGTGTACATTTTTTTTCTTTTACTTGACACTTTTTCTTTCTGGTTGAAATAATTCATGTAGGTAAATACATAATAAAACGCTATGAATAAAATATTTTATTATGTATTATATAAATAAATTATTTTTAATTCCTTAATTATTATTCAATTACAAAATAAAATTATGAAAGACAGAATATAAAAGTGAAAGGAAAAAATGAGAAAATAATTCTCATCTTTCACATAAAAATGTAATAAAATATTAAGTGTCTGTGTACTTTTATTAAGCTATTTTAACCTTGATAAACAGCGATGTTGGATTCCCACTCACCCACAAGAAATTCCATTCTTCACACAGAAAGGATCTTGCTTTTGTGAAGAAAAGAAAGGGAAGAAAATGATATTCCATACCGTCATTGTACAAAAGAGAAAAAAAATGGTTCTCGTCTCTGTTTAACTCGGTCCTAAAATATATAACGATTAACGTAGAATGTTAAAATTTAACTAAAATTAAATATTTAATCAAATTAGAAATTAAAAGCATTATATTTTTATAGAACGTTTGAATACGCAATTTTTAAATGGAAACTGACTGACAAATCTTATTCCAAACCTCGATTAAAGCATCGGATGAATGCTTTTAAAAAAAGTGAACACAAAAAACTATAAGTTTAAAGTTAAAGACTATACTATCCTTAAAGAAATACTTTGTAAAACACTCAACATTTCCTTATACAATTATTGGTGAGGAATTCCACGTAAAAGGCCGACATTGTGACCTTCATTCACCGTTATGGACGTCACTTGACAATTTTAAGCTCTGACTTTAGCTGTACTTCCGTTACAGATTTTTTGACTTTTCCTCAACCGATGCCAGAGCTGATATGAATGACTGGTTTTTTTAAACCATTGTGGTTTAAAAAAACAAAACATTTTACTCGTGAAATCCGCAACCCATATGGAAATTAACATTTTTCGTATCCAACCACAGTATACATTTTGGGGACGGAAATTGCTACTGTCATGACATTTATGGATTGTTACTATTACAATTATACTGTTACGTCAATTTAACACGCTGAGCACATCACTTAATTTTCATCACGAATGCGTCACTGCCTCCAAAGAACGTAGCAGCATCCTCACAACGTCACAGTCCATATAATTTGCATCGCCAATGAGCTCCAGACAGATCGTGTTCTCCTATTTTCTCCGCGAGACGCTTGAAAAGACGTCATATGCCAAACTCAATTGCCTTTTAACGTATTCAAATTTCCCGCGTGAATTTAAAGCAAACGACATTATTAGGGAAAGCGTTAAACGTTTTTTTTTTAAAGTTGACCCCTTTTTAAAGGTAGGTAATTTAGATTAGGGTGATAATTATTTCCAGATTTGAAAAGAATCATTTATTTATGTTTAGTAAAAATCTTGACCAACTTATAAATTACTGACAGTACGTTGAGCAACTTAATGAAAAGCAAAGAAATATGTATTTATACGTAAGATATATAAACAAAACCATTATCGAAGTGCAATGAAATCAAATTTTATGTAGTTAAAATAATAAGTCACTGGGAACTGTCCAAATATTACTATTATACTCGCATGTAAAACTCAGGAAAAAAAATAAATACTATCCCAAAAGTTGTCAATGTAATCTGTCAACATTTGAATACGCATGCATTTCATATAATCAAAGAAAAAGATAAAGATAGATGCAACTCTCTTCTCACTTGCAGAGAGTTTAGTCCAATCAAGCCTAAAATAAAAAGCGAGAGGAATGATAACCATGAATCAGATATCACGAATATAATTTTTTTGGTTTTGTTAAAAGTCACCCCAAATTACGTAGATGGAACTTCTTGGTAGGATTGAAATCTTCCTGAAAAAAAAAATATCTTAAACAATTTCCTGTTTTCGAAGATTCCATTTTATGACTAAGGTACGGTCTCCTAACAAGGCTCATTTTACACAAAATGAGTATAAGGCCACTTACATGATATAATCAATTTAGTGACGGTTGTATTGTAAAATTTTAATTTATGACATAACATGTATGACATAGTATTTTAAAATCTAAATGTCACACACAAATTAATGTGTTATATTCTAAAACTCTACAATTTTCATTTACGACCTCTATACGTACGTATGACATAATATTATAAAATATAAATGTCACATTTATGCTTACGAATATATAAGACTTTCCGCCATCTGGTCGGACAGTGACAATATATTTTTAGTCTATGACTTACATTCAAGAAATTCGATAAGGTCTTTTTGGAAGTCTACCATAATCAGAATAAAAAAGTCCATAGACTTTTTTATTCTGCAAATTATTGCTTAGAAATTTGGCTAGTTTTATTTTACTGTTTTTTATTCGAGAACTTTATTACTTTTGTGTTACTGCTTTTTACACTTGGCTTTTTAAAGATAGACTTGCTATTTTTAAAGAGGGTCTTGCTCTTTTTGAAGAGGCGCTTGTCCTTTTTACGGTAATGTTTTACTGGACTATGTTAAACTGTACAAAGAGACAGTTTGTATTTTAGGATTTAATTAAATATTTTAATTTTTCAAGTTATCTTTTAATTATTCAATAAGTTTAAATTACGGGTTGTTTTGTGAAAAAAGGGAAAAATGGTGGCGTACCAAAAATTTTGGATCTTAGCATTGGAAATTGCTACATAGTTTTGGATGCCGGAATAAAAAAATTGGCGTTAACAAATAGAACAAAGTTCCCAGCAGCAGATAGCTGCAGGCCGACGATGCTGTATTCGTGCTTTTGACCCAAAAAGATGATTCATTTGAATAATTAAAAAAGGCTATATTCCGAGACAATTCAAATAAATCAAAAACGACCTTTATGACCACACGAGAGAAGTGAAAACTAACAAAAATACAATAACGTAGGCGTATTATATTAAACTACTTTCGAATAAAATATTAAACATTAACTTGAAATTTTACACTGATTATATGCAATAACATTCAAGTATTATATATTATATTCAAATAAAATATTAATCTAAAATAAAACGTAATTCTTGATAAGATGCATTCCGTGGTGGACAGTAAACTCGCTCGACCGATGCCGAATGGGGCTGAATTACCCGAACAGTGAACTTGCTTGGCCGATGTTGAAGAGAGCCGAGTTTTCCCAATTCAGCATCAGCGACCCGAACGTGACGGCTCAGTTTCGTTCACTGCTCAGAAAAAGTACGCATGGTGCATCTAAAGAAGTTTTCGCTTCAAAAAATACAAACCTTGGTTCTCTTGTTTCCCCTCAAAATATCAATAAAGGTTCTTGCACCTGTCTTCAATTTTTATAATTTTTCACCACACCGATTTTGATATCATCTAAAGATTTATGGGTCATATTCGTGGTCATATAAAGTGGTTAAAGTTTTCTTCTTCCGCATACTTTTCTTTTACTCCCAATGCTTAAATTACCCGAAAATGTACACTCATATAGGGTGAAACCGGGATAGATGCCACTCGTTTGAAAGAGCCTCCTAATTTTAAACCTATTAATTTCCCGTGATTCCTATGACTATAGCTAGTTTAATCAATATTTCTTTCTTACTTGTTTCTGATAACTTAACAATTACAGATTTTACAGAAATTGATTTTGTAGAACTATTTTTTTGAGGATAAATGCTTGCAGTGTTGGATAGATGCCATAGGAATTAATATAAGTGAATAACAGTTTTAAAATGTTTTATTTGTAATCTTTAGAAAATAGTTTTATTAGAACACGCATAACCATAATTAAACTTTACCATTTGTTTAACATTGAGCAGTTATCATTTAAAACTTTCAAAAAATCAACATACTTAACATAAAGATCTATCTGACTTACTTTAAGTTGAACTGGAAAGTGCTTTCTATTTTTCTCATCTTGGGCAACAGTTTTTGAAAAACGTGCAGGTCTTATGTAGTCACTTCTAATACATTATATACCGAATTCAATCGGATTTTGGCTTCGTATTTTTGTAGTTATCAAAGTATTCAATGCAATAAATATCATCTGTATCTTTAGGGGTTTCTTCTGTATTTCTCTTTGCTTTCTTCGCAGGCAATCCTTCGCTACAAAGACTTTAGCTCTGGCCAGAGATAAATCTTCAGCTTGTCTAACAGCTAGTTCAGAGCTACCTGTTTTTTCGCTCAATAACCCTTCCAGCCATTTGGGTTTCATGGTTATATTTAAAATTATGTTGGTTATGTTGTAATATTATGTTTTGGATATAGCTTTTGGGCAAACTGATAAGCTGTCATACGCATGGCTTGTCTATCTGTGGTAAATCCTGCGGCTCCAAGCTGTAAAATGAACTTTACCATTCTTTTCCCATTTTCGAAACCGTGGATAGAATATTTTCCTAGAAAAAATAAGGACGTAAATGAAACAAACCATTGGAAGACTATAGCAATTAATAAAATATTATGTATTTGATATTTAATACCCAATGTCTACTGTGTTTTGTTTTTATCAGCATAACGTCTTCGTAATGTTCTATATGGAGTCCCAAATTGTCGGGATATTTCATTGATCCCCATGCCTTTTTTGTCAGTTTCATTAAAATCTGACTGTAATTGTTCTGCATTCCAAGAACATACTCGAACTCCTTCCTTTAGTTTGTTTTTTCGTGGCGTCATTCACCTGCAATCAGTAGGCGTTAATAAAATTACACATAAGACACACTAACACACCATAATAATGCCAATGGGTAATAAAAAACACGCTAGCACTATTGGGGTATAGATGATTCGAAGAACATCAAAACGTATCAAGAGGAATTCATTGAAAAAAGCAATAAAAATAAATAGAACGTAAAAAAAAATTAAAAAATACACTTACATATGAATAGATGGCTGATATGGATAGATACCCTTTTATTTTTTAACTAAACTCAATACAAAAGAGCGATCATTGACACCTAGGTACTGTACTGTACCCTGTACTCAATGAACCTGTGCATGAATATAATAAGAGATATAACGAAATTTAGAAAATTATATTACTTTTTTAAAATTATATTACTTATTTTAAAATTATATTACTTTTTTAAAATTATATTACTTATTTTAAAATTATATTACTTTTTTAAAATTATATTACTTATTTTAAAATTATATTACTTTTTTAAAATTATATTACTTATTTTAAAATTATATTACTTTTTTAAAATTATATTACTTATTTTAAAATTATATTACTTTTTTAAAATTATATTACTATGCAGCACTAAATACTTACCTCTGAAATTTTGAACTGTTAGTCGCGTTCGCTGCGGAGATAATCACACGCGCATATGAGACGCGTTCGTTCCGCACGACGACTTGGGGTGGCCGGGGGTGTGTGGGATTCGCGGTTCTTATTTAAACTATTAATTCTTAGTTGCGATTTTGAGAAGTAAGGTATTTTGAAAACGAGGCGTCTATCCCACTGCGGCATCTATCCCGGTTTTACCATATTTATGATAATTTCACATGATTCAGTCTAGCGGTTACTGAGAGTGCAAATAAAAAACAAAGACGTTAACTTCACCTCTATACAACATAAAATTAAATAACTTTATCAAATATATCGAGCTTAGTGAGTACATCACTAGGCGACACTTATAATCGTGTAACCTTCAAACTCCTTTTAAAGGAGGACGAAGCTGTACCTCAGATGGTCTCTACAGGGCGGTAAATCAAACTGATATACCAACCTAACTCTCCCTTAACGCCATACAACCTGCCATTGTTTTGAAAAATACTCCCTATTTCCTGATAAAAAACGAAACAAGCAATGATTTTCGGGTAATTTTTTATTTTTTACTTTTTCAGAACTTTTTCACTTTGTTCGGTGTATAGAATTTATCCCTGAATATAGTCTTATTTCTACCTGAATATAGTCCTATTTCTCCCTGAATATAGTCCTATTTCTCCCTGAATATAGTCCTATTTCTCCCTGAATATAGTCCTATTTCTCCCTGAATATAGTCCTATTTCTCCCTGAATATAGTCTTATTTCTCCCTGAATATAGTCCTATTTCTCCCTGAATATAGTCCTAATTATATCTTGTTTACATTATGCAGATAATGTTATTGAATATTGATTATTTATGCTACTACAGCTTGAGAGTGAGAAGGTGGAAATGAAAACTTCGATCAGACCAGAGAGGGTCCTGTATTGGAAAGATGCCAATCCTTTGATCACGAAATATCACAACCATAATTTAATTAAACATATGTAACCTACATATCTGAATATTAACTAAGAGCCAAATATCGACTTGGTAAACTTCAAAATTTTAATTATCCATCACCTATCCTCCAAAACTCAAAAACTACAAAATCTAGAATTTTGCTAAAATTCTGTTTCTTGTATATCTTCTTAATCCCAATATAAACTATTTATATGCTTTTTTTAACTATTCTACGTTTCAACCAAGAGCAGAAACAACTGGAACTAAAATTTTATAGTGAAATGGAATGTAATAAATTTAAAGAACCTTCCACCCGATATATTTATTTCATTAAATTCATCTTAACTTTAAATGAATTGATGTAATATAAAGTTGTTACTTAATAAAAATAAAATATTGAACTTAACTGTAAAATAATATCCTCCTAGTATTTAATAAAGCAAAAATTAAAATAAGTGGAAAATGGCCATGATTTGATACGAAGGAAAAATTAAACATGAAAAATTACTCGTCTATCGATTAAAGAACTAAGTTTAATCGTTTTCCATGAAAATCATAATATCGAATAAAAATCATATATAACTACTTAAGTTTCGAAGTATTCGTTACTTACATAGTTGGTAAACTACTGATCAAATACCAATTCATTTTTATGTAGTGAGATCATTACAAACAATAAATGACAAAATTACAAACAACCCGTACATCAATTTTTGATAAAAATTTTCTTACGATATTTCATAATGCTAGATTAAATAGTATGTTTTCGTCATAAATAGTTCTTTTTATCCAAATTTTAATTTCAAACTTTGCTATTCCGGAAGTTAATTACCACATGGGTGGTTTAAGTCAATAAGGCTGTACCTACGTTCCACTACAACCCTCCAGGACTTCTTCAATATTTTTCACTGGAAATATATCACCCAGGACTAAATTATGCCCTATCGTAAAAAGTGTAGAAAATTTAAATACAACTAAAATTATATATGTACTATTTATTTTAAGTATGTACACGTTATTAAATATGTACACACGAATTCAATAAACTTTTGAGTCTCACAATTAACATGTACACAAAGTAACACATAGTTGCGACCAATAATTTGTTTATTCATTTTGGTTGAACCTTCCAAACTGCAGTTCCATAGATATACGTATATTCATAATTACGTATATATGTATATATATATATATATATATATATATATATATATATATATATATTTTATATATATATATATATATATATATATATATATATATATATATATATATATATTATATATCATTATATGTTATATCTTAATTTGTACTTCTTTATTGACCCTAAATAGTCTAAATCACTTTAGCAAATCGATTTAGACAATTAACATCCTTCTATACAATTAGGTAAAGTTTTTCGGCAAACACAAAAGCCGAAAATTTACCAAAAAGTCGTATTAATGAGGGATCGTCGTTAGACACCCCCGCCCATTTTCTCTGCATAGTAACACGCGGCGAAGATGTGAAAATAGAGCTCTTATTTCTCAATGAATGGAAAGACGTATACAGAGAGGTAAGGTCAACGACCGTGGGTACGTTGATCTGAAACTGCTCTTTGTACTAATGATATAAACATGAATATTATTCCTGAAGCAATGTCTACTCATAATATAATTTATTTCTTGTCCTCATATATATTGCAACAATATAACTAATAAAACATAAAACGGAAAAGAAGAGAACTAATAAGGCAAAATAAAAAGGGACCTGGAGATTTTGAGAAGATTTATTATAGTCAACATTTGTCGTACATCTAATTCGTCTTTTAGTAGTTTTCTGTTTCTATCCTAATAATATAACAACGAAGCTTTCCTACAAAAAAGATATTATGCTTCATACAATTCTATCCAGTAATTCCTAAGGCAATATCACAAACAAATATAAACGTAAACACATGTTAGATAAAGAATATTAAAAGACAAACAATTTCAATTTATTTACTTAAAGTGATGCATCATTTTCTCCACAATTCCATTTCTATTAACTGTCGACATTTTTGTTGCTAAATTTAAGCCTAAAGCACGTAAATAAAGCCTGTTGGTATACTTATAAAAGTCAACGATCAAATGTTTTAAATAAGGCCAAAGGAGATTTTAGTTGGTTTCTAAATATAAATAATTATTTTTACAGACAAATAGTCAGGAAATTCACAGTTGAAAAGATTAGTTTAAATACAGTTTTTCATTGCACATGTACTAACACAACTTAAACCGGCCAACTGCGAGTCGGACTCGCGTACGAAAGGTTCCGCAGCACAATGTTAAACTTATAAGTTTTTATTCTCAAAGACACTTTGGAAAACAAAGTTATCGCTGCGGTCGGTATCCAAAATATCGCATATCTTAAAAACTACACAGCATATCTTATTCAAACTAATTTTACTTAAACGTTTATTTTAAGTACTAATCCTAATTTTTTCAGATTTTTACACACGTTACTAGAAAAGTTTTAGGGAGGGCACACTTTTTAAGACTTTAGAAGCGAGTATCTTTCTTAAGTCAATAGGCTTAAATAAAAAAGTTATTTTGGAACCTCTATATAATTTTTAATACCTATCTAACGATACCCCATACACCTATGTGTACTGGATTTTTTGGTCCCTCAGCTACAGATTTTTTTCTTAATTCTACTATTTCATTGCACAGCGAATCATACAAGACACCCACATCCATATTCATCTGTACAGTGCCAATAGTCTCCGAGTAAAATGGCTGTGACATACAGACAGACAGACTGAGAGACGGAGAGGACGAAATTATAAGGATTCCGTATTTCCACTTGGCTACGGAACCCTAAAAAGAAGCAAACTTTATGAATTTTTTCACTGCTGGATAAGTGTGCCTTCTAACATAGGCTATATTTTATCTGGTTTCATACACTAGGGTTGCTGAAAAAATTATTGAAATGATAGGGAGAAAAATCCCTCGATTCCACAAGAAAATTCCTGGACCATGTAACATAATAAGTTTGCATAGTCATTAGTTTTAAATACAACTTAAACGACTGATGAAATAGAAACCATTATTTTCTAAATTTGGGGCAGGTTTAACAGGAAAAGTCAATTGCTTCAAAAACAGTACTTAGCTTTAAGTGTAGATATCTCAAAAGCAGTTCACTGTGGTGTAAACTAAAGTGATGATGATGATGATGATGATGATGATGTCATCTAAAAATTGATAACGTGCCTTCCTGCCCTTCCACTGTCCCCACCGACAATCTCGATACACTTGTAACTTGCGCACCCCACGTCGCAGCTGTCACCAGCGGCGGTGGCGACTGCCGCGTCCGTCCACCAAGCCTTTTTGCAGCACACAGTCCGCGTATCTGCACTCGTTTTCAAAACGGTTGGACTATTATTTTTATTCATTTTTACACGAACTTTAGAATCGATTTGAGGCCAAAATGTGCTTTTATCATAAACTGTTATACCTACGTTGAGATCTGTAGAGTAGGACCTCTAGAAAATTAATATATATAGTGCAGAGAAACTGTTGTAAATAAAAAGATGTATTAAAAAATTAAAAATACAACAAAAAGTATAAAAAACAAAAAGAAAATAAAAAAAGTAAGCAATATGAGAAAGGAAAAAATATAAAAACCATTAAATAACCTATCCACGTGAACGAAATCGTGGGCAAAAGATAGTTTTACATAAACTTAGCGAGAACTGATCTAAATGTACTGTATACAAATATATAGAGATTCATGTGAATCAGTCATTAAAAATAAACCTATCAAATAATAATGGAACTTGCAGTACGAGGGTTCCGTACCTATTTAGGTACTTATAAATGCTTAAGGGTACATAATGTTTCTATTAAACTATTTATTTACAAATATTAATCTTCAATAACGCAAATATATTATCTATTATGGCTTATACAGCCCTATGGTGCGTATTTAAAAAGATAAGATCTGGGATAATCGCTATAATTGTCTGTCTGTCATATTTTATGATGCTGTTTCTTTCATGATATTTAGCTTAGTAATTCAAGAAATAAGAGGAGGGATGCTCTTCTTTGGGTATTTTTGGTATGTTTTTTTAAATATGAAATTTAAAATTAAAAATTAAAATTATATGCTTGAAAAATTATTCAGGACGTGACCCTTAGCAATATAGTAAAAAAATGATTTAGAATAAACATGAAAAAAAAGCATAATTATATTGGACCAACTATATTATGAATAAGAGAGAATGCTTGCTATTTAAACTGCTTTTTAGACTGTGTTTGCGCAGTTCTTTTACCCGGCTGTGCGTAAGTAAAGGGCGAGTCAGTCTCTTTATTCCCGCGTAATGCCCAAACGACTTAATGGATTTTAATTAATGAGGTTCATGAAATTCGTCTTAAACCCGGAAGGGGCATGAGCTACAGAACGTCGTAAAAATCAATATGACGGACGCTGGCGGCAATTTCACATCAGATATTTTTTTCCTTCAAAACCTATTGATGCAGATATCAAAAGAAGAAAAAAGTATGAAAAATCATTAGATATTAGTTATGTACTTTTCATAAGAAATGAATTTTTCGCATCTCTTTTAAATGTTCATATTTTCACCAATTTCAAAGCTTTTTACTTAACCTAGCTCTAAACCTACGAAATGCAGCCTGAATATATATATATATATATATATATATATATATATATATATATATATATATATATGTATATATGTGTGTATGTGTGTGTGTGTGTGTATAGATTATTGGCAATATATATATAAACAAAATTTTAATGGTATATTACTTCTATGAACGGCTATACAATGAAATAGTGGATTTATGAAAAAAATATTAAATTAGGGATGACACTCCATACATTTAGTTTATTTAGATAAAAAATTAAAATTAAATAAAAGAACAATTCTCCTAACTTTGTTACGTGAAAACCGTTACGTTTATTAAGTGAAAAATTTAGAAACAAGCCAAACTCTGACATTGTTAAATTTAGAAGAGAATTTTTTTTGGTTCCCTTTAAACTATAGTAATAATCAACAGGGTTGACACATAGTTGAGGGCCTGTACTACTGGTTGAGAAACAATTATAATAGTCTCCGACTGCGTGTCCCCAAAATTTATATTATAGCTTTTAAAAGAAACGACCACCCAATTTTGATAACTTTTTATCTTTATCTGGATCTAATCGATTGGATAACTCTTTTAATAATCTAAACATATTTATACAAAGATAATATTTAAGGTCTAATTATTTCCTGGATTTGAACTGACGATACCAATAAGTAAGCTTTATTCAAATAAGCCAGCTGGCTTTCCATTACCGCAGTTGGCAAACCAGATTTACTTACCATTAGTCTTTGGGCAGTACCACCTATAAGCATAAAACGCAGTGCATAGCGCGCACAAAGAACGAATCGTCTTAATACAGGTGTTTTCAACTGTTGAACTCCGTGTTTTCAGTAATTTAAATTTGCATTATTTTTGTCTTCTGTTGTTTATCTTTCATCAATTTGGCTGTCGTATCATAGGTAATCACAGCAAAATATCTCATTCATCATATAAGCTTGCAATATTTGAGAATCAAGAAAAATTATTGTTTTTATATATATAAGTAGGAATCACATCTTTATTGAAATGGTGTAAAAAAATCATTCAACAATTTTAGGTTAACTGAAAACCAACAAAAGGCGAGACAAGAAACATTTTAAAACTGTATAATATCAACGATCCAACTTACGTATAATGTCAACTATACAACTTACATAAATCAAAAGGTATGAAAATTTCTTTACATATTGGAATAAGCTGGACAAACAATCAAATAAGTTAGCTTATTTTGATAAATAACAAAAGAGTATTTCAAAAACTTGGTAGAATTGGAGTAAAACGATTAGTTCTTTTTCTAAAACATTGGTAAATTATAAAAAAGCATAAAATTATAGTTTCCAACATATATACTCGTAGTTTTTATAGGAAAATAACGGTGTACCTCACCTGCCAAAACCCTTATCTGCTACTGAAATTCAATTTACCTTTTGACAACGCGTGATATTGATAATTTTCTATAGTATTTTTTTGTAATAATATCACGTAATTAATATTAACGTCTTAAAAATTAAGACAAAATTTAATTTATTTTCGACGTCATGTTAAACACTTTTACATCGAAGGGATTGTTGGATACTAACGAACTTATCTAGTTAACGTATGCCGTTCGTGTTAATAATATAAAAAGGTTCCTCACGCCTGTTACAAAGCCATCAACAGGAAGTACGAAGGGGTGTGCATGGGCGGCGCAGCACAAAGGGCGGGCGCCATCTCTGAGTAGACGCCGCGCCGCCTTGACAGGGGGGTAGCGACATTAGGTTCTGTACTCACTCGAGTTAATGGAAATATGTGCCAATTGAAACTATCATACTATCTTTAATAACTATACTTACAAACACCGCCATACTCAATCATAATACTTTCTCTCACTTTTCACACATCATTATTATCGGATCCTTTTTTTAATAATACTTCAACCTAATCCAATCGTGTATTATGTAACCTACTTTATCTTCCATATAACTATCTCATTTCCAATATCATAATGCTAATTAGCTCTATTTAAAATAAAAGCGAAATTATTTCTTTGTCCATTATTACGTCATTAATTAAAGAAGTTAAGTGGGTACTTCATCAATAGTTACCAAATTTACAATACTTACAGAACAGACTAATATATTGGATAAAAATACTTTACCCTGGAAAGCACCACAGGTTTTTCATGGTTTAACAAAAAACTATATATTTTATCCTGATAGATGACACCACTACGCATTTAAATATTTAATTTGTCCAATTCAATGTCAATCTTTATAAAAAGTTTCTTATGAATGTTTTCTAGTTTCTTTTTAAAAGTTAAGTCTCCTCAATAACATCCGTTGCAGGACAGAAGACAAATTTAATTAATAAAATTTACTTTTTGATTCTTAAATGGAAAAATTGTGTACTGTTCTTTTTGCAATGTTTTCTTAAGTCTCGTGAATATGCTGGGTTACAATACATTGCAGGACAGAAGATAAGTTTCATTAATAAAAATTATTTTTTAGTTCTTAAAATTATGTTTTAAGAATGAAAAAGTAAATTTTGATTCTTAAACACATTTGATTATTTTGTTAAAAAACTCTCACTCTTCACATCTAACGACTTCCTGCGCTAGTCATAATCTTTTTTACAATACCAGCGTCTAGAACCGAATTATATTGGAATTATCCACTTTGCCATGGTATAAAATTTTTTAACCACCTGATCGAGGTGTTTCTCTTTTTCAGGTAATTAAAATAACCAAACATGAAAACTTTATTATATTTTCCAAGCCGAATGGGACTGCACCTTCACGGATGAGGCAGTCTGTTGTAATAGGTTTTCCGGGAGTCGCGAGCACTCCGCGCTGGAAGGGGCGTAATGGAAACGGAAAAAGAGGAAGTTGAGTGGTCGCGACTCAACATTTTTCTTAATTGCTAACGCCAGCTATGTCATTGATCGATTACAATCTCTAATCAGCGAGTTATTTATTGAGAGTGTTAGAAACCTTTATAACGACAAAAAAATAATTTAAAATAAAGTGGTCCGAAACATTGCAGCACACGTTTGGATGTACATTTGAGAATTCTCAAGCACACATTGGTTGTAGCACTGTTTCGAATGGATCTATATCGAAGCTAATCCACCGTTCCATGAAAAAAAAAACACAATTTATAATGAAATATTTCGAAACATTCGGATATACATTTCAGAGTTCGCAAATATACATTGGTTGTAGCTCCGTTTCGAGCCGATCTGTATCGAGGCAATCCACTGTTTCATAATATGGAGACTGTAAATTATTTCCTCGTGAACATACCTGCCTATGACGTACTTGTGGTGAATGACGTCCGTAATATTCAAATCTTATTATATCCAACTTTTAAAAGTCCGTTAAGATTTTGCGTTTTATTTTTATTGTCTTATCTGTCTTTACGCGTTTTTAAGGTGTAACTTGTCGATATATTTGTGATGAATAAATAAATAACTATATATCCTTATTTTTATTGTCTTGGAATGTATAAAATAGGTAACATTGTATATAAATATAAATATCAATATCATCTATCAATATATCTCTTACGGTTAAGGCAGCGTTCATAAGAAAGGCATTCGCTTGATTACTTTGTCGTTGGCTTACGTTGCGAACTTGTAAGTGATGAACTTGTAAGTGATTTCTATGAAATTTTTTTTAACGGCCCTTCTAAATATTAGTGGAAGAATTTTTTAAATATTAGTAGAAAGTTTCTAAATATTAGTTGGAGATTAACTCCTAGATCCAAACTTGCAAAATTTTACTTTTTTAAATTTAACGGGATAATATAAAAACCAATATCCATCCCGAAGGTCCTTCCTAAATATTGGTGAGAGAATTTTTAAAATGGGATGAATAGTTTCGGATATTACCTCCTACAACTTACAAATTGTTGCACTTTTTTTAACGCTTTGAACTTTTGAATTTACTTCTAATAAAACTTCATACCGAGCGCTATATATGAACATCAATTCTTAAGGAGTAAACTCCAATAAAATTTTTCTTCTTTATAATAAAACTTTTCTTCTCGAAATATTGAAATTCTTTGTTTATTTTTCGAAATTCTAAAAATTCTTCTCGAAATATTGAAATTTTTTGTTTATTTTTCTCGAAATATTGAAATTCTTTGTTTATTTTTTTAATTCTAACTTTTCTTCTCGAAATATTGAAATTCTTTGTTTATTTTTCGAAATTTTTTATTTATTGAAATTCTTTGTTTATTTTTAAAACTTTTCTTCTCGAAATATTGAAATTCTTTGTTTATTTCTCGAAATATTGAAATTCTTTGTTTATTTTATAAAATTTTTCTTCTTTATAATAAAACTTTTCTTTCTCGAAATATTGAAATTCTTTTTTAAAGCTTTTGAACTTTTCAATTTACTTCTAATAAAACTTCATACCGAGCGCTATATATGAACATCAATTCTTAACGTAAACTCCAATAAAATTTTTCTTCTTTATAATAGAACTTTTCTTCTCGAAATATTGATATTCTTTGTTCATTTTTCTTCGATTCAAAATCCTATGATCACATTTCTAAATCAACATAGCAAATTCGGCGCTAAACGAATTTGTTTTTTCAAGTGACAACCAAAAACTCCTGTTGACTAAAAGATTGCTTAGAAAATTTCGGCGTTTTTACAAAATTTCCTAATGCGAGTATTTAATCCATTTCCATTTTCCCATATTTTTTAAAAGCCTTTAATTTTTTATCAAATATTCATTGTGTGCCCTCCTGCAAAATTAAGATTTTAGCAATTGTATATCAATGTACTTCCGGAACAGCGATATCGTTTCAAAATTTTACCATTGTTTTAACAAAACTTTTACTTGTAAATTAAAAATTTTTACATTTTTACATTGTTTTAACAAAACTTTTACTTGTAAATTAAAAAAAAATATTGGCCACCCCTTACCCTAACTTTTTTTCATTTAAAACCATAGGTTATCAAACATTAAAAAAAATTATTCTCGAAATGTGCGAATTTAAATTTTGTTTACGGCATACGTAGATCCGTAAAAACATTCATGGTGTTGAGTGTACAATTGGGATTTTATCAATTTCGTAGCATTTCGGCCTGCAAAACCGTTAGACAAAATTAGCAGTTATTGATTCATGTGTAATCTCTTTCAGTCAATCAAAACTATAATGTAAACAAAAATTAGATGAAAACTAATGGTAAATGTCACATATAAATGTTAATAATAAAAATAAAAGGAAATTAAAAAAATATTAATACTAGTATATTAATTATTTCAAGTAAAAATATATAATACGTGAAAAAGCTAGAAGAATAACTCTCTGACGCGTCCATAGAATACCTAATTAAACGACGTGTTACGAATATTAATGTTAAATTTATTCCATAATTTCACGGAAAATTTATTGTCTCTCGCCGTTCATTCTTGACTTCTATTAGTAAAAAGTGTTGTTGTTTTTAAGCTTAAGAAATATGGGTAGACTTCAGCACCTTTAATATTCTAACACAACTTTGGATAATGAGTAAAATTTTCACAGTACACTGTGAATTCTTAAAAATATTAAAAGAAAGGCTAAGAATACAGTGGTCATTATCACAATGCTTTATTTACATACGCGTTCAAAGAAATAGTTAATTATACACAATGTTCCTAAAAATAACAAAAAATGTGAAAACAAATAATAACTTTAAATAAATTTGAATATGGTGGAAAATGTAATAAATAATTATACTAATTATTTCTTGCGTATACTTTTTCGTTAAACCTAATTTTTTATATAATTTATGTAAAATTGCAATAGAATTGTTCCATTTTATTGTTAGATTTATACAGAATTACTCATTGTAAGGCCTCTTGCTCCGCGCTAAAATCTGTACCAACGTCCGTAATTTACTTCAATTTTGTATGACTTTATCCGAGAAAAAACAAATTATGATATTCACCTTATAAAATATTGATAATATAAAATGTTTGAAGAAAATCGTTAAAGCCACATTTTAGAAAATCGATATTTATTACTTATTTTAATAAAAGTACCTTAAACTGCCGAGTTAGAATAAAAAAGTATTAATAAAGTCATATTTTTCAGATGAATAGTATAGTTACATCTTTTCTTTCATTGCTCGAAAAAAAATGAAAGGAGAAAGACTTGTCGTAATATTTCCCATAACAAGGAATACTAACACATCATCACGCTCGCAAAACTTACTTTATCAGCATGCTTAATTAAAACTATATTATAAGTAATTAAGACTATATTCCCAACGACTTATTGACAGCCTTACGTCAACTACTATTCCTTAATTATCTCATAATCTATGAAGATAGACTAGTTTTTACAGTTACAGTGGGATTCTCATCTCAAACATTGAATTTTATTGCACTTTACTTGAACGTGTGGAGTACCAGGCCAAATTTTTTCTTTAAGTTTAATATCTAGAATTATTTCAATCTTTTTTTTGGTTTAAGAATTATCAACTTTTAAGAAATAAAATAACATTCGTATAAAACGGTCGAATCATCTGAATAAAATCGTACTTATACGAAATCAATCCTCTTTCCTCGAAATAAATCTTCTCTCTTGTTTGTTCGCTTTCATTCTCATATGCACTCACAATTAAATAGTCACTAGCTGACCCATGCGAATATTCTGCTATCTTGATCTGATTCTCTATCGTGATCAAACAAATAGTAATAATATAACTACTTGTTAGTTGAATATAATTCTAATCAGTAATGCCACGAACAGATATCATTGCTAATAAAAATAAGCTTTGTATAAAAAAATTGATTTAATCGATTTTTAACAAAAACATTAATTTTAAACTATTTGTCTATTTTTCGTCAATAGCGGGGAACACAAGCTTTAATATGATGTTTAAATCGTTAATTTTAATGAAGAATTAAGGGAGATGTGGCGTTGCCACAAAAAAAACTCCTTTGGGAAATAATATATGTGATACGGTTATTTGTACCTTTTTATATTTCATTGCCCTTTCTTATTGTTTAACGAATGAGCTTTAGTTTTAACGTGTATTATATCCAAATATAATCTAATGACAAATCACGAAAGGACTTTCCAGATTTGATAAATACTCGGACGTAATACTACGTAACCTGTTTATTTAACTTATTTTCAATCCTTATTACTGGAAAATTCTAGAAAACGTTCATCAACTAAAATTAGACGAGAGATTAAATATTACAAAACTTGTACCAGTTTTGTGCTCTTAATAAATTAAGAAGAAAAATTACAAAACAACATCCGATGTCAATGCATAATTCCTAATAACGAAAACAAATCATATTAATAATGAAAACAAATCATTTGACACTGCTTGTATTTCATGTTTAAATTTAGTGAAATTTTAGAAAATATGTAAAAAACTACGAGATATTACATAAGATTTACTTTCCATTTCTTTGATAATTCATAAATATTTTTATTAGTAAACGTAATTTATTTCTATCCGATGTTAGTTAAATATACACACTGGCAATCTGCGAATTAAATTAAACTCAGGCTTTCCGAATGCAACTTTATTAAGAATATATAAATGTTATCTCAAAAAGTTTTCCAAATGTAATTTTTCTTTTACATTTTATTGTTGCGTAAAATTTGTTATATTTACCCTTTGAGTCCTTAATTGTAAACGAAACTTGATAAATAAATTTGACACGACCCCAAAATTTCACCTATGATCTTAGGCAAATTTACGCCAGCAGAATGCACAAGCGACCTGCAACTCAATCATTAAGCTGTACAGTGCTAATATAAGTGAATCCCATCTCTCATCAAATTCCCACGAGCGCGCCGCGCTGCAGCGCCCACGCGGCGCCGGCGCGCCAATTGCGCCACAATGCGAAGGGAAGTGCCCCATTTGCCGTCTGCACGCACGTCCTCGCAGACAATACTTATATTTAGGCGACAATGCCGTTTATGCTTCTTAATTTAACACGAAGTCCAGTCTGGTTGTGCATGTACGGCCCGTTTGTGTCACGTGCTTTCGCCTGGTGAGTTTCATTAATATCACCTGGGCCAACTCTAAGGACGTCGGTTTTTAAAGGGACTTCTTCAAAAATAAGTTTTTTTTATGTTTTATAATAATTTAATATAAAATTATAAAATATTTTATTGCTCTTTTTCGGATGTTCAACTTCTAAAATATTTAGGTTACATCGAATATAAAAATAAATCTTGTCAAGTGTGAGTACAATTCACACTCAGTGAATTCCATTTAGGCTATAAATATTTATTGGTATATAATATTTCTGTTAAACTATTTATAAATATTAATTTTTATTATATCAAAATAAATCTTGTCAAGTATGAGTAGAATGCGCACTGAGAGAGTTCCATTTAGGCACTTATAAGCATTTAATGGTATATAATATTCGTGTTAAACTATTTATAAATATTAATTTTTAGTAAATCTTTCACAAGAGTAATAATATTGTGCATTTGTCAAAAATTATAAGATCAAATATGATCGCTATAGTTCTCCTGTAAATTTCTAGATTACCAACACAGCATTGTCATGATTTTTGGTTCAGTGGTTTCGAAAATAAATAAGGAGAAATATCCTTGCATGTTTTAGGAAATACCTTTTTAAAGTCCCAATTATAAAAGCTCTCTCAAAAATTGGGCAATGCGCAAATCAACTCTCGAAAATTAAATAATCCCACTGAACCTGAGTCCTGTGAGATTATAGAGTGTCATATCAGGGCAAATGCAGCATGTGGCATGGCTACACGACTGTTTACTTTGTCAAGGCTTAGATACATACATTTTTCAGAAGTACCTTCTTCAAAATACGCAATATTCGTACATAATTTTTAGAGGTGCATGTAACCATAACCAGTGCGTATAAAATAGAGCAACGTTGTATGCAATAGAAGTAGCAACTCATGAGAGCAGAACTTTCCATCGCACAGAGAGACGTAGAACTTGCTGTCGAATAAGGTTGGACTTCGGAACAAAAGCTTAATGGTACACATTAAACAAGAAATTAATTATTAGAATTTTTAACTAATAGATTCTCGAATGTTTATGTTACCCTAACTGAATATTTAAAACACTATACTTTAGAGACGTTTCTTATAATGTGTAACTTTTCATAGCCATTCGCCTTCATTCTATTACAGCATTGTCTGACTAATAACGTAAAATATTTTGTACCTTCGACACAGTAACATAACATTCGGACTACCTGAAAATGTAAATTGAAATATCTAATGAATAAAAATTCGAAAATATTTGAAAGCCATTATTCTTGAAATCTCCATAAATTTCATCCCTTAACTATCTACATTCCTACAGTTAGAAACTTTACCTAAGGCTTTCCTTACCTAACGCAGGAAAATGGTAGCGTCCACTTTGGAAAATCTATAGAATATCGTGCTTTATGGGTGAATATATTATTTAAAATAATAATGCCAATTTAGGTTTTATTAAAAATTAAACGAAGGAATTTTTGGAAAGTTTTGTATTAAATATGAAATTAAACTTAAAAAATATAATTACAATGAATATCTTGGTATGTTTTTTTTTTCTAAAAAATAGATGGATTTTGGATATCATCTTGCTGAATCAGCGTTGTGTAAAAAATTAATAGATTATTATTAAATAATTCTTTACTAATTTACACTATATTATTTTTTATCATTAATTCACAATATTTTTATTGTACACATCATCAAAGAATATTAACAATGTCAATAATGGCACTTAAGAAGTGCTGTGCAGTGCTTGTGGATAAAAAAAATTAAATAAAAAAATTGGTCACATTGTAGTAAGTAATGAGTTTTTCTAAATAATGACTCCAAGCTTTTATTAAATTTATGCGTTCTAAAACTAATAATACGCTAAATATATTTTACGCAAATCATATAATTTACGCAAATGCATTTGTACAATATAATTATATAATTTACGCAAATGCAAGTATTTGTACGATGCGACGAGTAGTTATACAACACGATACTTTTTCAATGTCTAACGAGAATAGTGAAACTGTTTTTCAAAACTTGTAGCTGTTCCAGAGTTATTGATATTGACATTTTTTGGATAGTGATTACCATATTTTCCATGTTTTTCATTCTCCTATTTTAAAGTATGAGTCAATAATTCAAAACTATCAGTAAAAAATCCATTTTTTTACTATAAAAGAAAATTCAAGATTTATAAAGTACATATGTTTTTATCTATTTAGTAACTCAATCGACGGTTATATAATTTACCTCAAAGAGAAAAGTAATTCTTTTTTTAATTTTTCATAAGGCCATAATTATTTTCTTACACGGAATCACAAAAAAATTATTTTTTTTGTACTTAAGTTATCGAGGAGAACATTCACCTCTCTATGGTTTTATCATATTCAATTTTACATACGGGTATAGACAACTGTATACAGGTATAGACTACCTGTACACAGTTATAGATAAAAACATTTTCCAGGGATTAATTTATTTAAGATTATTTTCTTTATTTATTTCTTTATTTATTTACATCCTGCAATTATACAGTTATAGTTAAAAACGTTTTTTCTTTTCAATTAAGACATTTTTAATGATATTCTTTATATATTATAGTGTAACTTTATATCTTTCATTACTTATGTGTACAATTAGAAATCAACATTCTTTTAACGCGAGGTAACAATTTTTTTGCAATAATTTCAGTGTAAATATTATAATTTATATCACATATAGTGAATGGTACAGTTTCTCAACTTCAATTCTATTTTTTAAATGCTTTTTTTTAAAGTATAAGTTAATTTGAATTACTAACTGATCGACAGGTTAATGTACCCAGTATAAGTGATGGACTTTTAATTTTTAACCATGAGATCCAGACTTTTAAGGAAAAATTATGGAAGAATTCAGAATATTTTATTATGGCTTAGAAATAAGTCAAAGTGCACTTGATTAATGCAGTTAGTATTACATCAAATAAAAGGAATTTAAATAAACATTATTTACGGATTCAACTACTTTATGAATTAATATTTACCAACATTACAACGTTACTTTCATTGGCTGAAGCAGTTAGTAACTGGTGAGCAGAAGTGGGTTATATATTTTATTAATATGTGCAAACACTTAGTGCAAGTCAAACTGGAGTTTCCGGAACTGAATACCCGAAAGGTAATGCTGACCTGCTGATGGAATTTCAATAGCGGTAGTAAATAAACTGGGAGTAGCTTCTAAATAAATATACGTTAAATGCAGAGACTTAGATTAAAGAAACAAGGATTTAGATGCCAAAATAAGCAGATAGTAGCTGAACACCATTTGGCATGCAAAACTTTCTTGTCATGTAATCCCAAACAATACAGGAACCTCGTTAAAGACTATTATACGTACAGAACCTAGTTACGATTATAATCTAATAATGGTTACAAATTTAAATTGTTATATCATGAAAAATAAATATTTGTCTGGCCTAAGTTGTTGTGTATCATCATTTGGTACGGTTCCGTGTATGAAAAGAAAAAACGGAACCCTTCTAAGAACAGTCACGTGTCTGTTAGTCCGTATGTCACGGCCATTTTTCCTAGGAACCGCTTGACGTAGAAAGTTGATATTTAATAGATGTAAGAAACCATAGACATAGTACTAAACCACATTAACCCGCGCATACCTCAATACCTAAGTACCAAAAATTTGTATGAAACTTTAGGGGGAGGCAAATTAAGTATTCGATTTTTTTATTTAATTGGAGTTTTGCATAATGTGGGTCATCATTTGAAAGGGCTATTTATAAGGATCTAACAAATATTTGTTACATTGTATTAAGTAATGAATCTTCAGAAATGTATTGAAAAATTTCAAAAAAATTATATTCTGATGATGATTTTAGATATCGTAGTTTCAGAGATATTCAGGGTAATATATATTCAACCCTCCCCCCAATTAATTATATTGGATATTATTAAATGTTTATTGCGCTTGAAAGTTCTTATTAGTGTCGCCTTATAATAAATAATTTCCCTTCAAACGAGGTAGGTAATAACTGCAATTGAGTGGCTTAAGAGCGACCGAAATTATCTCTATCCATATTATTTTATTTTTCTAACTATATTTCTATCTTACAGGACACGTCGAACACTTCAGCTTCGAAGGGACAACATCAGACGTGACGTCATTGGCACTTTCCTTTTACTCTGGCCTATTCGCTTACAACGGCTGGTAAGAGAAACCTTTAGCAACAAATAAGTGCTTTTAAATCAGTATACGGATAATACAGGTGAAAATACCGAGAGACCCTTTAGCAACAAATAAGTGGTTTTACATCAGTATATGGGTTTTATATATACAGTTGAAAATACCGAGAGACCCTTTAGCAACAAATAAGTGCTTTTAAATTAGTAAATCGATTGTATATATACAGGTGAAAATACCGAGAGACCTTTCAGCAACAAATAAGTGATTTAAATCTGTATATGGATTGTATATAAACAGTTGAAAATACCGATTAGTTATATCGCAACTACACGCTCATATTGCCCCACGTTTTTACCAAAACTTTTACTTTCTCCTGCAGGTACCTAAATAAATTCTTTTTTTGCTACTATGTACTTTGATTTTTATTAAAAATTTGTCAAATATATCTGCTTATTACATTTTTGGAAGCCTTATTGCGACTTCATTCGAAGTCGAAATAAGGCTTCTTTGCACGTGATAATGTATTAATCGATTCAGGCAGCGTCACGGAAATATGTGACGGAAGTAACGTAGCGTTCGGATGCAGCGGAAGTACGGATCGCGTTGCGCTAGAGTCACGTATTAGTGGGTTAATTTTTAAGTAAGAATTTCTTCATTGCTTTTCCAACTTTCAATATTTTTTTCACACTTCAAATTCAATATATATATAGTGTGGGAACTATTTCGATTATCAATAGTTACAAGCTGTATATAGGGATTGTACCAAAGGAAATGTCTACTATTCATGCAGATGATTCTTCGCATCAAATTGAGTACATTTCAGGCATGTTTTTGAAAAAAAACGCATTTTTTTCGTTGTACTTGCAACTCTAACAGAATTTTTTTCAGAGACGGTTCAGGATTTTCTTAGTTTCTCAAAATTTTCTGCTCAGTTTTATGAATCACCTATATGAATAATAGACACGTCCTTTATTACACCTGTATATTTATAAATAGTTATAACAAAGAAAATTTGAAATTACAATTTTAGCAGTGATTTATTTAGACGGTTGAGAATTTTCATAAAGTTTCTTAACATTTTTTTACTCTGTTTGATGCACTGAATCACCTGTGTGAATAATAGATACGTTCTTTATTACTCCTGAACATACAGTTATAACAACGTAGGTGTCTATTACTCATATATGTGATTTAAAGGTAGTCTGTATGAAAAGAATTTTTTTTTTCGTTGAAATTTTCAAAATGCAAATTTGTAAATTTAAAAGCGATTTTTTCAGCATTGTATCACCTGTATGAATAATAGATACGTTCTTTGTTATATTATTCATATATGTATATAGGTGGTAAAACGAACGTATCTACTACTCATACAGGTAATTCTGTGCATCAAATACATAATATTTGAAGCGTAAAAAATATTTGTTTCCGTACAAAAAAATTAAATATGTTTCCACGAAATTGCAAATTTGAAAGTAATTTTTTGAGAAACGGTTAACCTTTCCTTGCTTATGTGCTTAACCTTTCCTCTTTAAACTGTCTACAGGACAACAAAATGATTTCCTCTATATTATTTATAATGTTCCCTGGCAATAATAAAATTTACAATAAGGACATAGGTGGCGCTGTTTATAAATGTTATAAATTGCATAGAAACGAATGTACGAAATCATATCCTGAAATAAAGTTATTATTTATATATATATATATATATATATATATATATATATATATATATTTATATATATATATATATGTATATATAAAAACAGGTAACATTTTAATTACAATATTGAAAATTATTTTGAGAGTAATTAAACTTATTTATTTTCATATTTTGGCCATCATTATCGATACATAATATGAAATAATTTAAAGATTCTATATTAATAAATTAGTTCATTTACACTCGGTATAATTGTTCTCTTCAAATGCGTAGGTTTCCACGCACACATTTACACTCGGTATAATAGTTCTCTTCAAATGCGTAGGTTTCCACGCACACATTTACACTCGGTATAATAGTTCTCTTCAAATGCGTAGGTTTCCACGCACACATTTACACTCGGTATAATAGTTCTCTTCAAATGCGTAGGTTTCCACGCACACATTTACACTCGGTATAATAGTTCTCTTCAAATGCGTAGGTTTCCACGCACACATTTACACTCGTTATAATAGTTCTCTTCAAATGCGTAGGTTTCCACGCACACATTTACACACTTTCCCTTCCATTCGTATTTTTATCAATATTTCCCTGTACACACTTTCTGTACATCCAAACCATCCCACATTTCCTTGTCCTCATAATTACATTTTCTTCAAAGCCATTTTCTCCTCGTTTCTTATTCTGTCACGTACGTCCTTCTCACAAATATTCAGTGATTATCCTGTTTACACCACATTCGTAGAAGTACTTCTTTTATTTAAACTTGAACCCAATTCTATTCATAATTGTCCACCCAAGTAGGTTATTATTCATTTAATTACTCCCTAATCGGTCCACTATTTACCTATTGCATTCATAATTTTCAAACATAATCATGTTGCATTTACCAGTGTTCTTATGAAGATGTTAATAAATTTATATCAGGGTAATGAGTGTGGATTAATAATTTTAATCAAGATATCTTAATACATGTGAATGATTAAATTAAATAAGTTAAAAATAATCACCTCGATCTTCTATCAAATAAATTGCTGGTGAAAGTGTTTAAAATATAATTATTAAAATAAGGAATTAGATTAGTATTCAAATTGGTATTTCATTGTAAAACTATTTTCTTTCTGGCAATCCGCTATACTGAACTCGTCCGTAACTACCTTAGTACACATACCAATCCACACTTGACATTGGCAAGTTTTTCTGTGGAGAAAACGAACGCCATATTATCAAAGATAAAGACACATACCAATTGTCAAGTTGACATTTACTGAAAAATCGACTATCAAAAAATCTTTGAATGATACTTAATAAACAATTTACCCAAAGTTATAGAAAACAAAAATTTAGCTCAATATCGACATATGGTTTATTCCAAAATATATCGAGTTAAATTTCTTATACTACGTTATTTTCTTCTAATACGAACCCTTATCAGGTTATATTATAAGTAATATTCTAGTAATAATATCATAGTATATTAATTTCACCCAAAATCACAAAGTTTCATTACTCAGATTACATTGATATTCGACCACAAAGCTGATTAAAATATGTATTATCCAGCAATGTGCGTTGTATCCTTAGATTAATATAAGTAGTTGTATCCATCCAATAATATAACGTTTATTCACCGTCATTCTGGTAATAGAATTCAAAATTGCTGATTAGAATATGCTTTATCCAGCAATGTGCGTTGTATCCTTAGATTAATATAAGTAGTTGTACCCATCCAATAATTTAACATTTATTCACCGTCATTCTGGTAATAGAATTCAAAATTGCTAATTAGAATATGCTTTATCCAGCAATGTGCGTTGTATCCTTAGATTAATATAAGTAGTTGCATCCAATAATATGATATTTATTCACCGTCATTCTAGAAATAGAATTCAAAATTTAATCACATGAAATTGTGGTTAGAAACTAATTTCCAGAAGCTTCATGTTGACATTATAGTAAAAAGAAAATGAAACAGAATGTTTAAAAACATATTTTATACTTTACAGGAATTATCTGAACTTCATCATCGAAGAGCTGAAGGACCCCGTGCGCAACCTGCCCATCGCCATTGCGGTGTCCTGTGCCCTCGTCACCCTCGTCTACGTCCTGGCCAACGTGGCCTTCTACACTACGCTCTCTGTACCTGAGGTAACTACATCTATCTGACAGAAATTTGAATCTTTTGACGTCATAATTTTCCATTTTGCTGGAAAGGTAATTTCGAAGGTGATCTAATTTTTTGGGTAGAACTTTATCAGTTCCAACAGCCTTACGAAACCAATAAGGAACTTGATTTTTCCGCATAAAATTATAGCACGTTTGCTATATTCCATAATTTTTCAAAATTTTTAAATATGGTGTCTATTGAAAATGTTTTCCAATATGGTATCTAAAGTGACCTATAATTATCTATCTTTAATACATAATTGTTTCTAAATACGAAGTAAGTTGATTGACCGAAATACATTAGTAGAAAGAAATTAACTTCTTTAATCTTTAATTCCGAGGATACCGATCCGAGATCCGAGGATCCGAGGATTGTTAGTCGCTTATTTCAAATTTTATTTTTTTCAATCATTCAAATTTTAAGGACAAATTTTTAACGTGAAAATAACAGTTAATATTTCCATTTTAATATTTCAAGCATTATGCCTCGAAAGTAATATTGTATGCACTCAAGTAATGACACGCTTGAATGAGAGACATTTTCCAAAAAATTTAAAACTTCTTATGACTTATCGATATACGTATACGATATCTTTTTGATCCACAACTTTTTGGTTGATTGAAGTTTTGCACTTGCAAGGATATTTATATTAAATATAAATCATAAGTACATCAGTGATAATGCATAATAATAAAATAAAACAGAAGGAAATTAAATTATCATTTAAAACCAATTATTTCATTTTGAATAATTTTACATATAATCTTGAAGTTAGCACCTGTTTTGCTGTGTATTTACGACTTCACACTATGTCCCGTGAAAAAAAATTAGGCATAATACGGTATAGAGAACATCGTAATTAAAATAGAGCAATGACACCAGTCCATTCCACACCCCCTCACCCCCCCCCCCTCCCCCATCCTTCCCTTAGCATCTCACGGAGAGGCCAAAGCGAGTTTCATGGTGGGCAGTAAGTGACACTTATTATTTCTCTACAGGAAATTAAAAAATATTCAAAGTTCAAGTAATCTTTGTGTCAGTTTTCTCTCATTGACGCATGAATAAATAGAACGAACAAGACGGAAACAGAAGATATCTATTCCGCTCCCCGCTAACCTCACCTGCCCTCTGACCTGTCGATGATGGAGCCTTTAAATTATTATGAATGTCGTCTCCAGTAAGACCGCTATGTGTCAGCCAAACTGTCGCATATGTACCTCAATTATTCATGAAAGTTGTGAAGAATCCTATATAATACTACCAATCTACCCTTTCTAGTACCTGTAGCCTCAAGGGGTTATATTTATAATATTAACCTGATGGTTTTTTTTTCACTAGACCAAGCAAAAAGGAAGATTGTGCGATTAGGTATAATATTCATTAACTCGTCCATTTATTTTAATCTTATATTGAAACTCCAAAATGGTTAGATGTACATTTGAAATGAATAAAATGAAAATAGTTACGAAAAATGTGCAACATATTAAACTAATTGTTTATCCGTAGATGAACTCGTAAATGTGTTCCCTACGAGAATATGTAAATAAAATTTTCGCTGAACACAGTACTGCTTATTTTAAAATAAGTCCTACAACTTGTTTATAATTATTTGTTAATTATCTGTTTATATTTATATTTTTATGAGTTACGAACCTAATACACAGAAAATTCGCAGTGTAAACCAGAGTGAACCATGCAACAGATTCAAAGTCACGAAACAGACTCAAAAAAATAAAACGATGTTCATATTAAATAAATAAATTATTTTTTCTTAAAATGTTTTTCTTCTAGATTTTGGGCTCAGAAGCAGTAGCCGTGACTTTTGCTGAACGTCTCTTCGGTAGCCTAGCCTTCTGCATCCCTGTCTTCGTGGCGGCATCCACCTTCGGTGCCGTCAACGGGGTCTTACTCACATCATCTAGGTATGCCTTAAATCTATTTTTATTGACCCTAACCCTTACTCAGACTCCGATAACCTAACTCGATATTCCCAAAACGAATTCTTTTTCAATGACTATATATATTTATTCTATATATATATTTATTCTAGTCATTCGTCATCCCCATCTGAAGGAATCTCTTGCTTATTTTTTTTATAAATTCATAGTATTTATTTCAAAGGAGTTTTGGCACACAGCCACAAGAATAATTATTTCAATTACTTGGATTATTTACGATGTAAACAGTTTCATTTAACTTTGAAAACATATAACACTTCATTTACATTAAATTTGTTTACTTCAGATGTCGCCTCGCGAGTGGACGAAATGGAGGACTTAGACTGTGAATGTTGACCTTTAATAAAAATAAGGCGTAAAAGTTTGGTTTAGAACCAAATTATTTATTAACACTGAAATTCGTTACTGAATTATTCCTAAGGAGTTTAAGGCGTAGATTTGTTAAACGTATTTATTAATGGTCAACTACTTGTACCAGTTTTAATGTAATTCCAAATTAAAACTATTAAGAACCCGAAGTCTGGCTACATACCAAGTTATTAGGGCTAACATTTAACTGAATGTGAGTCTGAAATCTCTCATTCCTATTAAGGTCAACGACCTATTCTACGTACCAGTTTATACTCAATATCCATGCCTCCTAAATTAAGGTCTGATCCGAACGAAATTTTCATAGTTTCACTAGCTACAAACCATTTACAGCAACATCAGTCAGTATGTTCTCTTGTCGAATCCCCAGCATTAAATCTAAATACTCTTTTATGGACCGAATAACTATCCAAAGCGCACAGAGCTGTCTGCAAATAAACACCAGCATATTGGATCTAGAGCTTTGCGAAATCCCATCTGACTTTTGTAAATGTCTGCCGATACGAAATGGTGATTGTTTGATATGGGAGCAATTTATCGATTTCCATTATGGCATTATTTTACACATCAATTATTCATGTGGAATTAACGAGCCTTGCAAATCTTTGAATATACTTTTTGTAATGGCATATTTCATTTATCATTTCAAAGATATCGAAATTATTGATTGTAGGATATATCACAAATTGTTTGTAGGATATATTACAAATTGTTTGTAGGATATATTACAAATTATCGAAATTTTAAAGTAATAAATGTTAGTAATATAGAATGGATTATTGGTGAATTCTATACTTTAACTGCATTTCACTTAAAATATGAGTCAATTTATATGCACATGTAATTTTATTTTAAAGATAATAATTGATTACGGAAACTATTAAGAAATATTTAATAACAAAATAATTCCAAAATAATTATTGTCTTTTACAACTCAATTATAAAAATTAATAATTTTTTAATTAAATCAAACCACGTTTTGTACATTTTAGGAACAGAAAAATGCTTTCACTTTTTTTAATGATCTTTTTTATTCTTAAGTCTCTCTTTTTTAATCCTGTAAGCCTTCAAGAATTTTTTTACCCATAAGCTAAGACTTTCATCCAAATAACAAATTAAAATTGTGTTTATGAATTCTGCCCAAGTCTTTCCTTCTTCTGATATTTCTCTCTTAATCATTTACCAAGTGCTGATTGTATACCAATATAGAGAGACTATTGTTACTTTCATTTTGTTTGATAATACATCTAACTTATATATTTCTAACTAATACTTGTTATTATGTAAATAAACCTTCACAGTATGAGTAAAACTCGCACAGATTTTACAATTCGCATGCGAGGTTTGTACCTAAAAAGTGACAGCTTAATATATATGTATTTTACAAAGGCGTATAAATATGCTTCTAAACAAATATAAGATAGGAAATCACCCCAATAGTTCCCATTATAACTTCTAGTTGACCCATTTTTTATAATTTTGACTTTAGCAGCTTCGAAAATGGGATGAGTTACATAATCGTATTTCTAAGAACATTTTCAGCAATGTCTCCAAACTATCCTCATTCAAATTTTGAAAAAATAATTTTGGAATATATGTAAGTACCGTACCCTTTAAATTGAAGTGACATGGGATCATAACCGAAAGAAAAAATTCTCACACAACTGTTTTTTAGGTTTTTTTTATTGTCAAATATATGGGTTACTTAGCTTTATTACTACATCTAACTTTATGTTACTACGTCAGTCAGCTTCTAACGGACAAATGGACGGTCACGTGAGTGATATTACAAAAAGGGGCGCGAAACCCTAAGAAAAAGTCCTAATCCCAACTAATATTATAAATATGAATGTGTATTTATTTGTCTTATCTTCAAGTCGCAATGAAGCAACAGATCGACGTGATTTTTTGAAATGCTATGTACGCAATACCTGTAAAGATACAACATAATCAATCCCTTCATCCCTATTTCAAAGGAAACTATATTTACAATTAAATGAAACTACGTGATGTAGTATTATATCTACTTTCTTTAAGTTATTTACCACGTTTCCTTGTATTACAACATCTTCAGGTGGGCTGTTAGCAAAGATCTTTCAGTGGTCTGTTAGCAAGAATCTTTGCTAACAGCCCACCTGAAGATGTTGTAATACAACGAAACCTAGGTCGTGGTAAAGAACTTAAAGAAAGTAGATATAACACTACATCACGTAGTTACATCACGTAATTTAATTGTGAATAATAAATTTCTACAAAATTAACACCAAATATGTTCAATATTTGAAACTATATTTCTTTTCATTGTCATATATATTATAAAGTTACAAAAATAAATATTAATATTTAATTTCCTGTAATCACTCTAGATGGCGCTGCACGTTTTAATTTCTTCCTGTAAATTTGTAGGTATAACCACACGAGGAAGGCCGTGAGTAAAGGCTAGTAAATCGTCATTGTCATTTACAGAAAATTTATGCGATCAATAATCAAAGTGTAAAAAGGTATACCATCATAAATCTCTTCACCTTAGAGTTGTGGCAGATAATTTATGTTCCAATAAATTGGACTGAAAGATGGATATATTTCTTCTCCCTTTCAGATTGTTCTATGCGGGTGCCCAACAAGGTCAGATGCCGGCTGCACTCACCATGGTGCAGGTATCTCGATCCACACCTGCACCTGCAGTACTTGCCGTGTCACTGCTAAGTCTGCTATATCTAACCGTCTCTGACATATACGCACTGATCAATTATGTTGGGTTTGCTACCTGGGTGAGTATTTTATAATAATTTCGTGTAATATCTGCCTAGAATTGACTGACAAATACATAATGATCAACACGATGGATCAAAATAATCTGAAAAAGTCCTTCGTCATCAACTAGAAATGCAATTAGACAAGTAAAATTCCTTAATATAGAACTAGAACTGTAATTAAATAAGAAAAAATTCTTTATGGTCAACTAGAACTGCAATTAAACAAGAAAAAATCCTTATTTTTCAACTAGAACTTGATTAGATAAGAAAAAATTCTTCATGGTCAACTAGGATTGCAATTAAACAAGAAAAATTCCTTACTTTTCAACTAGAGCTTTATTAGATACGAAAAATTCCTTCATCGGCAACTAGAACTGCGATTAAACAAGAAAAATTCCTTACTTGTACTAATATTGCAATTAGATAAAAAAAATTCCTTCATTGTCAACTATAACTGCCATTAGACAAGAATAAAATTTGGAACTTTTTCTTTAACAGAGTAAAACGTTTTCTTATCTCTTGAAATATATCCTTAAATTAATCCGTGGGTTCCTCAAAAGACGTCTAGCAGGATTTTAACCAATTGATTATTCCTACAGTTGAGCATCGGTGCGGCGGTTCTGTGCCTTCCGGTGCTACGCTGGACGAAACCTGACCTGGAGAGACCCATTAAGGTCAATCTATTTTTCCCAAGTAAGTTCGTCATACGTGAACAGCACACTTAGTGAATTAATTATTTTTTATAGTAGAAAAGTACGCTGTATGGCCTTTAATATATATTATACGAACAGTTTCCTAGTAGAATAATTTCTTCGATTCCCTTTCATTAATTTTTTTCTTTTCATCTCATTACAACGTAGGCTTGTGTTATAAATTTAGAATAATTTTTCCAAAGAGTTTTTGACACTTTCTCAATGAAAATTAGAACTTGCGAACCATTGTGCGTAATTAATATCCTGTTTGTGGATAAGAAATCGAAACAAAGACATTTTCCATTGCTACTGTTAATATAAACGTGCAATACTAAAGACGAACGACGACATATATAAATCATCGTTTTTAAGAGCTGACAGATCTAGAAGTAAATATGACTTTTCGTTATTTTATTCTAATTTATTAATAAATAGCTGGGAAATTTCAAAATGCAAGGCGTCTAATTTATGCTCAAATATTAGACACAATTAATTTTTATTATATTAGCCGAATTGTGCTCCCCCCTCCCTCCCACCCTCCCTTCGTCCCTCTGCTCGCTTCCGCGTGTTCCTATAACCGACGTTGCTCAATATCCGTTATAACGGTGATTCTATTTAATTTTCTACGTAATCTTTTCATCATCATAACTTCGGAACAGTTTGAGATATCACGATGAAACAAAAACTAGATTACTATATCTATAACTTAGGCAAAATTCATGTCAATAGCTTTAGTAGTTTTCAATTTAAATCCATACGTACAGTTAGAAAGACATTGAGATATTTTTTTAACACTTGATTCGTTTTAGTAATCGAATATGTTAGCACATATTTAACACGTGGATTTAACCGTTTGACAATAAATGAAAACCCAGTCAGTACTAATTATCATAAATACTTTAAAATAGTGAAATAAACATTGACGCCAAGAATAAAAAAAATAAGAAAATGTTTTTAAACAAATTAAATAGAATTTTAATATAAACAAAACTTAAACACCATTTGCAATGTGTATATTACGCGACAACGGCGACAGTGGGCTGTTGTTGTCTATATCGGCACCGGTATCAAATCAGTACGGTGGTGTTTGAAATACATACATCGTGTTTGAAATTACAAACCACTTCAAACTATTCCTGTGTATAAATTATTGAATTTTTTTAATTGATTTTTGGTGTACGGTTGAGAAACACCATGTGGTATATTAGGATTCATTTCATGTCGAACGGTCAAATCCACATGGTATAAAAGCTGGGAATTCGAAAATCACAGACAGACGCTTCCATTTTATTTTTCTGTTTAAATACTTTACCACATTAAATAGAATGCAATTGTACTAATATCACCGAATAAAATGCTACAACTTGTATGTATTAGTTACATATACATATATATATATATATATATGTATATATATATATATATATATATATATATGTATACACACACACACATATATATATATATATATATATATATAGATATATATATATATGTACATATATATATATATATATATATATATATATATATATATATATATAAATATAAATATATGTATTCGACGTATGTGGTCTGTTCGCTTTTTCGCTTATTACTTTAGTTCTGCATAATCTATTTTGATACATTTTTTTTACCCTACCATCATTGTGTAGGGTGTTTGCCCTGAATGGTTTTTAAGTAAACAACGTTAAAACCTGTGCTTAAATTAAGAAGATATATTAGTATTTGTGAGGCGTATCCCACAACGCAGACAAGAACGAAATGTCACGAACAGTGTGGCAATGGCAAAAGCAGCGTCCCGGAAAGAGAAATGATTCCATCAAAAAAGGTTCAAATTTAACATCGTAACATCCATGCAATCATAAGCGCAAGCAAATACTAATATTTGTTATACTCAAATACGAAAAAGCTTAAATTTTTCATCTCGGTAAGAAAAGCGAAAAGGATGACCATGAAGATAACCAGAAGGAGACTTTTGAAAGCGCATATGAACGGTGAATGCATCAGTCATTTACCTTACATATGCGTTAGGATCCAACGAATTCTATAATCTTAGTTTCTGGTTATAATAAACATTAAAGAAATATTCATAAAAGTGTGAACAATGTTTGGAAATGAGAAGCATTGGTAACTTTTGGAATGTAAATCGGCCCATAATTTTGTAAATTGACGCCAAGGTGAACCAATATGAAGATTGCGACCAGCACGAATCGATACCCATTTAAGCTGAGATTTAAACTCAGAAATATGATCATATTTTTGAGGTGAAATATGTAATGGACACAATCATTTTGAAACTTCTCTAGTTTGTTAAATAATTTGTAAAATATGGATACCATACATCTCCGTAATCAGTTAAAAGTATAAAAACTGACATAATTGGATTTTAGTTTTAAAGGGAACGAACCATTGAACGTATTACAGAGGTCAAACGATGCCAATACCGAAGAATGGATGATTAGCATCGTATACCTGGTGCTGTAATTAAGATTTTAATAACAAAAAACTTACGAAGCAAAAAAAAGTTAATAATATAATTAATGCAACCTTCCAGTAATCTACATAATCTGCACGTTGCTGGTAGTGGGCGTGCCTGCGCTAGCCAGTCCCGCTGAAACCGGCATCGGATGTCTGATGATCCTTACAGCTGTGCCCGTCTACCTCTTACTCGTTCACCCGAAGACTAAATTGCGTTGCCTGGACTCCCTGTCAAGTAAGTTCATTCAGCTTCTTTTTTTTTGCATGCAGTAAATTTACAACCAAAACAGAACAGTTACAAAGGCAATACGTTAATTTTGTGTGGGCAACAGTGGAATTACGCGAGATATTATTTTGATGTTGCAACATCCTACACCATCCTACTACAGCTTAGGCCATCATGCATGGAAAGTTGACTTTACGAAAATCGGTCAGTTTATCACAGGCCGTTTCTAAAAAACTATAAATGACACATTTGACATGGTTGGTAGCCCAAGACCGCATTTCAATGCAATAATAATAAATATTGTTTAATGACACAATTCTCCGCTTGAGATCTACCACTTTGAACACTTGTTTTTAAAGCCCAGTCATTTCAAAACGTAAAATAGATTCCGCCTTAAAAGGTTCTAACCTAATTTTTTTTGCAAATAGACTTGCTAACAAGCGCGAGAGTGTACAGCGCGCAAAATAAAAAGAGTTGTTATTATAAGAAAAGACACTTATACATGATCAAAATGCCAGATATCTTAAGTTCTTTAGTTGCGAGCCGAGATCGTCACGCCAAAAATGTCCGCGATCGTATGAACTGTACAGCCCACTTCTTTTCGAAATATATTTGGAATGCCCGTGATGAGTTTCAAATTCGAGAATAGAATAGGTACATGAATTTCAAATGCGAGAATAGAATTCATGAGTTTCAAATTCGAGAATAGAATAGGTACATGAATTTCAAATGCGAGAATAGAATTCATGAGTTTCAAATTCGAGAATAGAATAGGTACATGAATTTCAAATGCGAGAAAAGAATTCATGAGTTTTAATTTCGAGAATATAATTCATGAGTTTTTAAATTCGGGAATAGTTTCAAAACGATGAGTTTCAAATTAGAGAATAGAATTCATGCCATAATGAACTGTTAGCATTAACGACAAATGATTACGGCACAGACTCTAAACAAAGAAAACGCTAAGTCGAAAAGGAAAGAAACTGAAATATGGTCAACCAATATAAGTTAAAATAACTTATTTTTTCTTAAGTTTCAAACAAAAGACCTCTCGTCAAAAATTTGTTTCATATAAGCAAAAGTTTTAAATCCAAAATATAAACATAAATTTCATAATTTAACCTTTTTGAATTTTTTTAAATTTTGTATCTAGATAATTTTCTTTAATGGTTCTTTTAAAAATGCAAGTTATCAATTTGAAAATAAAGAAGCAGAAAGAAAATTCTTCGCTCCCAATTTTCATTGGAACATTAGACTCATACATACGACTTATTATACGATTTATGCTAATATTTTGTAATGGAAACCTAAATGGATCACTCAATCTCCTTATAATTAATAAGATCAGACCGTACTAGGGTTTTCTCAGCTAATAATTACGTAATACAACTTAACACGATTTTGCGTATTTTATTATTAACATCTCAATTAAACTTCGTACACAAGCAGTGCTAACACACGTCCAAAGCGAGTCATGCACTGTTGGCCAATTTATTTCGAAACTGCGAAACCTTGTGCCATGTATCTTCAATACTCGCATATGGCACAGCTATAAGTATGTAACAAAAGTTGCAAGTCGTAACCTAATATAGCTGATCTCCGCCAGTCAATATTCAGTAACACCGCAAGATCTTATATAATTTTAAAATATAATATTATGGTAATGTACTACTTAGCCATTTCATTTGATCGTCTATGAAGCAATATCGATGATAAAAATCAAACGCAAATCAAGACACATATTTGAAGAAAATACAATTAAGGTTGCTTCACGTTATAGGTACGAAATAATGAATTTTGGTAAAGGTTCAATAGTAATGAGTACTTAGTACTTGTACCTAGTGACAGTACTTAGTACATTACTTAATACTTAGTTACAGTAATGGGTTAATACTCAGTAATAGGTTCCAATTGAAGGAACGAAAACGGGTGTAATGTACTTAAAATGTAACTCGTTTCTGTCGGTAATGTGCTGCAAACAGATCTACAAAACATTTTATAAAAGCGATAGGTGCGGTGATATATCGAAATGTTTTTAAGTTATAGTAAAGAAAGTTTAACAAAAAATGATTTTATCACAAGAAAATTACGAAATAAAAGTAAAAAATACGAATAGAAGTCATTTCAATCAAGGCTTCCGTCCACCCTTAGCCACCTATGTTAATATTTAAGGATATATAGTATTTTTATTAAACTGTTTACAAATATTAATATTATTTTTCACCTTTTAAAATAAAAAAAAACTAAGGTATGTACTATTATTTCTACTTTCTTTAAGTTCTCTAAGGCGGCCTAGGTTTCGTTATATTACAACATCTTCAAGTGGGCTATTAGCAGACCTTTGCTAATAGCCTACCTGAAGATGTCGTAATACAACGAAACCTAGTTCGTGGTAAAGAACTTAAAGAAAGTAGAAATAATACTACATCACGTAGTTTCTACAGTAATTATACGAGTGCTACATGACGTCATTATCAAGAACACCAACATTGTGTTAATTTATCCCAAAATCTAAAATTCTTAGTACCAAACCTCAAACTCCTTTTGCTTATTGAATGCGTTCAAAAGGATAATCTAGCTATTGCGCTCATTCTATCGTACAGAATTATAAAATCTGGATAGACAATTGGTTTACTTTTCTGGGAATTGTTTTATACCTTATATTCTAAAGGATGTATACAAATTTCAAGAAATTATCTGATATCCAACTCTGTTAGGCATATAAAATTTCAATGTTGGAAAAATATCAAACAATCGATTTTTTTGAAAAATTATCATAACGAATATGCGTATCGACATTTTTTAAATTTTCATTTGTATTAGGTTTAATTAGTCAGATTCATTTTTATTATCTTATATTATAATCACTTTATTTTCATGTCTCCGCAGCAATCTGAAAGAAAACATGTGCTGAACGCCATATCGTACGCCTATAATAACCATGCCGATAACTTAATTGTTTTACAACGCAATGTTTTTGTGTAACTAATCATTATAGAATGTTTTTGTGTAACTCGTCGTTATTTTAAATTTATGTTTTTGGTTAATGTGACCTTAATATCAGGCTTTATACAGTTCTCTACATAACAAATGGCTAGAACACCTGTCAAGCTCTGCGATATTATATTTTAAAAAATACACATATTTTTCTGTATTGAAAAATTTCATATTCGATGTTTTATTTTAATATGTAGATGATAACTATATCCATCTTCTTTGATCTTCGTATTGCACGCCCCGTGGGTGTGTCATTTGTTACAAAGTGGGTGTGTCATTTGTTACAGACAAGCGCGCCAGTCTCCAGTTTTGACGATAGAAGTAATTCTAACTTGGGTAATTTTACAAGTAATCGACTTTTATTTATTTATGCACTTTAATGTACACAATTGATACATATGGCGGACATATTACTACGAGAGCAATTTCTTACCGCCAACCAGAATACCACTCCAGCCCCGCTCGACGAACGGCCGGGAATCGAACTCGGGTGCCCACGGTACGCCGTGCCTTAATGGCTGTATGCCTTGTGATTAATCCAACACACTACGGTGACGCTTTTTTTGAACATATGTTCTGTTTTGGAAAAATAAGATTTTCCTTAAAAAAATAATGCTGTTGTTTATATTTGTAAACATTTAAGGCTTTAGCCTTTAAAAGTGACATGCGTCTCCATACTTTAGTCATCTCCATCTTTTAGTCCAGTCCTTTAGTTTGCGCGTCTCCGTCCTTTAGTCTGTGCGTCTCGGTCCTTTAGTCTGTGCGCATATAGATATTTATCAGTACATAAGAGGTCACAGATCGCAATTCGTGACCAATTTTTGTGATTCTTTTTTCTATCAACTGGTTAATTATCAAAATATAAGATTCTTCTAGTGTTTTATAGAATATTTTTTGTTATTAGAACTAATTCTCTACAAAATCTCTCTTTCTTCATGCTCCTCCTCTGTACTCGGCCACCGTTTTATGCGCATATTCTTACCCGTTCTCCCTGCCTCTACTGCTTTTAATTTTTTTTTTATCTTTTTTTAAAAATTGTTTATTGAATAAAGAATAAAAAATTCGGTGTGTGCTCTTTTGGTTTCATTAACGACCTATATATTTTATATCTTATTAAGCGAGTCACAACTTTTCCTTTACCAACATTTTGTTATTTACTTTTGTGATAAAATAATTGTTATAAAATTGCATATCTGCGTCATATCTTAATTAGTAATATAAGTATATACAATATATGTATTATAGAATTAGAATGCAACCTACAAACAAAAAAACACTAGTTGAAAGCATAATCGTTTTTTCTCGGAAACCCAAATTCATGTTGCTTGTGTCAATATATTTTTCCTTAAATAACTTCATATACATGAGGAATAAAGTGGGGAAGAAAAAAATGAAGGCAATATAAATGTCAGTTGAAGGAGAATTAAGAAGGTTGAGCAAGCGCACAAAGTTTGGAAGTGCCGGAAAGAAAACAAAAAAGAAAGAGACAAATTATAAAAGAAGAAAATAAAAGAAGAAGTAGCCAAATTCAATGGTCAATGATCGCATGTTGAAGTTTGTTTTGAAAGGGATAGTCCTTTGACGAAAGATAATCATAAGAAGTTTAAATTATTACCCTTCTGCTGGGCACTATATCCCACAATCGAATGCTCTAGCGAAAAAAATGAACCTCAACTGACGACTTCTCAATTGAAGAATGACTTATTACCGACGAGATCTGGAATTAGTAAGATGTTGAAGAAGAATAAGAATATTTAGATGACTGAAACAAATCAATTCTTAAAACTTATAAAACAGAAACAATGTACTTATACCATCGTTTACAGTTTATTCATCGCTAAACTTCAAGCTTCCCCTGTATCCCTAAGCTAGGTGCGCGGAGTAAGTATTTGCATTATATCGGTTGCATTCTGCACTCCTGTCATAGCCTTTGAAACGTTTTCATATCATTGATATAAAGTGACAACGCGCATACATCGTGTATAGTGTAAATATTCGAAATGCTTGTCAGATTAATACGTTTTTCTTTTCTATACCTAGGAAATATGTTTTAAGGAATAGGTCATATTTAACTTAGGTATCTTGAACTTGGCTTCAAATACCATATGAAACTAGGCAAGGAATTTATAAACAGTTGTAGCTTAATAGTTCGTAAGCTGGTTCTGTAAGCTTCAAATTTAAACTCTCCTGGTCTAATAGTAGGTACACAACTAGTTTAAGTCAAAAGTTTAGGTATCTATTCTTTGTCTAGTCATTAATTTTCCAAAAGAATAATTCATATAAATCGACTTTGAAAAGTCAATAACACAGCATTTGATAAATGGTCGTCTATTGAAGATATAGAACATAATTGTTGGAAAATATTAACTCTACTTAAAACTTACCTAAACTGTATGGTACAATTCGACAAAACTTAAATCTTACAGAGTCATTTTAATTGGAAATATATCATCATATAGGCATCTTAGGAAAATCTGAATATGTTATATAGCTTGTAAGTCTTAATACTAGGTTCACTTTTAATTATATTACTAATTTATTGGATTGATTATGCCACATTTAAAGCAAAGAATGCGAACATCAAGCGTTGAATGACCATTATCGTAACACTGAAATCAACGTTGTGCTTTTATTAGTCATCTCTTTCTCTTCCATTTTGCAAATCATCTTAGCTACTTCTATTGTTTTTATCTCTTGTTTACAAAACTTTTAAAAAGAAATCCTATTTGGAGAACACGGTTCATATTCCCATTTTGAAAAAAAGAACTTATTTTGTCTGACCGAAAAATTATCACGTGGGCAAAATAAAGTGTAACAGTCGTATTTACTCTTCACAAAAGAAAACCAATATTAAATTCTAAAATGAACAAGGAATAGAAACATAAACAGCCATGGATATTTTCTCACGAAACATAGATTATATTTAAGTTTGTTAAGATGAAATTTTGTTTCTTTCTGTTTTATGTTTAATTATATTATATTGTTATTGACCTCATAAAGCACTAATAATTCTATATCTCGTCCTTTCTAAATGGACATTTAATTTACTTTTGGTTTATATTATCATTATTAATAATGTGAGAAATTTAAAGAAAATCTTTAGATCCATTTTTAAAAATATTGTTTGTCAATGTAGTATTACTCTGTTTTTATAAATAAACAAACATTAATGTTCTTCTTCACTTCGGCAATCATTAAACCGTTTACAAGAGTGCTTGAAGGAACATCTCTTTACTTATGGGCATCAGTGCAATCAAATATCTTCGTATATGTAACATAATTTAAAACCTTTATTATAATTGACTTAATTGCCGTAACTAGAAACTCTTACGTAGCCATTAAAATATTTTCCGTTTCAATCGACGCAAATACATATTGCTATTTTATATATGACATGGCTAGCAAATAATTGGTAATACATTTGGGTACAAGCTGGAACTGCTTTTCGGTACAAATATTTTCTATCAGATAAATTTACATCAAATTCATCTTCTAAAAAGTATGCTGAAAAAAGTGTACCTATGTGTGGGAGACCAGTTCTTTCATCCAGCGGCTTTAATCTATTTCTCCTTTGCAGAGGAGTCTTTAGAGTATTTTAATGAATCAACTCGTTCAATTCAGACTTGAAATGGATCTACAGGCCATAATATTAAACGTTCACAATTTAAAAAATTATCCTTTTCTCAATTGTCAGGATTTGAAAAGCAAACGTTGTTTACGTAGATTTACGCATATATACAATCATTCATTTTTTAGACAGAAATTTTTTTATTAGTCGCGCATATTATTCAAACAACGTATACTTTAAGTTTTTTCATTAACAAATTTATCTATTTTTGTATTATTATGTCTATTTTCAATTCATATACTGATTATTATCTCAAGGCTTCTGCTTTAAGGTGTGAAACTTATATCTCGTTAGCACGACTGTCTCCAAGCATATTCACGTTATCGATACTTATGCGATAATGACATTAAACGTTCTGCACAAGTGACGCGTGCCGGTGCAATGAAGTCACAAGTAACGTTTTTATTTAAAATCCAATAAAACATATTCAAATTAACTTATCGATTACGGAAAATTCTGTAATTGGTTACGTTCTTTTACTGGTTTTATTTTTGCATGGAATTAGTTTACAAAATACATTTTTAGGCACTAATTAAAAATGAACAACGGAGCTCTACTACTTATCACATTCGATCTGCGATTAAAGCATACGCTACCGTGCAGAGAAAATGCTGTACGCGGATCATATGTGTGACGCGCATATCACGTCTACTTAACATCTCTAGTTTTATGGTCTAACCCCATTTGTTTCATTTTTCAAGGAATTTTAAATACAGATCTAATTATCATAAATTTTCACAAACTATACTTTGTAGAAACAAAATTTAAGCAACATTACCTTTGATTTAAAGTGTAAGGGTTTTCACCCATGTTTCACTATAGAGAATTCTATATTACCTGCGAGTTATTCATTGCAGATAATAAATTGTGTCGCTTATTTATTGATGACATTGATGAGATGATATGAGCAAGAATTTAATTGTAATTTTTTAAATAATTTATTATAAATTCCTGTTTTTTGTGGCCCCTACTAATTGATCGGATTAGATAAGCTTTCTCAATATACTTATTACCTACTTGTTAAAAATAATTAGAATTCTAGACAACAATACTGAGAGATATTAGATCAGAATACAATGTGAGTAAAATTGGAGACCATCAGCACACAAAAATAAGTAAACCAAAAATATAGATACATGAATTTGATAAATCAATAAAAATAGAGGAAACTAAAGATAACGTAATTTTTTTATTGCTATTGTCTGATTGTAGCTATTAACATGTGCAGAAGTTATATAAGACTTCGATTACAATGTTTATATATCGTTGTTACAGATAGCGCCACTGCTACGCTCCAGAAGATCATGATGGTTGTTAGGCCAAAGGCCAAGGTAAATAATGTTTATCGTGTATTTAAAGTACATATTTCATAATGATGACATACCATTATTACGTTTCCAGCAAACGTTGTCGCTCAGATCATATATTATTAAAACATTCAAATCAAATAATATTTTTATTGTCTTAAGCTATCTGACTATTAACTGAGCGAAATGATGTTTATCGATTTTACGTGATATTACATAAGTTGATTTTGTTTTTATGAACAATATTTACACTCACTGTCTATATTTCTTGACTTTCTTTGTAATTTACATTTATTGTTTATACAATGCCTTTTTCAGCCAGGTAATATATATATATATATATATATATATATATATGTAAGTTGGACCTCATCTTATTATATATTTACTATAAACGTACAAATCAGTAGTGTAGCCGAAAATAACGTGAAAACAAATTAAATACGTGGAAAATAATATACGTGGAAACAAACATTTATTATTTATTTTTATTTCCTGACCGGCCTAAATACTTATGAAGTCGAATTTATTTAGTATTAATAGATAAAACGCTATTCCATAACGTTTCACCGACATGTACTTCTACACTACTGTCGGTTATAATCGCTGAAATAAAAGTTTAGACACAATTAAATGAAACTACGTGATGTAGTATTATTTCTACTTTCTTTAATTTCTTTACCACGACTTAGGTTTCGTTGTATTACAACATCATCAGGTGGGATATTAGCAATGAAATTAAAGAAAGTAGAAATAATACTACATCACGTAGTTTCATTTAATTGTGAATAATGAATTTCTACAAAATTAACGCCAAATATATTCAATATTAAACGTTTAGATTTTTACGGCCGATATAGAGTTGTGTTATTTATTTCGTTAATTTAAAAACGACTTTTAATAACCTATTATAATTATATGTATATAATTGTATATATATATATATATATATATATATATATATGTGTGTGTGTGTGTATATATATATATATACCTCTAGGACACACCTTATAAATATTAATTTAGTTTGATAATTTTAACACCTACATTCAAACTTTATACACAAAATACGCTTTTAAAGTAAATAACCTACACGGTAATAAATAGCCCATTAAAATCAATGGAATAGAACTCAAGTTATAACCAGACAGACAGAAAGAGAGACATATAAACGTTGCTTATTATTTATACGCAACGTTTGTATCTCTCTTCAGAGAATAAATATTTTGAACTAGATGATGGCTATATCAGACACTAAATGAAGCTATTTTTTTCTTACTTAGTTTTTTATTAAATAATAAATGTAAGAATGTTCATAATAATAAATGTAAAAATTAATGCCCTTAATATTAATTTGCAGAACCATAAATAATAATGTCAACAATGATTCCAGTGATCTGAAGAGCCCCATGGCCTGGAGAATTCCAACGCCGAAACCACAGCGAGACATCGCTTCATAGTGTCGAAGGAAGAAGACGGGGACTCTCCAAAATCGTTCATTTAAATTGTTACACATCACATAAACCTCGTTATGATTTCTCCATTTATCGTGCCATATCATCACCTATCATTGTACAAAGCTTCGTTTATTTTAAGTAAATGATATAAACGTTATATAATCTTAACGTTTGGTTTAGTTTAGATGTAAGTTTAAGTATATTATTTATTATTCAATTACACGCCGCAAAGTGAGCAAAGGACCTTTGGTTGTGTTTAAAGAATCGAGATGAAAAAAAAACAATTCGAAGTCTGAAATCTCTACCTTCTAGATCGTACTTTTAGTGTTTTTGTTAAATTAATTTCTTAAAAACTTAGTAGTAGAGAATTAAAGCGAGAATCATTTCGAAATATTTTAATTCTTCTCTATGGCCCACAAAAATAAAAAAAAGTTAATAAAACGAAGGTAAAATCGGAGGTTTTACTAAAGCTGAAACCTTAACTTTCGAATTCCATTAAACAATTTGTACTGTTATTTTAGTAAGAAAAAAATATGTAAAAATATTTATTTTCAACTTAATATTCTTTGTAAAACCTTAATTTACAAAAATTCTAAAAGTTCGTAAAAATAGAAACCTAGAATTATTACATCTATGCTAGACATTATAAATACAACGCAATGAAAAGACAACTGAAGTTTTGGAATTTATAGGGATAAAAACGATCCTTTAAATGAAACTTTTTTTAATCCTTCAAAATTACGGGATGCTGCACGAAATAAATAAATAAAAACCCTTTTACAAAGAAAACTTCTCGTTAAAGATGTTTTGGAAAAAGATTTTTTTTGGCTTAAACATTTTAATGTTGGTAACATATTTCATGTAATTAATAGGTTGTACTCATTGATTATTACTTACATTTGTTAATAATGAATTAGTTGTTCTGTACTCGAAAAACAGAATATTAATTATTAGTAATATGTTAAAAATATCGTACGATGTTAGTAATATCACACGACATTAATTTATTTTTTGGCTCCCAGCAGCTTCCCTACGTGATAAAATGTTAAATAGCAATGAATTAATGTATATTATTCTGTATTATTAAGCAAAGAGATATAGTCTTAATTCATTTGAACTGGCAGCTTCAAATATAAAAAACCAATCAAGTATGTGTCGGAAAACGCAAAAATTATTATTGCGTGGTTGTCTATGTCTCTCCAAAATTTTGGTGTACGTCAACTAAAATAATTTTAATAAACATATCTTATTACATGCTAATATCAAGAGGGAACGCGTTTCGCTTCGAAACTTAATATTCCGCAAACGTAACTTGTAACCGCAAACGAAATGCCGAAAAATATTGTAAATTATTTTCTTCCATTTTCTTTTCTTTTATTAATATTTTTTTTAATAATGTATATTAATTTTAAAAAAATTTAATCCTTTCATATTAGAACTAGTAATCGTTAGAACCTAAAATTGACATCGTTTTTTAATTAAAAGAAAAAAGTTTGTTCCGTTTTCAAACTCTATTTAAAAAAAAAACTTAAATATTGCAGTCTTAAACAGTTCACAACGAAAAGATCTCACGGTGAACAGTACTATCCACAAAATTCTCTATGAACTACACTTATTTCTAACGATATCGTAATGATGACTTCTTGATAAGAAGAAAACTAATGTCATTAAATCTAAATAATGTTTCCGATTTAATTAAATTTCACTAACTTCATTAAACTAATTGTATTTCATCTAATTTCACTATTTCTAAGACATATTTTCGCTGTTTAGTGTTAATAAAACGTGTTTGTCTATAAGAAAACAAAAAAAAGTTCGATTTTCGAATAATGTATTTGCAAAGTAAAAATTATCTAAAAATATGTTTCATTTTATCCATTTGTATTTATGGTCTAAAAATAGACGCGTTTGATTTCTGTGAATCAATAAAAATTAAGTAATTTTTTTACAAAGTAAAGGACTACAACATTTGGTTATAAAATAATTGTTCGTTAAGATCAAATTTTAAGATATACATAATATATCTCAGATCCATTTGACAGTAAACAGGATCCAACCAAGCATTTGTTCGGTATTTCAACGCGTAGAAAATGTATTAAATAAATTAATGAAAACCGTATTTAATCGTTATTGAGTAAAATTCACTTTTAATATAATTAATACCATATTCATGCCAATTTGAAATAATTCATATTCTCTAAACGTAACTTAATTGTTAAGTGTTTATTAAATGTTTTATAACAATATGTTATGTAGAATTTGTATGTGTTGTAGTATTAATTAAATAGATACCTCCGTGGTTTGGCACCGATTCCTCGGTTGAATATTATCGTGTTTAATTAATTTTTGCGGTACACTTTAGGCCTTCGAACCAACAAATGGGACACAAAAAAAAACACGAGAGAATCGCCAAAATCTAAACAATCTTTTATATATATGTATATGATAACACGTTAGAAATTGAACGCCGCATATTATGCGTCGCAGAATATTAGATCACGTTGAAAATATGTGAAAAATTACATTTTCTTTTGAATTCTAAATTTCTACAAAAAAGAACAATAGAAAATCGATGGTTCATCTAGTTAATGAAACTTAAAATAACTTAAATGTTGGTATATTTGTAAAATTACAATGTTCTAGTTATTAGTATATTTATTGATAAGAATAACTATTTAATAGCTTTTTCGTATTTTTACGTACAAATTTTATAAAATGTAAGAATTAAATGGCATTACCTACGTAGGTCTTTACCTACGTTTTATCGTACTAAATAATATTTTTGTTTTATCGTAATAAATTTTTACAATAGCAACATTTCTATTTAAGGTCGTGTTTTATAAATTAGAATCTTTACAGATTAAACTGGTGTTTATTTAATTTTTCAACTTTTCCAATAATACGTTGCTCAATAGATTATGATTATAATTATAAAACTAATGTAAAAAATTTTGTTTAAACTTTAAAATTGAAAAAAACATCGCTAACGTTTTAAAAATTGCAAGTTTTATATAAGTTTGTTGTTGTGTTAATTGTTAGGGTATTTGCATACTAGTACTTCCAATTCCGTAATTTCCTGAAATTGTTATGTTAAAGAACCTTTATATTTAAAGTTTATATCCAGAGAAATATTATAAAACAACCGGTCGCCTTTTTATAGTTAAAACTGTAAAAGCCATATTCGTAAAATAAATTAAAACTGGGTGAAATGAGCTCAAAGAGTCCATAATTGTTCCCATAATAGTGTGATCCTGAGTCATAGACTCGTGAAATTCTAGAAATATATTATCAGTTTTCACTTGTACGTTTCGATTATAATAATTACTGCTACGCAAGTTTAAATATCGAACACAAGCCGCGCTATTTAAATTAAACCCGTACTGAGGCAGATTTATTTGTGCAAAAACACAGTTATATGCTTGTTTTAATTATATTACTGACAGCTAGTCCGTAATTATGATTAAAACAAATATATTGGTCGATGACGTTATACTCAATAAACACGTTACATCCATATAAAAGGAATGAAAAACGTGCGAACTGTGAAGAAAGAGATTGTAATCTGCGAAATCATGTGTGTAAAAGGGATAGCCATATATTGGAATTGAGACAAATTACTGACTTGCAACCACTTTCGCCCGTATTCACCACGCCTGTATGTCGGGACTCTCAGTCGGATTTACTGAGTTGAAAACCTATTTTGTATGGACACTTTAGCAATTGGACCGTGCAATAGGGCACGGTCTATAAAGTAGACTCTTGTTCCGACTCAACTGACTGAATGAGAAACAGAAATACATTTTTAACTGTTAGTAAGCCTGACTGACAGTCCTGACCGTGTGCGGTGCATATGGGCGTTTAAGAGCTCTAATGGACATATCTATATAATATAACTACATTGGATATAACTTGGTTGTTATGTATATGTTTATAACTGTGTTAATGCCGAAGAATTATGCACAATTTACTTAAAATTGTTAAATAGAAATTCTTTTGTCGAAAACCGCATTAAAATTGTAAAATTTATATTTAAACTTGCATAGTTTATAAGTATCTATTTATACAATTGTTTGAGCATTTATTGGAATAATAATTAAGTCGAATATATAATGTTGGCAAAGAAGTGTAGTTGGCGCATCTATATGTATATTAGAAGAATATGAAGGCATTTAAAAACGATTGGACAATACGATTAGAGTACTTAGAAAAAGAAATTAGTGTATTATTGTTAAGCAAGTAGATGAAAAGGGCGAGGTTTTTAATGTGAAAATGTTTGATTACAGTTTAATAAATAGAATTAAATTTTATCTTTATCGATTATAATGGCTTCAAACAGAGCTTCAAGTAAAGTGTCTATAAGAAGCATTAAAAATGTTGTCGAAATTGATTGTAACTTATTAAGTCAAAATTTATCTTAAATTCATCTTACGTACAAAATTTATTTTACATTTTATCTCAAAATTAATTATTAAAAATATCCACATATCACATTCAATTTTTTTTTTTCATATTGGCCATGTCTGTTACATGCAGTAACAATTATATGTGACTAGATTGACTACTCGCCCATTAATGAATAGTTCGATTTCAAAACACTGACATATGTAATTACAACAAATTAATAATAAATTGTTTGCAAACATTAAGAATTTTCTGTCAAATTCTTTGCTAAGAGCAAAAGGATTTAAGGACTTTTCTTGTCTCTTAATGAAGGGGTCAATTGAGTTCCTAAATTAGAATGTAATAAAAAAGCTGAACTAGATAAGTTCAAGCTGAAAGTTACCGACATTTCCAACTTTTTTCGATTTCGAACTAGTTCAATATGTAATAATAAATGTTTTTTTAATTTCGAAACTAATGTCCATACGATTTAACAAGTATCAATTTTAATTAAATATTCAAACAAATTCGTTACATGTGCTCATAAGCACGGTAATTATTGAAAATATTGTTTTTCTTACTGATTGTCTGTAATACGCCCGCATAAAGAAAAATTATCAAATTGGCGGAATTCAGAACTTAAAATAAAATCTATCAAAGGAATTACACCCTTTAAATCTTAAATGGGTGCACAGAATTAGTCACAATATTTGAAAATTCTAGAAAATATCACAAAGCATAAAGCAATTGAAAAAGTCACACTGCAAAAGTTTCGTTGCGTGCAGTGTTGCCAGTTTAGGCTGGGTGTAAAACAAATGAAATAAACGAAATAATAATTTCTTAAAAATATATTGTTATAATACTTATTTAAGTAAAAATTAGTATGTAACGTATTATGTGATTAATCTAAAATATATAATAAATGTATTAAACAATTATTAATGCAAAGTTAAATGTAGCCTGTAACAGCACGTTGTTATAAAATGTAAACAATGTGAAAAGGCATAAATAAAAATGCAGCATGACAAAGTTGTGCTTGTCGGCTGAAATGTGGCTATAAATATTGTTTATGTAAACATAATTATAAATTTAATAATCATATGTTGTTGACATATTTGCTATTAAAAAAAAATTATGTTAAATATATTATTCAATTCGTAACATCTTATCAAATTAAAGATGAGTGAAACTTTACGCGAGTTGTCTCTGGATTCGATTCTGCATTTGCAATGAGAAAATTTAACTCGTTTTTTTTATATATTGAAGCGTAGTTTGTACAATTATTTTCTCACAAATATTTTAATATGTATAATCACAAACTTGTTTATATTGGAGTTTGTAGATTTCGGGGAAATGATTTTTAATTACCGTAAAGGTAATAACCGTAAAGGTATAATAGAATAACTTCAGCAAAATATAAATTGCATACCTGTTTCTTATTATAACAGACATTATATTAGACATTGTCTAACATTTATTGAGAATAGATTTATATAAAAATATTTACATACACAATCATGTTTGTATTATTTAGATATTACAAACGCATAATGGTCATAAATATGAATAAAGTGTTCGGTGTTTAGAATCATTCCATACATAGATAATGTATAACTTTAGATTATAAGTTTATAATAGGTAAAGAAAATAAATAAAGAATGCGGGTATTGACAAAGAAAACTATACCAAAAAAATGTCTTTAAAAGACTATATGGACAATAAATATTTGTGTCAAATGTGTTTTCTTTTTTAATTTCCTTCTACACTTTAGCCTTAACTTAACCAAAAAAATATAAATCATTAATTAGAGCTTATTAACATAGTAAAAAACCAGAACTACCTATAAATATTGACATAAATGCCGTTCAAAATTGTGCTAAAAATATTATCCATTTGTTTTCAGGCATGATTCCCTTCCTTAAGACACTTTACTAAATACTTTACTAAAACCGCTCTTTTATAAATTAACAAATTTACATCTTTTGAAAAGATTTTTTTATTTTATCCTGCAAAGAACTATCTTCTTAAAAACCTCTCTCTAGTTTGTTTATTATTGTACCATGATATTAATACGAGTTCATTGATCGTTAATAACTCGGTACCTACCAAATAAGCGTACGTATATTGCAATCAACAAAAAACGTAAACAAAACGAATGCTTTCATGTCAATTTTCAAAATCAATTTTTAACTGTCAGCATTTTGTTTGTGACTGTCAATTAAAAAATAAAAATAACTTAAATTTAGAATTTGACTTGTAGTTCAAATAATAAACTTCACTTAAATCCTAATACAATATTTATAAAACACATAGAAAAAGAAAGATCTTTTACAAGTTTTAAAGTGATAAAATATATAACCAGTATCAACTATGTACATAATTCAGAAATTTTAAATTAACCACAAATATACCGTTTAAACATAATCAATTCAGTAATATCATATTGTTACATAATATTTTATATTTATTTAAAATAAACATATTCCTTAGCCATCATCAGATTCTGGCCATATCCATTTCCTTCCTCAATTCTTTTCAAACAAAGAAAGAGTCATAAAAACCTGTCAACAGGTCTCGGAGTTACCGCTACACATACGTAAAATGAAGTAAATACGCATCAAACTGAGAACCTTCTCCTTTGAACATATTCCTTAGCCATCATCAGATTCTGGCCATATACATTTCCTTCCCCAATTCTTTTCAAACAAAGAAAGAATCATAAAAACCTATGTAGTTCAAATAATAAACTTCACTTAAATCCTAATACAATATTTATAAAACACATAGAAAAAGAAAGATCTTTTACAAGTTTTAAAGTGATAAAATATATAACCAGTATCAACTATGTACATAATTCAGAAATTTTAAATTAACCACAAATGTACCGTTTAAACATAATCAATTCAGTAATATTATATTGTTACATAATATTTTATATTTATTTCAAATAAACATATTCCTTAGCCATCATCAGATTCTGGCCATATCCATTTCCTTCCTCAATTCTTTTCAAACAAAGAAAGAGTCATAAAAACATGTCAACACGTCTCCGAGTTACCGCTACACATACGTAAAAAAAGTAAATACGCATCAAACTGAGTACCTCCTCCTCCTTTGAAGTCGCTTAAAACAGAGGTGCTGAATAGTTCATGGGGCGAGGACAGTCTCCAGCCCAGTCAGGTGTTTTTTGTAGAAATGGGACACTGTGAAGGAAGGGAGTAATTCTAAGACACCTGCATACTTTTGTTGGATCACACGGCCTGTTAAAATCTCTTGATATTGAAAGAACCTTGTTGTTAATGGGCATGGTGCATATCTGCAAGTATGCACATTTTAAAGGGACGCATCAGTGGAACTGAGAAGAAAACCATTTGTAAAAAAGCCGATAGGGACATCCATTAATTTTAATAAAGTATTTAGTATTAAAGTGAATATTCTTTTTTGAAAATTCGTCAAGTGGAATTGAGTTCTAGATTCGGAGATAGTTTAAAATTAATAATAATATAAAGTTTTAAATTTAAAATTAAAGCGTAGTATTGCACTCATAGGTGGTACGCGGAAATGGTCGTCCTCACAATGTTTTAGTTGTTAAAATCCGGGAATCGTATTAATTACACATTATTTCTCACATTCCATAGCGTATTATAATGCTTAGGCATTATGTGAAAGGTTGTAAACGTCTTGGCGAATTACCTAGAATTCCTGCTAAAAACGTTTCGAAAGAACGATTGTCACTACGATTTAAAAACTTATATAGGTACAAGGGCGGATACAGAATTTTTTCTGGGGGGGGGCACAACCAAGTTGGCAACGAGTGTCAGTTAAAGTAAATTAGTGGGAAAAAACTCGTGTCGATCGCTCACTCGCAGACACGCGTGCAACTCAAAACTGTAGACTACATACGTAGTAGCTATGGGTACCAGTACCGGTATTATTTATTCTATAATTTCACTCAAACAAACGCAGTTTTCATCTTTAAAAAAATATTTATATGGAATTTTTACTTTGGAATTTTTACTATTGTTTTGTAACTTGAACTAAAGAAAATAAATAAATTATTCTGGGACTTCTGGGGGGCACGAAAAAACTTCCCCCCCCCCCCCCCCAATGAATCAGCCTATGTATAGGTATCCAAAACATTCGTGTTTTAATTCTTCTTTCTTTCTTCTATTTTCTGTCTTCTTAAAAACCTCTCTTCTATTTTGTTTATTGTTGTACCGTTAATGATTCGGTATCGTTAATGATTCGATATCAAAAAAACGTACGTATATTGCAATCTACGAAAAATGTAAACAAAACTAATGCAAAGTAAAAGTTCGACACAAACTTTCATATTAATTTATTCATAAATCAATTTATAACTGCCAGCATTTTGTTTGTAAATGTAATTATTAAATAAAAATAAAATGTTTCGAATTAAAACTATTATGGAGTTTATTGACAGTAAAATCATCTGTAATCTTGTCATTGTATTCGTTATGCACCCACAATTCACAGCTTTGATATTTCACCAATTTGAAATTTCACCTCTTCTGTCATCAGAGAAACGGAAGTCACAAAAAATGCAAATGGCATTATTATTATCTGGCGTTGCAGCATCAGCACCAGGAAAACTCTACCCAGAGTCTGAGTCATTAGCTGGCAACTCGTCCTCATCACTGTTCGTTGAAGTACTTGATACGTTCATCGCGTTGGCTGTAACTTTGTCCTCTAGCCCCATATGCTCCTCTGCTACGTCCTCTGCCACGTCTACGTTTCACAAAAAAACCCGAGAACTACAGTTTGTGTGTTTTATAAGGAGGCAAGCTTTTAATAGTCACATGTCTTTTACGAGCAAGCATGCAACCTGAAGATTACGAGTATGAATATAACGTCTATCAAGAATGAGTAGAACAGGGGATTCTTCTGTGGGATTTGTCTTTTTCAGACGATGTTTAAACCATTCTGTGAACAAATTTGTTTATATCCACCAAGAAGGATGGTCACCACACTAGGAAGAGCCCCTTTCACGGTATAGTTTTTTAAGGGAATATCATCAAGGGCGGTATGTAGATTCCTCTTGCACTCATACAACAAACTAAAGTCATGAACGATCCTTTCTCTGCAACTGTCAACATTCTTATTTGCCGCTTACCCTTTTTACCAATGATAGTTGGTATTTTGGTTGGTACAATTGTCAACCCAGTTACGTCAACGTTAAAGATGCGTGCGGGAGAATACAGTTTTTTGATATATCAATTTTCTAATATGTCATAAAAGCTATTAACAGCAGGGTAATTAAAGCTTTGCTACCGGCCTTATGTTCGCCCCCAAGTTGCTATTGGTCACCCCTAAGTTGCACTTGGTCTTGGCAAGGCTATTAATAGTTATCAGATTGATTCATATAAGTTCCAGGAAGGACTTTGACTGAAGACCAGTTTATTTTGATGAAATTGATGGATTGATAAGTTCCTACCTAAACCTGTTCATAAGATGTCAAAGTGGCTGTTGTTTCGTGACTTTCACTGACCAGGGTTGAACTGATCATTTTTTAGGGAAAACGCGGCATTCATGGTCACTTACCTACCCATTAAGGTGTTGTAAAATGATTAAAACTAATTTCAAAAATTTTTAACAAATTTTGCAGATAAAACTGGTGAATCAAGTCGAGGATACCTTAACGTCAGGCCGAGAGACAGTGTGAAAAATAAATGCATAAGAGGGGGAAGCACGATTGGCTTATATAAATGCGGCGCAAGCGCAAGCCGAAGGCAGTCTTTAATGAACAACCGTCGAAGTAACACCGTGCCGCGTGGTGTCTGGCTTTCGTCATATTTCCCGATATATTTTGTTATTTCATTCTATTATATTTTATACACATATTGTGCCACTTGTTAAAATAATGACGACTTGAAAATGTTAAAATACTTCAGGCAAAGTTTTAACCGTTTCTGAAAAAAAAAATACAATTTCAATTGAAAAAATTTACACTCTGTTACTCAAACATGCTTCAAATATTCGTATATTGAATAATCTTGTTCCCATAATTTAAAAAAAAACAAGAAGGCGTTAAAAACTTCATAAAACATTTTCAATTTCAAGAAAATTATTGCGAAATCGTCTAGCACTAAAGTGTTGAGTGTGGCGTATGCTAAACGCAGACGGGCCGCTAACGGCGCGGATTTAGCGACATTTCTTCTGTTTGATATTTATTTAGATTATTACGCCAACATGAGAACATTTCGCGTTTGTTTCTATTTAATGGTATACGCGACATTTATTGTTATACAAATCTTTTCTTTTCTTCACTTTAATTCTTAATTGTTGATTTTTCTATGTAAAAATGCCTAAAAGTAATTTTACTAATGCCCGGAAGCAATTTTACGAATGCTAATAATTATTTATCCAGAATGATCTTGTTGACTTACTCGGTGTCATTCCGCTTAATAGATTAAGTAGCATATTGTAGCAGCATTATGGATGCACATTCCTTGACTACCGACTACGTGAAGCTACCCAAACATTAATTTAAAATTCGGTGGATTGGCCGATATGCACGACGTCTGCGCACGCCTGTTAGGTCTCCAGATTTAACACCATTAGACTTTTTTCTGTGAAGTTCCATGAAAGACATTGTCTACCAACCCGAATGTAATAATTAAATGCGTAAAAGGATTGTAAGGGCGTTCAAGATATTGAAATCGAAACCTAGAACCATTTTGTTAAGGGTTCATAAATCGACAATTAGGCGAGCGCACAAGTGTTTATTAATGCAAGGTCAAAACTTTGAATAATTTCTATAGTGAAATGTCTACAAACATAACAAGATATATTGACCTTTTATAATCTGAGTACTTACGTAAGTATCTAACATTTATTTCTTTTAATATTTGTGTATTTTGTACATTCTTTACAACAGTTAATTTGTTTGTAGGTTTATTTCTCAATTAATTTTTCCATAAGTTATGACGTTTAATAATAATAAGAAAAATAAATTTGTCCAAATAAACTAAACGTAAACAAAATAATAATAACAATAAACGTGTCCAAATAAACTAAACGTAAACAAAATAATAATAACCATAAACGTGTCCAAATAAACTAAACCTAAACAAAATAATAATAACAATAAACGTGTCCAAGTGCTTTAACGTGGCGCAGGTGGCAACTCGGCACGCATTCGGAGCCCTTTCATATGCGTGTTATAAATGAAATACTTTAATTAAATATGATTTTTTTCGACTAGATCAAAAATTTTCACATGTTTTCTCAAATTTTTCACTCAGGTTACATTCACTTTAATGTATAGTATCGTCTGTATGAATAAATGATACGTGCTTTGTTGCACCCGTATATATATATACATATATATATATATATATATATATATATATATATATATATATATGTTAGGATTAATTGTTGCTATGTGAAAATCTCAAAAATTGTTATATTCTATAAATACATATAATTATTTACTACAATCATAAATAATATTTCGAATATAATCAATTACAAAATTATTTTACCAAAATTTCAAATTTTGAATTCATAATTTGTTCATATTATTTTAAAATAAAATGTTAAAAACAATCATACAAAAAGATAATTATAACAATATTTCTTTCAACAAAGTTTAGAAGAAATTTTACGGCAAGACACTCAAGAAATTCCATGCAATCCTCCAAATATTAATTCACTAAATCCTAGTTTAGATAGAGCAAAGGATATGACAATTAGCATAGACCTATATTTATTGGAATTAAATGAAGCAACAAAGGATTTCGTGACTACAAATGGTACATCACAAAATGATGATGATTTTAAAAATACGAACATTATTTATAATGATAAAATTGTTATATAGATGTAACAAAATAATCGAATAATATAACAACTTGCGCCCTCTATAGAAATTATATTATTCTATTTGGCAACAACACTGTGTTTTATCACCATACTGTATTATGTGTGTAGTGTGCAAAACCACACTCTATTATATCACCACACTGTGTTATACGTCCAGTCCCGCTTTCAATTATAAGTTCAGTTAAAAAGACAGTGAATTTGGGTTAAATATGTCGACCAAATACCTAACTAACTTCCCGAAATTGAAAGGCCGTGAGAATTACGACGATTGTTTTTTTGCGGCGGAAAATGTGCTCGTGTTCGAGGGAATGGCGTACGCCGTTAAGCAACCATTACCGACGACCGCGGTTCAGATTGATAACTAAAGCGAAACTAATTTGACAATCAACGCTTCGCTTTATGTGCGTGTTAAACAAACAGTTACGACGTATGATTTGTTGAAAACTTTAAAGAACGTGTTTGACGATTCTGGTTATTCACGAAAAATTAGTTTGGTGAGAAATCTCATAAGTATACGGCTTCAAAACTGCGAATCCATGGCCAGCTACATCAGCTAGCTCATAGAAATGGCATAGAAATTGAAAGGAACTGGTTTTAAGATGAATGATCTATGAATCGGGTAGCATAAGTTAGCAGGACTTTCGGAAAAGTTGGAGCCAATAACAATGGCAGTTGAGCATTCGGACATAAACATCAGTGTAGAAGCTATAAAAACAAAGCTGTTGGGCATGAGTGTAGATTTTGAGGTTTTATCTGAAAGTGCATTTGTCGCTAAACCTTTTCGTAAGGCCGTACTGGCAGTAACAAAGCACATTCCCAACGTGTCGTCATGAACGGAAATGGAACGCATCAATCATCTGTCAATGTCAGTGGAAGTGACACAATACGAAAGTTGTTACCGATGTAAGCAGATTGGAAATTTCAAAAACAGTCTCCGTGTGCAGAAGAAGCAAAGACAAAATTCATTTAGTGCAGGTTTTCTTACTAAGAATTTCAGTCATACAGACTGACACATTGAATCGGGTGCCAGCATTAATTTACTTTCAAATGTTAACAATGTTGTCCAATGTTTGTAATCAACCCAAATCTAAGTAAATTATTATGGCAAATCAAATAATTGTTCAAGTTTTATGCTCAGATGACCCACAGTTTACGACACGGGTGGGTGATAAAGAGTTTGCTATAAATGTAAACCCTGTTTTGTGTGCCTAACCTCACTACGTACTTACTGTCAGTGAATAGAATTATTGCGATTGGTAACAGAGTGTTTAGTCAGTATGGATGCTCAATTGACAATTCACAAAATGAATGTATCGAAGAAGAAAACTAAAAAAAATGGCGTATTCAGATTAATCATTGTATAGTCTGAGCAATTCTTAGCAGCAGCAGTTAAAACTTCATGTACGGCTTAGCACAGGCGGCTAGGTTATATAAATGCAAATAACTTGAATAAATTGAAAAATGGAGCAGTCGAAGGGGTTAGCTTTGATGAAAATTATGATATCAGTCAGGCCAGCTGCACAGTATATTGTGAAGGAAAGTAAACGAGACTTCCGTTTCCTCAGAATGGAAGCAGAAGTCAAGAGGTCCTAGAACTGATACACACAAATTTATGTGGGCCAATGGAAAATCAATCTATTGGCACAGCTAGATATTACCTATTATTTGTGGATGACTTTAGGAAGATGTGCTTTGTATATTTTCTGCAGACCAAGAACTAAACCAATACGAAATCAGCAGTCTAAGAAAATAAAAATATTAACATCAGACAATGGCAGAGAGTTTTATTCAGCAGAAATGGTAAATTATTTGAGGCAATGCCCATCAGAAAACAAATTGTCATACCCCCCGAAATAAAATGGGGTATGTGAGAGGAACAACAGGTTAATACTAGAAAAAGCTCGTTGTCTCCTCTTTGATGCCAAATTTGAGAAACCTCTATGGGCAGAGGCCGTGAACATAGCTGTAAATATAAAAAAAACAGTTACCAGCAGCAGGTATAGATCAGAATATTACTCCCTGGAAATATGGACAGGCTGAAAGCCAAATTTGAATCATTTACAAATTTTCGGCAGCCCGATAATGTTTCATATCCAGAAAGAAAAGCGCAGAAAATGGAATAAGGAACAAAGAAAAAGGCATCCAGTTGGATATTCCGAGAATGTCAAGGGCTATCGCTCATATGATTCTGCATCATGTCAAGTTATTATAACCAGAGGTATTGTAGTCATGGACGATATAGATGACAGTTTAACAAAGACAATTATGGTAGAAGAGAAGCAGCGACCTGCAAGTGCAGCTGAAGAGGTGGTTCCTGTGAGCAAGAGCAAATTAGATGCAGAAGAAGGAAATCAAAAAGATTAGACATATGTTCCTGATGAGTCGTCAAGTGACGGAGATGACAGTTTCTTCGATTCCTTTTCCTTACTGCCTAGAGTTGAGATTCTTGGCAGAAGACAAGAATCTCAACTCTAAGCAGTGTGACGTCTATCTATCGGGAATCGTGTTAGACGAAAACCGAACGATTATGGTATTGCGAACATGTGTGTAGAAGTATTAGGTGAGCAGATTACTCTTTGTGATGCGATAACTGGATCTGTGCAGTGGGCGCGCTCTGGGAAGAATTAAAATATTTTCGTGAAATTAACACGTGGAAGTTAGTAGACCGAAAGACGGTAAAGTAGTGAAAAATAAATGGGTGTTTAAAAAAATATAATAGTCAATATGATATATGTTATACAATAAAGCTTGTCACTAAGGGCTCCATCCAGAAGAAAGGGATAGATTTTAATGAAACTTTCTCACCAGTTTTAAGATATTTAACTTTGAGTCTATTGATAGAAACACTTTATAATGTCGAACTAGACCGAAATATGAATTACTTTGATTTACCTACTACATTTCTGGTTTTCTTGATAAAAAGTATATAGAAACACCAATAGCAATAACAAAGTTCTAAAACTAAAGAGAGCAATTTATGGACTCAAGCAGTCAGCTATAACTTGGTACACTAGAGCAGAGAAAAGCTTGTTAAAGTTAAGCTTTGAAAAATCAAACTATGAACCTTGTCTTTTTGTAAAATGTGATAATAATGTAAAAGCGTACATAGCTTTATTTGTAGATAATCTCTTTATTTTCTATAAGTGTTAAAGTACATATGAAGAACTGAAAAATGGGCTAGTCACAAAATTTAGAGTAAAGAACTTAGGTCAGATCAAATAGTGTCTGGGTATGTGTGAATATTTATAAAAATTGTATTACTGTTGACCAAAAGCAATTTATAAATACTATTCTAAAGAAATTCAATATCCAGACTGTTCACATTCAGATACACCTATGGAAGTTAATTTGAAGAAGGTATAAACAATAAATGAAATACCAAATATCCTTATCAGCAATTAATTGAAAGTTTGATATATTTATCAGTATTTACCAGAACAGATATTTATTATAGTATAAGCCAATATAATAATCGTCTTAATGAAACTCGTTGGAAACATTTGAAACGTTAAGATACTTAAAAAAAAATAAAAGTTATGGTTTAATTTATAGGAAGACTGCATGTAATTTGCATAGTTTTGTTGATTCTGAATGAGCATCTTGTTCTGTAGATAGAAGGTCGTATATTGAATTTTATTTTATCATGTCGGGATCAGTAATTTCTTATGAATAAAAAAAACAGAAAACAGTAGCACTATCCAACACAGAAGCGGAGTATATGGCCTTATTCTGCAAGTAAACATTATAAGTTTTTGAATTTAATAGGCATCTCTGAAGTATAAATTATATTTGAAGTTTCGTGTTTGTGGTATGTGCACTATTTTGGTAGGACAGGATGTTATATAGATTTAATAAAATAATAGACTAATATGACAACTTGCGCCCTCTCTAGAAATTTGTATTATTCTATCTGTCAACACTGATTACGACAAAAAGAAATATAGTTAGTTGATTGTATAACTACACTGTGTTTTATCAAAAACGAGATTTTATTCAATACATTATTTAAGGTATGCTTTCTCTTGCGGAGTTTTTCATGATTGTAAAAGCTCGTGTTGAAAGTCATGAAAATTCAAATTCTCGTAAAACTTTCGTTAGGCAGTTGAAAGCCGGAGAGATAACCAAAGGAAGAGTTGATAAACTTTCTATACAATAGTTCCACGAAGAAATTTCATACCGGAAAAAATTTATATCGGATTACGGCAATCCATTGAAATAAGAGGACTCGGAACAATGTAGAAATCCACGATTCGATCCGTTCTTAGCTGATCATTTAAAATCTTTTACATGTTATCTGAAACAATCTATAAAGAAATTATGTTATTAACACGCGTATTGAAACAAATTTCCACTAAACCACAAAATGCTATATATCACCTTACGATTATCATTAGATATGTGCGTAAAAATGTGACATAGTAGAACGGTTTTTAGGATTTATATCCAATATAGGCTATAAAGTTAAAACCATTGAGAATGCTATTTTAAATTTTTAATCTCGTAATGGTCTCGATGTAATGAATTGTGATGGTCAATAGTACGACAATAATTTTAACATATCTGGTATGCATTCAGATGTTCAGGCGTAAACGATTAATCCCCTGGCTGAAATGTTCCTTGTGCTGCACATTCGTTGAATTTACTAAGAATTTCCGTAGCTGAATCGAAATCTGAAGCAGCTGATTTGTTTTCTACTTGACGGGAACTTTATAGGTTTTTTTTACAATTTCTTTACTTCTTTGAGAGATTTTTATATAGCATACGAACATAACTCTCCGAAACCTTTTTAAGACTGGTATCCCGATGCGATGCATGTTTCGCTTTAAAGAAAGTATAGTTCAGTGTACTTAATGCACTAAATTTCGTTGCAGAAAGTATGGATGAGATACCAAGTACACTCTTTGGACTGAAAAATCAAGTTATTGGACTGAAAAAAATTAAAACGTTTAGAAACAGCGATTCTAGTTATCATTTGGAATACAACTTTAGATCGTTTTAATTCGACTAGTAAGAAACTTCAGCAATCGCAAATCTAAATCTTGATCTTTATCTAACTTCTTGATTCTTTCACTTTATTCTTTAACTTTATTGAGACATGAAGAATTATCACATTATAAAGGAAAACTTAAATTGCTTTCTGGAATTGACAATTATTACAGACATAATGTCTGACGACATCACTCGACGTAAAGATAATCGAAAACTCCACTTAGATGAGTGGAGAGTAAATGAAAGAGAGTTTTATTTATGCAGTGAGAACTTTCGAATTAATATCGCGTACCACGTTCAGAATAATTTCTAGTGTAGAGTTGACTGGACGAAAAAAGGTATACAAACAATTTCATAATAACCTCAGTTTCTCCGATAATTTGTCTGAGGTTAATAAGAATAAAATAATGGAACAAACTGTTAAAATAGCCACGAATGATTTTGAAGAAAAAGTGTTTAGTGCATTTATTTCCATTGTTGTTTAAAACAATTATTAGATAATTTAAAAATATAAGTTTATTTTATATATACGTAATGTCAACCCAAATATAAATATTGCTTCTAAGTATATACTTAAATATTCCTGTAACAAATTATTCTGGAGAAATATCATTTTCCACGCTGAAAATTGTGAAAAACTATTGATGTGCAAATATGAACCAACATAGATTTAACGCCCCTGCACAACTGTCTATCGAAGCTACATTGGTGCAAAATGAATTATGAAGATATCACAGAGGTTTTTGCACGAGACAAAGCAAGAAAAAATTTATGTGTTCAATTATATGAAAATCATTTATTTTTTGGTTACATCTTTACATAATATATACATATATATATATATATATATATATATATATATATATATATATATATATATATATATATATGTATATATATATATATATATATGTATATATATATATATATATATATATATATATATAATTTTGTAAACAACATTAAGAAACCAAAAGGGTACACTATCAAAATAGGCTTAGGAATCAATCAAACCTAAATCCACTTCTAGTCACAAACAAAATACTTCTAAGCCTTGTTGTTGCTTGTAAGTTGTTAGTAAACTTTGTACCGAAACGCACGGTGCAACATTTTAATTTACGCTCTCATGTGTTATTACTATTCAATAATGATATTTCGTTGCACAGCATCTTTCTTCCTGTCAGAATATGCTCCAAATAATCGAAAGCCTAATAACATCAGTATTACATAATTATATTTGAAGTATAAAATTCAAGGATAAAACAAAACAAAGTAACCTATACGCAGGTATAATTACATGTAACATGCTGCTTTCTCTTGAAAACTTCATGCCTGCGACTGGGAGCAAAATTTCGTTACGTTCACTCTTCGAAACTAAGAGGCTGAATCGTCAGATCAAAATACTGGCGCTGACTCCATGGGCCCTGAAGGGGCTCGAGCACCATGAATATTATTGTTGAATTATTTTCCATGTGTCGATTACAATCAACTAGATAAATTAAACAATCAAAAATTAAAAGCACGGGAAATAACAAGCTAACCTTTTTCAATACATATTACTTTAATGGGCAGGAAATGTTTTTGTCTCGAGATAAATTATCTACAAAATCTACAAAATCAACATTTACAAATCAACATTTTATTTTTGACACGGAACTCGCCCCTTTGTCAAAGCTTCATATGCACATCGAATTTCTCAAAAACCAAGGGTCATTGGACAAAATCCCTTTACCGTAGTATACAAATAAGTACACCCTACAATATGTATAAAAGACGTGAAAATTAAAATTTCCCAAATTTGATGCTCCCTTGTCAGTTAGAGGTCAAACGTGAAACGTACCAGGAATGGCACTCATACTTTAAAGATGTCAAAAGATTGGCGATGCTATTATGGCCACTGTTTAACCTAAAAAGCGTTAAAAGGAAACATTATTTAATCCTCCAAAACAAATTGTCAAATATGTTTTATATTAAAGTTTTACAAATTATTTAAGACTGAATTCTACACTTTGGTCACCTTTTAAGAAAGACCACCGAAAATAAGCCTACCGTTACAGAAACGAAATTTAATGTAAAGACAGACTGACATTTTTTTGTACTTTTAATACACAAAATAATTTAGCAATTTGTTATCGAGAAACAGCAAAATAACCGGTATGGTCTTTTTAAATGCACTTAGGCATACCAGATTTTTAATATATCAAAATTATAAAGAAAAAGAAATACAAAATTACAATAAAAGCCTAGCACTATATACAAGTTTAAAAAAAAGGCACATCGAGTACCTTTTAAAAGTCATAAAGAATTAAAATTAATAATTGACTGGTGAGATTCGTTTTTTGATGTGCAAATAATTGTTTTTCTGTTCTTTTTGGGTGTAAAACCCATAAAGAACAGAAAAACAGTGGCTTTTTCGACAACCCTGTCGAGCCTGCGATTTTCGTTTCTTACCTAGTATATTATACGTATATTATACGTAGAGGATACAATGAGGTACAATCCGTGCTTTTACTTCATCGTGTTTACTCCGATCCGACCGAGAGATCCGTTGAATCAGTATTTACAAATTATTATAAACTTAATTTTTCGTCAGCGCCGCTTTGAGACTATCATTTATTTCTTGTTTCTCCGCACTTTTTATCTAACACTAGCGTATATCGAGAGGTCTTACAAACATACATAATTTGGTGGTCAATTTATGAACACAATAAAGTAAAATTGTAGTGGGAACAGTAAGGGACTAGGGGCCTGTTTTAAAAGGGGTAAGTAGTAGTAACACGCAATTTTACTGGAAATCTGAACTCTAGAAACCCCATTTTTTCTTCATCTTAATTCTTACTCGTATATCCTGCGATATTACGTCATCGTAGCTAGTTCTCGGTTCGGTGGCGGAGTCGGTGGATATGTGCACGTGCTTCATTCTGACTAGATAACGTCAAATAGTGCTTTCCTAAAATATGTTTTTCGTTCTAATATAAATTAATGTAAAACTTTTAGTTTCGCATATAGTTCCAAAATGTACCTAATTTTAATATTTCACATTTAGGGACATAACGTTATGACAATTTTGTTACTTGTAGAAGAAATATGCTACGGGGCTCGTTGTAACTTTATGTTAATTGTAAAATGTTATTAGTTTAAAATGAGAGATTATAAGAAAAAGTTAGAGAGGATCGCACAAAGTCGATAAGTGTTTATTTAAATAATTGTAGTATATGAAAAGCGATCCAAAATTTCGACCGATGCCTGATGTATAATTTTACAGGTATATTGTTTATCTTCGAAGGCTAGATCTCTTCCGAAGAATCCACCGCAGAAACAAACAAGGCGTAGCGAACGTTAAAGAAAATCCACTATTTTAAAGGATAAACGAGAAAAGGAAGCTTAAAGAAAAAAATGACAAATAAAAGAGAAAAAAATGGTAAAGATGGGTAAAAAGGAAAAGGAAAAGAAAAAGGCAAGGACACAAAAAAAGAACATATAGAAAAATTTAAAAAAGAATTTAGAATTTAATTCAGAATTTGAAACTGGGTATGCTATAACAATTCTTATAAAGAGGAACGGGTAGAATGCATATTATGTAAAATGTGTGCACAAGTGAAATACATATATTCCAGGAGATACTATGTTCTTTTTTTGTATTTATTGTTACTCTGATGAAGGCTAGATTTAGACGTTACGTAGTGTCTATTTATCTAATTATTAAATAAACGAATATCATTCAAAGTCTCACTTTGATTACAAATATAGTTTATCTTACTAAGCAATTAGTTAACTTAGTCGACGAAAATTTCAAGTAAATGAAGATTTTATGTAATTGTACGAGACTATTAGTACTAAAGCAGAAACGTTTTTAAGATAGTGAAGGTTATTCTAGAACGTTTGAATTTATCCATTGAAAAATTACGGGTACCATTCTTGATAGCGCGTCGAATATGAATGGAGGATTCTGTAGCCGTGAGCATATATTCAAAACTTAAATTTTGTATCCAAGATTCTTTCCGCCATCTATCGAACATGCTGGATACGATGAACCTAACCAAAGATACTTTATGTAAAAACAAAACGGGCATAAGTACAACTACATGCACACAACTCTCACAAATTGCCAACATGTAAAATTCATCGAAAGAGACAAAGCTATGTATTGTGACTGTAGCGCAAGTGAATCAAGATATTACAGCAATTGCCAATTTGCACCGAAAGTCGTATCGTAGCTTCTCACGGTGCGGCGCTTGCGCCTGCTGCTGTTATTCAAAAATGACGGTAATGAAAGGAAATATTTTGTGAACAAAAATGACGGTAATGAAAGGAATATGAAAGGAAATAATGCATGTGGTAAAAACACTAGAACGTATTTTTGGATCGATTTCACTGAAAATATTGGCAATTTTAATTTCGCGAACCGCCGGTCTGCGTACGACTGAATTGAACAAAACATAACCAGGTCCATTGGACCTGATTTATGCGGACCGCGCACCGTTAATTATCTTTTCAAAACTCGCAACGCTGAAGACAATTATGTCTTAACCAAACTATGTCCATGGTGACCCATAAAGAAAACAACAAAAACATCCGGTACAAATACAAAAACAAATATTACAGAGCTCATCAATGTATTTTAAAGGCTTTGAAATCAGTGATATGAACATTTCAGAAAAACAAAAGGTAAAGATTGTAAGTTCATAATAATATAATTTTCTCTAGCTACTGGAATTTATTCAGATGATGACAATACCGATATTCCTTAATTAATTTATAATTATATATATATATATATATATATATATATATATATATATATATATATATATATATATATATCCTTTTTAGTGCCATGGTTTTTACTCATATATGCTTAAAATGCCAAAGAAATCTTTTGTTTTCTTCATTTACCAAAAATTATCCAATTTTAATAATTTTTTCAGTGTTTTCTTAATAAAAACTTGTACAAGGACAATAAAATACAAAGAAAATTATGGAAATATATATTGTGAACAAAAACTGAAATCAAGGTCACATCGTCATTTTCGCAGTCCGGTACATCCTCCTTATCAGCAAAATAATTGTTATCGTCACTATTATCACTATCACTCAAAATTTACATTTCGCCAAATTGTGAGTGCACCACAATGTCACTACCACTATCACTTTCTTCACAACTTGAAAAACGATCATTTTCACTAGAATTATTTTCGTATTCCGACATTATGGGTTAAAATATTTCTTTTTTTGGATTCTTTTTATATTGTAATTACTAATAATATTATAATTTGAACTTTATGTAACACGTAGAAAGATAAAAAATTAGCGATGCGTGCAAGCGACCTCCCCTACCGCGCGCTAAACAGCACCTGATTTCGCGAGCTCCATCGCGCTCGTCGGCACTCTAACGGATATATATAATTTACCTCCCCTAAATAATTTTTTACCGGGCTATATTAAATTTTGGGTTTAAAGCAAACCGAAAACAAGCGACCACACAAAAACATCACATGACCCACGTGACATTTCATGCACTTTACGTGAGTCTGTTTCAAAAATTGGTCCGGGGTACACTTAATATCATCAAATGTTCCCTAAAATAAAAATATTATGTATTTATGTCTCATTAATTTATTATTTATTTATAAAACAATGTCTGGCGTATTATATGATGTTATAAAAAAAAAGGAAATTATATGTACATTTAATTTTGCCAAGTAAACGTCTTAATGCAAACTATTTATTAAGGGGGTAATAAAAGAATAAAATAATAAAAGTTTTATTATGGAATAGATTGTTGTGTAGGAATGGAAGAATATTTCTATTTTTATAGTATGCAACACTGGAAACCAAAATATATTGACGGACAGCTTGTTGTCCAATGTCCGTACTATAAACTTTGTTTTAAAAATAAAGATTTTTTAATTACAATTTTAGTAATCATTAATTAAATAAGTAACTATATTAATTTACAATATCATGGGAAAATTAAGAAAAAAAATAGCTTCGAAATTAACAAAACCAGAGTCAAACCCTTTGGATGACAACATAACCCCGAAAAGTACAAACTTACACATTTCAAACAAAACGATACGAAAAAAGTTGAATAAAGACAAAAAGCTAAACTTCAAAAAGAATTTAATTAAGGGGGAATTGAACAAAATTGACGGTATCAAGCCGTCGATAATTCCAAAACCGAATGAATCCACGAATCGGGAAGTGCCTAAGAAAACGACGGCGCCAAAACCGATCACAGCCGACGCCAAATCTACAACTGAAGAGAAACCAAAGAAAATAAAATCCATTCAAAAACAAAAGAAACGACAGAAAAATTACGTAAATGATGCAAAACTAATGTTAAAATTAATGAAAAAGAAATCATAACAAATATAGCTATACTTCATACATATTTAAATTTTGTTTTGAATTTTCTTTACCTGCCGATTATAAATTATACAAAATTTTAAATAAACTTCTCAAAGTATCTGATTAACATCTCTTCTAAAATATTTATAAGATGATAATAATACATAAAAAAGCTGAAAGTGTGCTAAATTAGGATATAAATAACAATAAAGAAGACTTGTATAAGGATTATAGATATAACCAATGACATATTCAATGGACAAGTTATGCCTATATAAAATCAATAAGAAATATGGCCCCAATTAGCGCTATACGCAAACTTTTATAAAAGTGGAAGAAAGTCGTCAAAATCATACAGAAATTTAATCATTATGTTGTCCTATTTAGACATGGAATTTAAAGAATAAAAATTAATTTTATTTATTTCCATATATTTATAAAAACATAAGATGGAAATCTATACACTGCAATGGGTATCTCTTATACCTCATTCCATATAACTGATATATTCAAAATATTGTATGTGTTATATAACATGAAATTAGTTTGTACTTTATTGGCATTGTAATAGATCAAAATGACATAAAAACATGTCATTCTCTTAATGCCTTTCTTAATCATTCCGCTTCAAAATCTTTTAACTATGACCAGGTAAATGAGTAATATAACATTATGAGAAAATGCAATTTTATTCGAGGTCCTGGTGTTACAAAACGATTATGTTAACAATTTAGAAACAAGAGGTTATCCTTCAAAACATACTCCTACTATTTTACAAACAATAAAGATACTTAAAAATGGAGCTGAGTATAATAGCATGTTTATCGACATTAAGTAACTTCAGGCAAATTATCATCTATATCGCCTATTTAAATACCACGTTTTTCATCCAGGTGCTGGAAACCCTCCGTCATAATCCCTATTTTCCCACCTTACACAGACTTTTTTATTATTTTTATAAGACAAAGGAATTTGGTTTCTAACTCAATGGAAAAATGCCTTCAAAAGTTAATTCATATAAATAATTTTTATTTCATGAAGTTGTCATTTTATGTAGAATTCAAGACATTTTTCTAATCCTATTTCATTTAATTTTTTTGTATTAAATATGCTGCCATTTATTGATGCAAAGGTAAAGATGAAATCCTCATATTTTTTTAGAAAATCTCCACATTACTTCGTAGTGTTAAAATTAATTGAATTATTAACCATCTTCCTTTATTAGGGTGCAATGAAAAATTGTAGTTCAAAATTTATGAAATTAAGTTGGGGCCGCAAGAGAATTAGATAGAGACAAATATTTTTTGAATTACCTAAATATGTGTATTGTCAAATTATAAGTCTAACAAAATGCAGCAATGTGTTTTTTCAATTTCTTTATAATTGATAGTTATTAACTATAAAATGTTCGTAATAGTAATTCCAACTGGGTGATATTCGATATCGAAAAATTTTTAAAAATATGCCGACGCAAAAAAACATTTCCTTATTTCTACTGGAATTTGAGAAAAGATAAAGTTTTGCTATTACAGAGACAAAAACAGTTCACAAAAGTAAATCTGAATAAAAAATTACATAAAAATCACAAAATAAGCGGCCGTGGCAGGCTCCAGAAATGAAAGCGGTGTCACAAGACAACATGAGCGACATCTTCTCCCTCTTCGCTTTTTAATTATGTTGTTCTATTTTACAGCTGTGGTTGAATCGGTAAATCAAGCCTACCTTGGGTTCCCTATGGGTTCCTCGATTACAAAATAAGACGATTATAATCAATCATTTTTGCTTGCACCTCATTTTGTTCTTGAGATATACCATTTCAACATTCACGCAAAGTTAAACGCCATGTAGTGTTTTGCACACCGAGCGCCACGCTACACATTAAAGCGACGACATAACACAGCGATTTCCAAATAAACCCTTTGTTAGATTTGGAATATTCATCAATATAAATATTACTTAACAGAAAGAAATATAGATTATACTAATAATTGCATATTTTTATTATGGAAGTCTATTACGGTAATGAAATTTCAAATGTGACTGAAAATTACATATTAATTTCAAATTTATAAATTAAATTCATAAAATTGGATTAAAGAAAAGGAATGACAGAGATAATCTTTTTCTACAGAGATAATCTTTTTCAAAAGACAAACACTTTCGTACACAATTCCAAATTTTGTTTTATTAAATAAATATCGTAATTCAAAACCAATTTGAAACTTTTACACACACTGAACCTTTTAAAGTGTCAAATATCTGACAATGTTGTAAAATTTATGCTAGCACAGAAGTAAGAAAAACTCGTAGTCATGCAATTATATTTCTTTATTTATTGAAAGTCCCATGCCCAATTTACAGATTAAACCAAAGTGTTAGACATGTGAAAGAACAAATGGATATAAAATGTACAAACAATAATGAATATGACAGAAAGACAGCTATTCATATAAACATCACTCTAGAGATCCGTCGTGAACTCCATAACACTCTCGAAGTGGTCAGTGAAACAGAAAACATATGGGTGGGTCTTGCAATATTGCATTAAACAATGTGAGTGCATGAAAGACGGGTAAACGCTACAGGATATTCATGTATGCTCTAGGTCAATAAAGTAAACTATGACTCGCCCTCTCATGTAAAAGCCAGGAGCATAAAGAGCTACTAAACTCGAGAACGAGAGGTTATTAACACAATAATTTAATAATATAAGAAATCGGTCGAGTGCGAGATATACTTGCACAATTAGCATTCTGTGCCATCAGCCCCCGCCCAGTTAAGTATTAATAGCCGCACTACCAACCATGGACCCCACTAATTCCTTATCACAAAGCATATGCGTGGGGAATGTTTCAACTGAGCCAAATTTAAAAACATGTAAAGACAAAAGTTGTCCCTTACAAAATGAGAAGAATTTTTTGTGGAAAAACTTTTTCTCTAAAACCAATGGTTCAGCACTTGTAAGGAAATAAACAATTAAATCATTTATAAAATTTAATCGCACTGCGAACTTTTTCGATCATGATTTTTTTCATTATTCCCAATAACAATTCTCAATTTTCTCGATTTTTCAGATTCTTCTGAGCGATCCTTCTGGTGAAAAGGGTGAGACAGCAATTTTTAAGCGTTTCTCCTAAAAAATGTTAATAATTGGGCTACCATACTCTATCCCTGCACCAAATGTTTACGTGGAATACTTTCCAAAGAAATCGCCTATGAGAGATGATGGACGGACAGATACCAAAGGGATTCCATTAGTGTTCCATTTTAATAATTTTGCTATGGAACACTAAAAAAATGCATAATCAAAAACAATCCCAATAATTGGTGGGTTAAGTGTAGTTATAAACTCTTACACCAAGAATATTTTAATACCACTCTACGGAACTTACTCCCAGATTTTAAAATAACTTGTGCTTCGATAAACACTTTTCAAATCCCCATTGCTGACAATGTAAATGTAATCGCAACATTGGATTCTATGAATCAAAAGATTCACTTACCAAATCATCTATGATTACATAAATGACAGGCGTCTAAATAATAATTGAGAAGGCTCAGATAAAATATGTCAACATTACTGCTGTTGTTTTATTAGGCGACACACAGTATCTGTGTCTACATAGTATCTGTATTGTGGTACTTGTGATTTGACTGGCATCGGCCTTTCAAGGCTCCTGCAGCCAATTTAATGAATCTAAGTTGTGGATGACGATATGTAAATAATAATAATAATGACTACGCTATGTTTTCACTAAATTTACTTGTTTTTTTATTTGATAATAATATGCTACAAAAAGTAACCTAACCTATGAAGCATCTCCATAACTTTTTTCTCAGTGATTTTAAATGAGCCATCATAATAACTATTATACTATACTGAAACAGCTTTCTTATGTGTGGAGCTTATTGGCCTTGCAGATTAATTTGACTGGTCCTCCTTTGATGAGGAAATTTAAATGTTAAAGATGAATAAAAGGAGACGATTGGGAACAATAAAAGGGGACTATTGGGAACTGTGACTGATCATGCCTCTTTATAAAAAGGTGACAAAATAAATGTTCCAGCAATCGAACTTTAATCTTAGTGGATGTGTATGCAAATATATATAATAAAAATCTGGATAGAAAATATTAGAATATAATATGAGTTTTTCTATGGTGACCTCCTGTATGGTCATCGATATTTATGGAAATTCTCATAGATTTCTTTAAAAGAATAAAAATTAACAATTTACACTTTTTGTTGACTTTGGACAAAACAGAAAAAAAAACAAACACCAATGAGTGAATAGAACTAAAGATACATTAAAAAGGCTGAAATTAATAGGGAGTGATGTAATTTTACCAGTGCTACTCAACTAAGTCTGAAAACTTTCATTCATAAATTGAATGTGAGGTTTCACAAACAGCACAAATCTGAACCGGCAGTCAATATTAAATATTAAACAGACACTTATAAAATACACAAAAAAATTATGTCAGTAGTGCTGTCACATAGACTACACAGATAGAAAGCACAAATAGTTGTGATTACTTGTCTTTTGAGGACCACTTTTAGAAAGCTAAAGACATCTTTAATATCACTTCCCTCCACATCCATTGTTTACAGTTGATATAGCGAAATTGAGTAAGCATTTTTTAATTAGATTGAGTAAGCCAGTCAATAAATAAAACGCTATGGAAATGTCTAAAAAAAAATATATAAATAAAGAACGAATCCGGGGTATTTTGACAAAGTGGATAGTTTCAATCTATTTTGAATCATTTGTACTGTTATATAAAATTGCTCAGGGGCGAGTTTTTAGTGGAAAATTTTGTAACGAGAACATATCTCGAATAGACTAAAAACTAAAACAAATATTTTTAAGAATAATTATCGGCTAGAGCCGCATGTAATACTACTTAAATAATTTAAATGGAATTTTCACTGGAACGCTTGAGATACAGATAAAAATGGAGACGGCTTCTTATCCAGATTAAACATGTTCTACTTTATCTGTGTGTCTGTTGGAGATTTATACAAAAACTACTAAAGTAATTTGATTCAGACTTTCACTGGAATAATATTTCAGACCAGTAGAATAATCGACAAAGGACAGGAAATTCAACCATTAGCGTTCATGTAAAGTAATTAATGACAACTTAAAGGACCAAGCTGATAGCTAAGAAAAAGATAATAAGAGTGTATGGTTCTAAATAATACACAATGTTTCTATATGTACAAAAGATAGTGGGACATCAGCTTGGTAAAGTCAAGAGATCTTTCAAACAACTGCACCGTCTAGAATTCCATGGAAATATTGAAGGATTTATGACGAGGCTCTTCAGAAGAAAAATGCTCTCAGTATTACCCTATGCTTTCGATACTTGGAAAAGAACCAAACAGGCCATTCAGAAACTCCAGACATTTATCAACCATTATCTCTGCAGGAAATGTCACAAAAGGTGTATACTGGCTGTCAGTGATGTTTATAGCATTACTGCATGAACTGAGTTAGTAAATAGACCATTTAGAAACTCCCCAGCTTTATCTACTGTTACCTCTGCAGGAAATGTCACAAAATATATATACTGTCTGTTAGTGACGTTTATAGCATTACTGCACGAGCTGAACCAATTACCTCTTTTGGTGATAATGTTTCTTATTATTTAAATTTAGTTTTTTTCACGAAAACACTGCATATTTTGTTTATGTTTATTTGTGCAATTTTATCCGCAAAGAAATGATTGTTGTTATTAAGATGGGTGATAACATGATCTCCAACAAACAGTTCTAGGACAGGAGTGGACAGAAGACTACACAGCCATCCTAAAGTGATTCCTCTCTAGAGGAAAAGGAAGAACTATGCTGAGGAAGTTCTAGAATGGAATCACAAGGTCACTGGAGCGAAAACAGATCCAGAATGTTGGTGATGCAACTTGCTGCAGGAGACCAAAGAAGCAGTGGGAAAGTAAAGATTATGGCACAAAATTGTACATAGGTTTCTGAGGCCCTAAACACGAGCGTGAACCATACTATTTTGACGCAACACAAAATAGCATGGTTCTACCACAATATAATAGTGAGCAATGAACAATATAGATATCAGTCAAAGGAAATAATAACATAGGCGTATCATTGTTTATTATTATAACATAATACATATTACAAGAATATTGCAATAAAAATCTACATATTTTAATGATTAGAAATGATTACATTTCATAAAGTGAAATTGACCACAACACATTCCTTTTAGTCATTGTTAACAAATTATTCTGCAGTAAAATATAATTTGAAATCAGAAAATATGTTCTGATATTGCAAACATTTATTGCACACGAAGAGATTTTCCAAAATGGATATAATACTCTTTCTTGCATCTAACAAAATATGCACAAGAACAACGTCTAGAAGCAGGTCTTCCCAACCATTGGGGTGTGCCTCCCCAAGGGAGTGTGAAGAGATCATAAGGAGGGCCCAATGTGTTTGAATATTTTATTTAAAGAAAATCAATTTGAAGTCTTAAATCAACTCGAATAATTGTTTTGGTGACACATTGCATTAATACAATTTTATAGTTTAATTTATTTTTAGGAGGAAACAACAGACTTTTAAGTTATTTGATAATGCTATATTAAAAGGGGGCGTGAATATATTTTTTATAACCCAGGGAGGCTAATGCAAAAAAGGTTGGGAATCCCTGCTCTAGAGTATAGTCTCTCATAAATATGTCAAGGTCAAGCTATGATAAAAAAAATTTTTCTATTCACTCTTGATAATCTCGCTACACTCGATTTCAGGTGGAACATTCCTGTTTGTTTCGTTGAAACCTCTGGAATTACATAACACGAGACCATGTTTTCCAAATGATTTTTTTATTACAACCTCCACGTAACTATGAAAAGTCTGCCTCAAGTTAAATATGACACCCAAATCAGTGACCTCACTAAGTCTTGTACCATACAGTGAGCTACAAAATAAAAAATATCCGAATTTTTCAATGGTCAACATATTTCATATAAACAAGCCATGGTACGGGAGACTCATGGTGACTGAGCTCGCTAGGTTCCACGAATGTGTAGTCATGTACTTCAGACTCCAATCAACTTCGACGAGCACTTCGTAGAGGTAATTTTGCAAGTAGTGTAGAGGCCGTTTAACATGCTATTACAATATTGTAGTAAAAATCTACACATTTTAACGACAATAAATAATTACATTTCATACAAGTAAAGTTGACCACAACTTGTTTCATTTTGTTCATTTGTAACAAATCATTCTGTAGTGAAATTATAATTTGAAATGAGAAAATATAAATATGTTTCGATATTGCAAAAATAGTAAATTTAATAGTCAACTACTCTATTCAACACTTCAACATTAAACTGTAAGGTGCTGGCCATATTCCACACAACAAAGTCACTGTAAGATGCCAGTTATACGGTTGATTAAATTTTATTTGTGTATTACAAAGCTTTGTAAAAATATTTTTGTAAAACAAAGATGGAACATCTAAACAAGGATTTTTCATCTCTTTTCAACTTTGCAAACTATTAAACAGAAATGGCTTAAGTTCATACAACCTACTGTAAGTTACCAAACTGAACACCAGGTCCATATGGAATACATTATTTGAAGGATTTTAAAAAAAAGTTGCGCTTTCTAAATAATGGCTTTATCTGTGAAAAATGCTTCTTTTCTCACAAGCAATGTTTACAAAAGCCCTTAAATCTATGAGCAAAAATATTTGGGTATTGAATTTTTAAGAACTCAAGGTCCATGATCTTGAGTTATATTTGTATTGTAATGTACAAATATTTGTATTGTAATGTCCAAATATATTTGTATTGTAATGTGCTTTGCAGAAACTTAACTCAAAATGTTAATAAAAGAAATTTCTAATTAAATTCATTATAATTATGGAAAAAATCCATTACTTGTTAGTCTTTTTAATTATGAAAGATGTAGCACTGTTCAAATTTATTATAAAGTCACTAATTATGGTATATGAAAGGTGAAACAAAGTTTTTAGAATATCAAAAATTGAACAAAATAGCAAGTTTGTAATTTATTTATTGTTTTTAAAATAGTCTCCCCGACACTCTGAGCATCATTTCATTCTATGCTACCATGAGAAGTCACTAGTCACCACAACTTAAGCATTCAGAAATTGCCTCACCGCTATCTTTTATTATTGGCAATAAATAGAAATCCACTAGTGAAGGTTAGAAGCTGTATCCAGAACTTCTACATGGTCAAATATTCTAAATTAAAACACCAAATTTGGTTGGCTATATTACAGTGGTGTTGCAATGAAGACAATTTTATGAGGAGGCAGCGCTAAACAAAAGGCAATAATCACATTTAATAATACTTTCTTACGTAACAGCATCCATTAAAATATCTTAAAATAAAAAGCAATTATTTCATTATCATTTTTATTTCCCAGAAAATTGTTACATCATAAACAAATAATTTGAATATGTCAAACAATTGTATAAACGAATTAACTCTCATTGCCTGCAAGAAATGTCATGGACTCCAAAAAATCTAGAACATTTTTAGGAATATTGCGATGTACCACAAAATCTAGAGCGTGACTCCATTATTGTCACCAAGAAAGTCTCCACTACTAAAACACAGCCCAAGCGCGAGGATGAAAGCTAATGGCAGAATGGAAAATCAATTTTTTTTTAGGGTTATTTCTAACACGCCTGCCTTTGGCTAGTAATTACATTCAATATAATACGAGTGCGTACATCAACATCCCCCCATGCTCAGATGTATAAAATACGGACAACACAAATTGCAATGGGCGATATCGATAGGTTTTAGTTTTTATTACGCAAAACGAATTTTTAAGGAATTATAATTGTTAATTAACAATGTTTTTCAAAACATTTAAGAAATTGTTAAGTGGAAAGAATTTTATATTTTTCTAATTATTAATGCAATTTTTTATTTATTTTTAATATAATTGTATGAATTAACCCACTAACCCTCGAAGACGATTATACTAAAATTAAGATGGGTAGAATCTAACTACACAGTTAGTTGTGTTGATTTCAAGTAAACTTACGCTACTGGATGATGCACTATACTATTATACGACGTACCTTAGATCTAACACCTAACTAAATTTAATCCATTACTGAATTACATCTAAATAATAGAAAAAGGCATTTCAATCATTTCTAAAAGGTTAAAGTTTCAAGGTAATTTCGAAGAAAATTTTGTTATTGGTAGTTGCAGCTTTGTTCTATCGATATCTATGAATATTCACAATTAAATGAAACTATGTGATGTAGTATTATTTCTACTTTCTTCAGGTGGGCTATTAGCAAAGATGTTGTAATACAATGAAACCTAGGTCGTGGTAAAAAAACTTAAAAGTAGAAATAATACTACGTCACTTACTTTCATTTAATCGGGAATAATGAATTTCAACAAAATTGACTTCAAATGTATTCAATATCTATGAATATGTTTATGATTCGAGTTTTTATTGATAACTGATCTTAGTTTTCATGGTAAGACTTTATCGGTATTTGGACTTTGACAAGAATTTTCATTCCATCTGATAAAGAATATCCACAGAACAGAAAACGAAGTTAGTCTAAGAGGAACAAAACTAACCCCCGATGAGCAAAATCTGATGCAGACTCGAATTTATTATAGAACAAAATCTATAACTGATCGTAACACATCAACATGTATATTCCTTAAAAAAATGTTTAAATAGCAATTGGTATATTTCCTTTCAGCTGCACCAATTTACCTAGCACATTCCTCGGGTGCCTAGTACATTCCTCAATCAAGAAAAAGGCAATACCGAGATTTGTCTTTCGATCAAGACAGAATTCAAATTCCAGTATAACGAATTTTGTAAAACTTAGCCTTTTAGAAATGGTTGAATGCAACATTTAAAACTAACACCTTATTAAATAAAATGTTTCTTAATACACGAAGTGGTACAATCCCTTAATTTAGGAAATGCAATATGAATAGAGAAACTAAATGAAACTTAGCAAGTATTTTCAAGAGTCCTTATTACGTTGTTTTCAACTATAAAAATCGTCCTAAATCGTTGCAAATTTCCATCAATCCGCACAAACATACAATTAATATTAAACGGCTTCAATATTTCAATTATTTTAAATGCTTAGAATCATTTTATGTAAAAATGCAATAGCGACAGTTACAGTATTACGTCAGTCTAACATTAATTCTTGTAATAAAAATTTTATATTAGACCGATACGAATTTAAGGATAACCTTTTAATTTTCTTTAATTTATTTTTTATTTTTTAAACCGTTGTAAAATTTGCCGTCTTACCATAGACCCAAAAACACAATCTTTTTAAAGTGCAAAATAATTTTTATACTCAAATCAGAACAGAAACCACACGGGCTCTGGACTCTTGAAACAACTACTGTGTGTCCCTCTTACGTTTTAACCCAGTCGAGACTAATATATAACCACGTAGGCAAGCCAAAAACCTAAAAGCATTATCGTTATGGCTGCAAAATCACCTACACATCAAATATTTTAAAAATTCATAAGCAACGTCAATTAACAAATCATGCATTTGAAAAAAGGAGGTAACAGACATTGATCAATTTGAAATATAAAACCAACAGAAAAGCATCTTATAACATTAGGAATGAAAGAAAATCTCTGGGACTCGATAGCGGGTTATGACAATACAATAAAATTGGAGCAATCTAGTATCATATCATAGTCATATCTAGTATCATAGTCACTAAGGCTAATTTTAATTTATGTTCTATATTATACTTAAATCCGGTCAATTCTACTAGAACCATTATACTTTCTGTGGTTTTAAACATGTGTACACGAATTGTTTTATCAAATCTTAATATAGGTTCTAGGGATCCCAACAACGAGGTGATTAAACTTCTATTCCCATAATTTTATGTCCTTAAAAATATGTATTAGTAATAATGTGACAATAAGCTATGTATTCTATAAAGACAAATAATGACAGAATTGTATATGAATAAGTTACGCTTAAATATGGCTGCAAATATGATACGACAAACTTTATTAATAAAGTATATGATATGACAAACTTTATTAATAAAACCTACCTGTTAGATACATACTTTTTATTGATAACTACTTAGTTACAGACAAAAAGTTTTATAAAACTCTACATGTATCCGGTCAAATTAGGCAATAAACCGTTTTGTTTAGCGAATTTTACAACCATAAATATTACAGTTTAACAGAGTTAACAAAATCTGTCTTCGCCTGGGCAACTTTTATATTCATTATATATTAATTAATTTAGTACTAAAATGATCAAATGTACGAAGTTAAACGCATTTATGCGACCTATCAATGTGTATGTATGAGATCTACAAGACAGATTTAAGTAATTCGACAACCTATAATCTTGAAAATATATAATTCAATTTGAGACCCCCTTTTCCCTGAAGCCACATCCACACCATAATACTCGACACATCTGGACTTTCAATAAATTGCTCCCGTCCAGTGTTTCTCAAACATTTTCACTACTACCACACCTAAACAAAAAAAAAATTAAATTTGACACTAAGAACCTACAAAAAAATTTTAGTGATGCATATATATATATATATATATATATACCGTACAAACATACGTGCACAAAAAGATGTAGCACACAGTAAAAGTCCTACATTAGCCAAGAGGAACAGTATGTTGTATTCTTTTCATAAATGTTTTGTGCACCATAATGTTCTACCACAACCCTGACATGTACATGACATTTTTAAACAGTTAATTTTACGAATAGTGATTAAAACAGACACATTGAAACCTGTTAAAATATATTAAACAAATCAATAATAATAAACATCAATTCCATCAATTCATTCCAGACATCGATACCTTGAGAAAATACTTCTGGACTTCCATAATTCTAAACTCCAGAACCCACATACCAAATTCACTCTTATAAATTTAGAATCAAGCCTTAGGATTTAGATCCTGGATCGGCGCTGCCGTCCACGGCCCCTAGGAGTGGCCTTAGGTTTTCCGGGACTCTTGTGAGTATCGTCTTCCGGTTCTGGCTCCGGAGTTTTCTCCTTGCTTTCGACACTTTCCCCAGCCGGTGCCGGTTCTTCCTCATCTATTAAAATTTGCTCTACTTCCTTCTCCCAGTCCTCGCCGTCCTTCGATTCGGAAGCTTCTTCGGTTCCGTTCTGGTGTTCCGCTTCAGTTTTGGCTTCTTCAGGTTCGGCTGTGTATACAAATTATATTATTACTAGTTATTATATAAATTAAAATATATAATAGCAGGAATAAGATGCGAGCAATAACAACCAGAAAATTTTAAATGCAATATATTTTCACAAAAAATTTGTATCATTTGTTCAGAAAGCACCTTATACATGTGAATATACGATGAATCATTTTGTAAAACAGCGATATATACAATAAACAAAGCTGTCCTCTAATTTCCCAACAAATATAAACAAGCTTTCTCCTAACAAATAGAGGCGAGATTGATACAACGTATTTTCACAAAAAATGTATATCATTTGTTCACAAAATACCTTATAACATGTCAAGATACATACAATTCACTTCGTAAAACAGCGATATATACAATAAAGAAAGCTGTCCTCTAATTTCTCAACAAATATAAACAAGCTTTCTCCCAACAAATATGAGATGAGATTGTTTTATTTATTTCTTTCTAGCTTTTTCACTCCTCAATCACAACTCAATTTCAGTGAAATATTGCATATTTTAAAATTATGCTTAGCAACGCTTTTTCTAAAATGTGTGCTTTTTCTGTATAAAGGAAAAACTATAGAGAATCAATAGTAACGGCACATTTTTAGTTTTGATCAGTTTTACTTTTCCAAATTTTGAGTGTCGAGGTAATATAATGTAAATCTTTTTTGCGGCAGTATCTTCAACATATTTTGAATTAGCAAAAAAAATTTAATCCTGCTTAACATGTACAAATAAAACAAAATGTGTCAATATATCAATTTATTCTAATCTCATGAGTCATGTTAAGTAAAAACTGCTACATGATACAACAAAGATGATCTAAACGTATATTTAGTCGCTGACAGCATTACCTACAAAAAGTAATTGAATGATGTCAATAACCAAATATCAATTTGCATAAAAAATATTGAGTACCTAATTTATCTGTTGTTTATCATTCCATTTAGATGTAGTCCTTATTAACTCTGTTATGGTGCTAATTTACTTCCATCACCAATTTAATTTTTTCTTTAATTGTTGATAAAATAACCAAATATCTATTTGAATAAAAAAATAGCTAGTACATAATTTTATTTATTGTGTACCTAATTTTGTTCTGTTATATTTATGTATTATCATTCCATTTAGATGTAGTTCTTCTTAACTCTGTTATGGTATTAATTCACTTCCATCACCAATTTAATTTTTTCTTTAATTCTAAGTAACATTTTTATAGATAACGATTGCCATTCACATGCTATTTATTCGCTTAATACAAACAACACCATCTTAATGGCTTCATCATTTTGATTCTTTAAATTATTCCCCTCCTCACCCAAAAATTCACTTTCATATCTTCACTTCCTAATTAGCTAACTTTAAAGTTTTAATAGATTTTTAATTTTCTTAAATTAAGTAAAAGCAAATGAACTCACATTTAACAGTTGTATTAGTCGCATCGTCCATTTCAACATCATTATCCTGAGAGGTGGTCTTACGACGTTTCCAGTCACCACCTTCATCCTCGTTATTGGCACCACCTGTTCTTTTGGCACCCTCCTGCAAAAGTTTTTTATGCCATAATTTTATATTCTGTACTTACTAGATCATTAGCTCTTATATATTAATTAGTACATACAAACGTAAACATTTCATTTCTAGATTATATTTTGAAACAAACTGAGCTTCAAAAATATTAAAAATACTGTATTAAAACTTTACTTCCACCCACCTGAGGATCCTCCAATCCAGCAGTCTTGTGCATAAACTTGACAAACAGCTGATGATGCTTACGAGTGCGCAAATGTACTTCTGCAGTTTCCTCAGTATCCAGCAACTTCTTGCAGAGCTTGCATTGCTTACATACAAAGTCGCCAATGAAAGATGCACCTACACCGCGCTCCGGGTGATACTTTGGCATGTCCTTCTCGGTTAAGTTTGTCACATCGTCGCCTGATGAGTGGTAATTTTAATAGTTAACTTGGAAATTTACATAAACTCCAAACAAATTTTATACTCATGACATTCTATTATTCAACAACCGAGATTTAATTCTAATTTTAATTATTAGTCCGTGAATTTAGAAAAATTTAATGAATACAAATTTCATAATAGTACAAGACACCAACATTTCTTTTTTAAACTACTTTTTTAAAATATTAAGTGTTACAACTAAATCGAGCCAATTGGTACAGGACAAAACCGAATTCCAATATTACATTCAAAAAATGTTTTTATTGTAGTCAAAAATTTTATATACTGCTTAAACAGGTATTTCACTTTCAAAATGAAACTAAACTGTAATAAATTTTATAACACTTTCATGCATTATTTTAAATGGAATGGGATAGACTTCAATAATCACAAGGATTGGCTAACAGTGATAGATAGATAGCACATCTAAATGAAAAAGTAATAAAAAAATTGATATTTTTTTTCAATCACATATTTAAGGTTCAATTTCTATACACTTTAATAAAATATACTTTTATTGGTTTAGTACTTCTTCTATCTCATTATGACAAAAAAGCAAAATTACTAGACATTTTAAAGACACTATGAAAATTGTCTTGTATTGTGTTTCCACTCTTGTGGAGTAAAACGTCTTAATAAATAAAAAAAATATTCAAACTCACCCTCCTTGAAATCTAAAACAGTATTCTCTCCATCTTCTGGTGCATCACCTTCAATCCTGGGTTTCGCCTCTGCACTCTCGTCCATCTCTTCTTCCGGTTCCTCCTTCACAGCTGCCTCTGCAGCCTCGCCACCGGCAGCTCGTGCTGCACGCAAGCTATCGGCGCGCTTGCGCTTACGTCCCTCACGCACATACGAGAGCTCCGTGGAAAGTGTCGATATTACCATTACTGCAGGAATGATATAATTATTTATTTTGAAATACTTTACACAACTATGGGTTTCATTTTGGAAAAACATTCAAAATAACTATAAATATAGAACATTTCTACCAAGACAAAAAAACTACAAGTTTAAAGTCCTGCAATCACATTTGTTACGGTATCCAAAGTAAATGTTCATACATATGCACATACAAACTCACATTTTTAAACATATTACAATCTTTCTTTCACATAATACCCCAGAATGATGTAGATTTAATTTTCCAAATTTTGTAAACATAGACTGCTCTAATTTGCTAACTAAGAATGTAGTAAGTACAATATAATCTTGTAAAAGCCACAAGCAGATGACAGATAATATTAATATTTAAACATAACAATTAGCTGGTAATATCAATATTCACAAAAAGTAATACGGTAAATATTGGTATTTAGTCTTTTTTTGGTAACTTGTATTTTTTTTTCTTTGCATCTTTTTTTATAATCAAATAATAAGACAACATTAAAACAGCAATAAAACAATGGTGGGAAACTTAATATCTCAATACAAAAGTTACGTCAATCTGTCCACAAAAGCTCCTATTGTATGGAAAGAGCATTGCAATATGATATATGTTAGAAGACATAATTCTGAGAAATTTGTTTAACAGTAAATTTTGTATGTATATTATCTTTAAGGAAGAGGTCAACTCATAATTACTGAAACGGAAAAGATTTTGGAGAGCAAGTTTACAAACAGGAATTCAAAAAAGATATGGACGTAAATTAATAGAAACTAAAGCGCATAGAGCAAAATTAGCTTCATGAGGATACATAAAAACACACTGAAGCAGCTAATATGTAAATATTAAAATATGTTATGGAGACAAGAGAATCCTGGTAACACAGACACCAAATCGAGTGTAAAGCTTAAAAACATTCAGACACAGTTTTGCTACGTCAGTAATTCCTATTTTATTTACATATTCTCTAATTTTTTTGAGCTTAAGCCGTTTTCTACAAAACAATTTCAAAAATTCAAACTGTTGTGGCCTATTTAGAATTGAGAGAGAGAACCTGCAATGTTTACCAAACAGATTTGAACAATGACAAATGTAAATTATTAAAAAAATTAACAAAATCAAGTCAAGACTGGTAAGATGGTTCCATCCAACCATGAAAGTTACATTTGTTTATTCCAAAAGAAATTCATCACCAATATAGGAAGAGATTATATTTAAAAAAATGATGGATAATATATTTAATGGAGTATATAAATGAAACCATCATTATAGTAATACCAAGAATGGAATTGAGAAACTGACCGAACAAAAGAATTGAACAAAATAGATATTTAAGTGAAAAACATAAAAAGTATGAAAAACCAATAGAATTACATGTATTGGTACAAGTGACAAAAGTTGGTTTAACAAAATGCGTGGAAGTGAATGAGAGAAAAAAAATAAACATAAGTACGAGAAAAACTCACACTATAGAATTCCCTAAAAACTTAGCCATACATATAAATTAAGGGTATTTAGTATGTCTATAAAAATATTTACAATTTTAATATTATTTTCCATTATGTAAAATATATTTCCTCGTATATATTTAACAGTTTTCCAGTAAACTTCAGATAAAATTCCAAGTAACACTATGTTTCAGTATTTTGATTTTAGCAGTCTTCGAGACAGAATATGGGACATATATTCTATGAACGTTTTCAACAATATCTATAGAAGTTCTAAAAAAAATATTGTCCAATCTATCCATATAAATTGCTTTTTATTTCATATTCCACCACACGATACATGAAATTTCAAGAGATATAGGTGTAGGTGTGTGGTTTAATATGCTTTATCGAAGCACCAAATTTTGACCTTCTATATCAAACGGTTTCCGAGAAAAACAGATGTGATGAGACGGACAGTGATCTTGTAAGGATTCAGTACCCTAAAGGTTTTTTTTTCTTTTTGTGGTATAGAACCATAATATTAAGTGGCATTCTTTTATCGCTACTTCTCCTGCCTTACGGCACAAGAATATAGAACTTTGTTCTAAAAAATGTATGACCACAAATTTAGTAGTTTGTGAGTGCATGATGGCAGTCACTGAAACATTTTTCCTCTTATTTTAACATTATTTTCTGACAAAAGCACTTAGCCGTAAATAAAAACAATCATTTCAATATGAAAACACCTTTAGTTTATAAATTACACTATAGAAAGCAGACACAGTAAGTTTGTGAACAACTACATTAAAACAGTCAGCACTGAGAGTATTAATGATCACAAGAAAGTAGTTTGAAATCTATTGTAGTAATAACCAATTTATTTGTGGATTAATAATATAGGAACCAGTTTTATGTCATAGTTTTTGTACAGGGGCAACAATTGTGAAGAACATTTTTTGAACAAAAGTCTGACTCAAAATTGAAGTAACACACATATTCTCTTCACAGCATCTTCCTAACATTATGTTAAAGAAACACTAGAATCACATCCAATCTATTATTACTCGTTGAAACAATGGGTCACATAAAAAACATACCTGCAATGATGTGTTTCTGTGCTATGGAGCAACACATGATATATACTAAAGCTATAACTATAAATGTCTAAGATTGTTTTTCAACAATTTTACTCGATGAAAATGGAGGCATAGTGAAGACTCCAAAGAAATAATATACCTTACCGCTAAAACAAATTATAAATTTCACAAAAAAAATTCATCACAATTTATTCGAAGTATTCCTTAGTAATGTCTTAAATATTACATTAAATACAATTGTAATATTGTTTTAGCTCTACTGCAATATTAAAAAAGTTTCAAAATAGTATCGCGTCAAAAATGACTGAATTTGTAACCTTGTACAAAGTTCAGGACTCGCAGTTGCCAGATATAAGATTCTTATAGCACACTTCCAATGTCACTGAAACTAGAAAATTCTTGGGACGAGAATAAAAACTGGAGAAACAATTCGACAATACTTTCACCCAAGTATAACGGTCAAGGACAATGCAACCTCCACTTGAACTTGAAACGTTTGCTTGAAGCATCCCGGTTTGAATATTCAGGAATGAAAAAAAAAGGTTATAAAAATTTGTGGAAATTATTTCAATTTAAATATTTAAAACAATAAATATTTATAAACATGGTAGCGCTGGTAGAAAGGTAATGAAAAGATGGTATAAATTTATTTGCATAAAAATCAAAATTTATTCTTTCAGCAAGAAGTCCCAACAAAGATGAGCGTGTCAGTCAATAAAGGCTAGACGTGCAAAAGCCAATTGAAATGTGGAGCATAACACAGGAACATATTATTTCATAGCAATGGGAAATAGTAATGTCAGAGATACATAAACCCATTATTTTTATAAACCTTATTATGTTTAATTGGAGATAAAGGCTTTTAAAATGTATACTTTCGTATAAAAGGCGTCCCCACCTAATCCAACATGTCAAACTTAAGTAATAAAAAAAAAAATGGGAAAATGTAATGCAAATGGGTGCATTTGCATCAGTTGAACAATAAACAAGCCATTGGAAGTGTTAGTTCAAGAATCACACAAACGTTTGAAAAACTGCACAATATTGCTATCAATAGAAGCTGCTTGAAAAGAATTATCGCCCAATTATTTCCATCATAATTTCAGTTAAACGAAATTTATCGTTGAATTTCTATAATAATTGCCCGACATTAACTTTTAGTTACAACTATATGTAAATTCATACAATAATTACAGTTTAAAAATTCACTGACGTGTAAAAGAAAGATTTTTTACTGTACAAAATATATATTAATAAAATTTTAGAATATTAAAACAATGAATCCTAAGCAATTTAAATAACTCTTCATCACACTTCGAATAAATAAGCAACTTGTATAGTTCCAGTGCTAGACATTCAAGGATTTCTATTTCTAATGCTTTTCATTATCCGATAAGATATGTGTAATTAATCTCTATATGTATAAACAATGGTGACCCACTCAATAAAAATCAATAAAGTAATTTTAAATACCACAATATTTTTTCTATAACGGGAGTCTGTAAAGAATATACATATACACTAATATATACATATATATATATATATACATATATATATATATATATATATATATATACATATATATATATATATATATATATATATACATATATATATATATATATATATATATATATATACATATATATATATATATATATATATATATATATATTTCTATATAAGAAAAGCTGCTTAAATTTTGTGGTACTTAATTCTAATTTTAAATATCCCTAATTAAATGTGTTTCTACTAAGTATCCTCTCAATTTAAATTAAATTTAGGTAAAAAAAAAGAAGTAACTTATTAAAGTTGTTATTGATTTACTTCAAATTAAAAATCGGAAAATAAAAAAATCTTTACAATTAAAAGCTTTTTTTTTAAATTTCTGGCACTACTAAGTCATGGTGAGTTTTTTTTGTAAAAAGAATTGGAAGATTGTTGAGCATTTTGAATATTCTAAAACAAAGGTGTTCAATGCAATTCAGCAGTATAAACCTAAAGAAAACCATTGAAAAAAAAATGTGTACAATTTTCTAGACTTCTAGAAGGACATGCAGAAATGGTCTAGGTTTCTAATAACAAGTCATTTGAATTTTGAAGCAAATAGAAAAATGTGCTATGTCCGCAAAACAACATAATGGATTGATCAAGTCTATGTTAAAATAAATATACAATATTACAAACGTGTATTGTAAAATTCGTCCTAAGTTGCCACTATCCAAGAAAAATTTATTTATGCTAATAGATGTATCCTAAACCATTCACATCCCTATGACATTAAGAATAGATACATTAATAGAATCTATGAAATTGAAATGAATTACATAAAACAGTGATATAGCTACTCAGCCCGCCGTGACGTAGGGAAAACATACAACTGTTGAACAAATACAAATGCCTAGAAGATTTGAAGCTGTTATTGAAAGCAATGGTTATTAAATATTGAGAAAATTTCATTAATTGTTACCACCAAGAGCTAGAAATATTTTAAACCTATCTATGAAAAATGCTGTTTCAAAATGCTTTACCCCTCCTATGACCATTATGCTATTAATTAAGAAATTTTTTTTATTTTTTCTCTGAAAACCCTACAAAAAGTAATATATATTTAAGAATATGATCTAATAAGTCAGTTGATAACTAGGTTAGCAAGCATTTAAGGCAAACAGCATTAGAACTAAAATGTGGCTTATTAAACTATATTGGTTTCAAAGATAAATAAGCTTGTAAAAAATAAAGTTAAGTCGCCATATCCCGATGGCATATTACTCTTCGTAAAAAAAAATAAAGTATAGTAGAAAACTTACCTTCTGGTTTTGGCTTGGCAATATACTGCTTACTCTTCTCCTGCAAAGTCAACAAGTGCTGTGGGGTCAGCCTATGCTCATCCAACTCGATCCTTGTCGGCATCTCCTTGCGGCAAGAATTGCATGTCGGATGGAGGAATTTCTTCAACTTGCGATGACCAATAGTTGTTCGATGAATGGCGCCCTCATCTGCGTACATGTCGCACATAGCGCAATAGAAATCCCTCGTGCCAACCATGCCAGACTTCCTCGTTCTTTTCATTTCACGGATCTTTAACTCTTGCCTCATAGTGTCAGCAGTCAGAGCATAACTCTCAGCCGTTTTCTGCATCATAATGTTGTGTGCTCTGCCATTCAAGTGATTTTCAAACGAACGTCCATCCCACATGCTCTTGTTACAGATGTGGCAGTGTAACAAGTCTGAGTTGATATTGTCAAAGCGAGTCTTTGCAACATTCTTGTCTCCCTCGTTGTTGGTGTCACCAGATTCCTCAGTTTTGTTTGCATCAGCACTTTCACCATCAGCACTATTATAGTGGGCAAGGGGACAAAAGGATAAGTAAATAAATCTGAGCCATTATCTCTTTATTTAGGTTACACATAAATTGACCATAAGATAAAAGCTGATGTACGTCTTGCATTCCACAGACTTGGTTAATTTAATTGGTTTAATGACAGAAAATATCCTTAACATTTTATAACTCTAACATTAAAATAAAGATATCAAATACAGACTCATTGTGATAGCAAGAGACTTATGATAACAGTATTTGGGAAGACAATCATGCAAATAAGACAGAAAATAACCTCCAATGCCACAACAAAGCTTGTGGAAATAACTGGATGAATACAGTCTAGTATAACTGATCATGGAACACGGTTCATTGCCGTGTAGGCATTTAACCAGTCGACTCCAATGCATGGAATCTAATGTGTGAATGTAAATGCCCACAGGCAATCAGGCTAGTGATTAAGGCTAAGAGGAACTCTCTTAAAAAAGGTGAAACTTGTGATTGCAACAACAGAGTCGTCACATTTCTTACCTCTCGCCCTGAGGTTTACTATCAGCACCTTCCTTCTTTGGAGACGATTGTTTATTCTTGATGTCGCCAGACTTGTTTGGGGGCTTGCGAGCGTTGATGCGCTCGCCCGCACGATTGTAGACGCCTGTGCGCCTGAAATTGCCCTGGTTGCCAATCTGGCAGAGGAAGCCACGAGTCAACATGAGAGATTAAAACGCTGCGACATGGCATGCCGTAGAGTCGAATTAAAGATTATAAATATCAAGCTCACTACAAATTAAGAGTACGAGCTGTAGAAAATTTGTATTGAGTGGCAGGTTTATTTTTTGTAACACACAAGAAAATATTGATAGCAAAGTATTTATATGAAATTAATGAGTTTAGAATAAAGGCAGATGTGAGGCGCAGGTATGCCCTGCATACTTACCAAGCTTAAAACAAAACTTAACATTGCTTATACATATACTTATTAAAATACTTACTGGCACTTATGGTTAAAAAATACAGCAAAGATTGTGGGAACTATGATGTAATTACTATTGAGTATCCGTTATAAAATTTAAGGACTATTTGGTCCATACATGTAAGGTAAGCAGACATTCATAGACCGGGCCAGTTTGTACACAAAATGGTAAAGGTTAACATAGATAACATTTATCTACATTTAGAGAGCCAGTGAGTACGAAATCGCTATCAGCCTACAACAACATCTCACTGTGAACGCTGGATTATTCACAAAAAAAAAATAAATCAAATATAATTCAAGAAACGAATCATATGCGACTAAAATGCAACTGCGGGAAGCAGATAGATGACGCGAGGTAGAAGACAGAGAGTGAGAGATGGAAATATTTACCCGGTTGCCGGCATAGCCACGATCGTAGCTGAGGCCTAGATCGGAGCCAAAGTCTCTGCGGATGGGCGGCATATCGAGCAATGAGGGTACAGTATTCTGCCGCGTATTGAGCAGATTGTTGATGAGATTGTTGGCGAGGGCGAGTGTGGCCTCAGTGGAGGCGGAGGCCAGCGGTAGGATGTTGCCGATGCCGCCCGGGTTGCCCTGCTGCCACGGACTCACGCCCGGACGATTGAAACTCTTCTGACGATCATTACGCCCAAAATCCATTCTACGGCCTATGGGCTGTCTATTGCGATTCGCCATTTTAGTTTGAATATTTACCTAGAAGAATATTGCAAGAAATTGTTTGGTTCACATTCTTCGAGCAGGAACTGTCTTTTACTGGCCTGCGAGGCAGAAGTATGATTAGGTGCATTTTTGAAGGCGAAGTTATCTTATAGTATACGAGTCTGCTAGGCCATTCTCAATATATGAATATAATCTTACAAAAATTACATTACAAGTAGGATTTAGTCGATTGCTTGAAACTTGGGTTACTATATTTCACAAAATATATTTATAAAATTTATAAAATCTTCCGAAGTTATATACCAACTTCTTTGGAATAGTCCAAATATGAAAATGTATCTTTTCAATAAGGCTTTTTCTATTGCAGAAATAGACGCTCTTTTTTTCTATTAATTGGGAAACAAATTCACCGAAAACTAATGAAGACAGTGCTTTATAACGTTATTAACAATTCTTCAAACATTTAGTCGATAGACAATATGTTCAGACAATAGGAGGTGAATGACGTCTTAAATGGGTGTAGTAATGCTTGAACAAGGAAAATCAATACAAGAGCGAAGCCGGCGAGAATCGGCCATTTTCTCATTATAACTGTAAATTGTAAAATTACTTAGAACAAAACATGGGTCATTGAAAGAAGTTGTACTTAAAGAAGCATATTCGTTTAAATATATGGATAAGATAGCTTGTTATAACTTTATTACATTTTGTTTCTACGACGGCGTAATAGCTAAACGATAAAAAAAACATCGCAATGGATACCACTACTTGTATAAAAAAAGATATCGCTATGTTAATTAGATAAATTAACTTAAGTTTCGACAATAAACAAAACAATTTTATGTTAGATAATATTTTTCTACAAATAAATGCAATAATTTCAAGAGCGACCGGCGTTCTTCAAAATGGCGTCGCAATTATACAAACGAAAACCATCGTAAAACTTACTTTCCACAAAAATGACACAGGACTGGACGTCTTCCTTGATACACAAGCACACTAGTTATGTTCTAATAATGGATTAAAAATGTAATTTTAGAAAAAAATAAATAACGCGTAAATAATAAGCCTAATAAACCGGCAACTAGTTCTTCGCTTCACCAAGAATTAATCGAAAAAGGGATTGTACAGGAAGTCAGTCTATGGTTTTCTCGAAGGTAAATTCCACGCCATAGAGGCATTCTAATGCACTTCCTGTAAAACATATCGAATATTTTTTACATTGCTTCGTGTTTTAGAATATTTCTATATTTTGTACATACAACTATTGTGAGGTAACGGAATTTTTATGGTTTCAATACTTACTTTTATGGTAGCAAAAATAATGTGAATAAAAAATGAATAATTAGTAAATTACTATTTTTTTCACTATTGCATAATTTTTTTAGTGTAATTATATTGATTATTTACGACATTAAAATTAATAACTACGTTTTCAATAGAAGAAATTAATTTTATTTTTTATCAAATATATTTATATTATTGCATTACATTTGTGAATTTAATTATGCGTTTATGGTAATTCAAAATAATTTGTTTAAATTGTTTTATATTTCTAGAGAAAAAATAGATTTTAAATAATTAATGACAAAAAATGACATAAGAAAAAAACAATTTAATATGTAAAAATGATAATAAAAACGAAATAATTTATTTTCCTAATTAGTACCTACAGAATTTATTTTAAATTTATATCTGTTTATTTTAAGTTTAGACCAAGTTTGGTGCGTACATGCGATATCCAAAAACAAACAAAAGAAATGTCAAATCGATGTGTCACAATATTAACCTGTATCAAATTATTTATTTTGAATTAGTTTTAATTTCTTTATGACATGTACGCTAAACATTGGACTGAGGATTTGCCAAAGTGTGAGAGGACTACTGTGGCACAATGTTTGCCAAGAAATGAGGCCTATGTTGCGTCGGACGACTCTTTATATATTTCTTGCCAGTTAGAGGATGATACGTAAGTATACTTGTTTTCGTCTGTCGTCTATATTTGCCTAATATAATATTAATTTGGGGATAAGTACTCGAAACGTATTTTAGTTTTATCATAAAGAATTAGAAAACAGCATTTGAGTTTACTTGCTGAAGGAAAATGCCATGGAACTTATGGAATCTTAAAATGTTTAGGAGCAGACTAGAAGAATCTAAAAAATAGAAGTTGATTTACTAACTGATAATCACGGTGATTAATAACATGATTTATTTTATAATATTTGAAAAAGATATTTCCAAATTGAGATTTTTTTAAAATCTCAAAAATTATTGTGGAGTTTGTGGTATAAAAAAAGTTGAGATAAATAAGTTAAAATTCCATTATCATTGAACTTATTTTTTGCATTTCCGTATATCATGTAATTTTTTTAATGAAATGGTCAGTTTAGAATTTGAATAAAAAAAATTTGTGAGTGTTTTAAAAGAAATGTTTGAAGATTTTTTTTCCTAGTATGAATAAATTTTGTCTTGCAAATTTATGTAAAATATTTTGAGTGTAAACATCATAATGAGAAAATGAGGCCTGACAGGTATATATAAAAGCAACAGCAAGTTTCTTAAAACTATGCTATTTCCTGATATATGATATAGTAACAAAAATACTGAGAGGATCAAAAATATAAAATCTTGTTTAACCTTAAGTCAGCTACTAGATATTTTAAAAGAAATCTAATTTCTACAATACATTACTGAATGTGGTAGTATTTTATACCAAATTCCTAGAAGTTTTCATTTTTAGTGACAACACTTTAGAATGAAAACGTTAGATTTTCCATATATGTCATAATTACAAGAGATAAAATATTTCATAATTTTTTAAAAATTTTATATATCTATAAATTAACTCGTGTTTATATTGTTTTATATAGCTGATCGAAGAAATAAACGTCGAAGGATAAAAAAATCAGCATATTTACAATAAAAGAAGAAAGCTTATTTTAAAAATGAAATGAGTTCGACATTAACACATTCTTTATTCCCTAGTATGGTAACTCCCCACACTATCACTATCAATGTGGATCAACTATGTGAGAAAAAATATTTTATCTCTTGTAATTATGACATATATGGAAAATTTAACATTTTCATTCTAAAGTGTTGTCACTAAAAATGAAAACTTCTAGGAATTTGGTATAAAATACTACCACATTCAGTAATGTATTGTAGAAATTAGATTTCTTTTAAAATATATAGTAGCTGACTAAAGGTTAAACAAGATTTTATATTTTTGAGCCTCTCAGTATGTTTGTTACTGTATCATATATCAGGAAATAGCATAGTTTTAAGAAACTTGCTGTTGCTTTTATATATACCTGTCACGCCTCATCCTCACTTGACGGGGATTTCAACGAGATGATCCAGTCTGAACTAACTGTTTATATATGCATCTTTTGTTTACTTGTTACTCAACCAGCACGCGGTGACAATACCGAAGTAATGATACCTTCAGCACTGTCTTTATTAACATTTTGACATTTGTTTGTCTGGTATTTATAGACCTCATGTAGTTGCCAGCATAGTTCGTGTGATTGCAAACCATCTTATATAAACCTGAAAAATTTAATGTTTTTATAGCTCTAACTCCATTTTCACGAAACCTCAAAAATATATATTTTAACAAATTAAGATTTTTATGTTATTTAATATCACTGGCATTTGCCGTGAACTGCAAGTGACACCATTGTGGTGTCGCCAGCAATTATAAGATAGTTTCACGTAAGAGCAGTGTGGCTGATATGTAACTTAGAAGTTTTGTGTAAAAATAATGCTCCTATTTTGCTTTGAGAGCCTTTGATTCATGCCCATAAAATGCTATAAGGATGAGAGTAGTTTGTGACCATTAAGGCATGAGGCAATATGCGGAATGCAAGGTATTACACATTCAAACATGTGTCTCTCACGACTGCTAATACAACATGATGAGAGTATAAATGTGCCATGAGAGTTTATACAGATGTCACATTTTCCTGTAACGTAATAAGACTATTATGATACCCTAACATATTATACCTATATTTATTAATTTGTATTTCAATTAAATTTTTGTTTTTGTAGATGTTTATATGGCGTTTTTGAACCACAAAATGGAATGGAAGCAGTTCGGTTTATATTACCGAGAATGGCAGCTGAAATCCTATTCTCGCAATTTGGTAACAAGTCATCAGATGAGGATTTACGAGAATTGTTGCGGTGGGTACTTGAAAGTATTTATCATTTTTTATACTCAAATGCTGAGATATCTATGAACAGCCAATTCTTAAATTTTTATTTGGTACTCACTGTGCCCCGTGATTTCACTCTCGCGAATTTCGTAATAAGAAGTCTCTTTGATATGTTGCTCTTGGGTATAAATTATTACTATACCAAATTTCATTAAAATTCGTCTAGTAGGTTACCCATGACTGAAGAACAAATTAAGATATAGAAAGGCAAAAATTATAATAACAGATTTTCTGGCTTCCATTACCATTCTTTACGTTCAGCTAATCATAGCAAAGTTACTAGGCCTCAGGGTTGTAGAGATAAACCGCAAAATACATAATTTGAGATGCCAGTTCGTTTTTTATTTTCTTTCTTTCTTTTTTTAATTAAAACTCCCAGAGTAGCAGCAACTTCTCTCCGCCGGGAACTCATTTCACAACCAAAAGAATAAATTAAATAAATAAATAGCACCACTCTTCTCTAGATGAAAAGTCTACCTAGATTAATAAATCTCAACAAATGTTCACCTTTGTATATAGGTTCCTAGATAATCTAGCTAGATTCGTTCTAGCACTTCTCTACCACTATTTTATTAGAGGAAAAACACTACAGCGTACAGGCAATGATAGAGCACTCTAGCTAGAGTGTCGCTTCTCTAGCTAGATTTTTCTCTACAGTGGACATACACCTTAGGAGTTGGAATGTACTCTCCAACCATAAAAAGAAAAAAGGTTTGACTGGATGAGTAATTTTATGAATATAAAAAGTAAAACTACAAATCTTGTTATGTTACTATTATATATAAATGATGTGTTCATCACAATTGATTAAATTATGATTGTTATTATATTTGTTAATCGTTGTAATACTCATCTATATACTGTAAAATACTTAGATTTGTTCATTTAAAAATCTTACATTAATGAACGGAAAAAACTAGAAAAAAAGTTTTATGCTTTGGCCGTGAGTTGCGTTACGCCATGGCTTGTTTTAAAGAAGCTGGCAATTTTCTTTAAAAAGAACACCATAAACATGTTACTGAAGATGTGTTTGGATGAGCCAACATTCATGAAACACACATAATGGGTGACAAGATGTGGTTTTACGAGACTTCATGCAAACCGTCGAACAGCTTCGCAATGGTGTTTCGATAGTAAGCAACCTTTTTGTTTGACTATTATGGTGCTGTCAAATAAATACAAAGAATTGTTTGAAAGAAGGTATTCAACAGCACTTTAGTATAAGTCCTTTATTGAATTCACAGCTAATTGCAGTAAAAATTTTAACAGGAATGCATTTTTGTCAGTGGAAAAGGCCTACGTAGAATCTATAGACGGTTTATTGGCAGAACGAACGAGCTTGCAATTTCAACTTCAATCGGTTCAAGGTGATGAGGTAAGCATTGTGTAGCATTATTTTGACTAATTACTGCTTATTTTTTAGGTTTCGGTATTGCAAAACCTAAAAATACTTATTTAAACAGAACCTTTTTAAGTTCACTCACATTTTCTGTCTGTCTATTAAAGCCGTTTTTCTCTGAAACAGTTTCGCATAGAAAGATGAAATTGGGCATAGTGATAAAGCATACTAACCTGCATAAGTGTTAAATCAATTGAAACAGTTTCTTGTATCAATTGAAACAGTAATTCGCCAGTATCCTAAAAATATTTATCTTTGAATTTCATGTAAGATATTTCTAGTGATATTATTAAAATATCCACAAAGATTTCCTCAGGATCTGTTTGAAGTAGAAACATGAAATAAAGCATATTAATATCCATAATCTCAATAGTTAACATTAAAAAATAATTGTATGGAAATATTAGAGAGGGTAAAAAGTAACTTACAATTTTTTAAAATTTCTTGTATCAATTGAAACAGTGACTCGCCAGCATTCTAAAATATTTATTTTTGAATGTCATGTAGTGATATTATTAGAATATTCGCAAAAATTTCCTCAGAATCTGTTTGATGTAGAAACATGATATAAAGCATATTAATGTCCATATATCTCAATAGTAAATAATACTAAAAAATATTTGTACGGAAATATTAGAGCGTTATGCTGAATTTCAAGATTGTAGTTTGATCGGAACGACCATATAGGTTTTGATGGTCAATCAGTAAGACTATGATATAAATAAAGAAATATTGCCTATGTTACAGGCGCATCTTTCAATAAAATTGTATTATATTGAAGACCTCTTATTATGTCGATTTATTTTGCCCATTATGCTATGTTTCGACTGGAAATGTCCTATAGGTTTTGATGAACAATGACTAAGTTTATGGTAAAAATAAAGAAAAAATACACTTTAATGGCCATGTCTTTTTGTTGGGTGAACCAAAAAACATGAAATTTTTATAGTGATCTAAGGCTATAGGCGTCAGTATACAATATTTTATATCCCAATCCGTTTCTGAAGAAAAGGACTTGGACAGTTAGACGGACGAACGGGCAACCATGTGATAAGGTTTCCATTTTTCATTTTGAGGGACAGAACGCTAAAAATGTTAAGACATGTGTAAGCCACCAGAAGAATGTGTATCACTATTGATGTTTTTTCCACACGTACAAAATTCAAAAATATAAATATATCTTATGCATTTGACTGGTATTTAAAAGAACGTTCAAAATGAAGGTGCTGTAACTTTATAAATCTTGGAACTAGCAATACAATTTTTTCTTTTTCTTCTGTTCTATTTATTCTGTTTTATTTTGATTGTCAGCAACGTAGCAGTGCAATTCTTTCGCGCCTACAAGCACTAGATCGACAATTGAGTTCTGGAGCTTCGTGTGCTCTAGCAATGGTGCGTGGCGGAGCCTTAGTAGTCGGATCATTGGGTGGAGCTCGAGTCTTGTTAGCTCGAGCGGATCCCCACGCTGCATTACTGCGAGTGTTGCAACTGAGCGCAGACCATGCGCCGCATAATGACGACGAGTTGCTTAGGTTGTCGCAACTTGGTTTGGATGTAAATAGGATAAGGAATGGTAAATATTTTTATTTTTAATTGATAGCATCTTTGATGTAGTAAATTTTGAAATGTCGTAGAAATAATACAAATAAAGAAAACATTTAGCAAAGTCAAAGATACAATTAATACAATCAATGGAAAAAACATCTGTGATAAATTTCATACATGGACACATAGTGTTAGCTGCTTACGGCAGCCATTGCAAGCGGTTGTGGGTCAACAGATAATTTTTTATCAATAAATTATAATTATTTAGAAATAATTGCATGTTTTTAATGTTTACAAAATGGCAATGAGAACATTAATGACTGAAAAAATACGATATGTCCCTAGTGCGACAGAGACGATACAAAGTATTAGGGGTTTAGCGCATGAAAAGAATAAAGGATTAAAAAGTTCAGACAAGATGGAATTAGAAGGCATGATCTTCTGTCAAATTCTTTTTTTATTCTGATGAATAGATTTACTAGTTTAATTAAATATTTTGGAATATAAAATACAAGCCAGTACTTTTGCAATTAAAAAAAAAAGTTCTTAAAAACAAAAGAAAATATAGCTGGCCATTTTTGGAAGTTAGTTTTTTAAAAATAAAAATATATTTTTTGTTTAATAAACTGGTTATTGATTTAATTGTAATATATATAAACAAAAAGATGACAAGTAATCTCCTTCTCATTGTATACTTATTGTTAATATTTATAAATTTGAGATGGTCTAATAACTTTACATTGTCTATAGGCCATTCATGTTGCTTAATTTAAATTCTAAATTTTTCATGTAGCACAATATTTGGGCAATCAGCAGAACACTAGATGTTTGGGTAATTATTTGGTGAAAGGCCTATACAAGGCATTTCCAGACTTGGCACCTGCTTCCAGTGAACCAGTTATATCAGTGCCAGAAATATATGGACCAATTCTCCTTGACGAGTCTTGCAGGTACTTCATTTTACATAGTTATCTTTTTAAAAGAGACTCATCTAATATACCTCATCTTATTCTATAATTTAATTATAATTTAATAAAAAGGATTAACAAAAACAAATGGGAAATTAAAAAATAATAATTTGAAGTTTGATTAAATATTTTGCTCAGAATAGGTTTTCTTTTAATTTATTTGCATACATCTTGGTTTGTTTTACAGCAGACAGCTTTTCTTAATATACTAATTTTGGAAAAGATCATAGTCAGATTATTTATAAGTCAGGATCAATGCAGGCCTGAAATTGAGAAAACTTGCAAAAATCAGGAAATTTTAGTACTTCAGGAAAAGTTTGTAAAGTTATTTATTTCTTATCATGAGCAGCCAGATTTATAATTAATGGAATATCAAAGATGCTACAGTACTTGTTTAAAATTGATTGATTACAATTGAACAAGCAATCTTAATAACATAGATTTGTGGAAAGATTGATCTTTTTTGGCATGAAGCACACACAATTTACCAAAAGATGTTATATTTTTTTTCATAACAAATAATTTTCAGACACCTGCTTATCAAGAAATGAAACGTCTTTCCTTTGTTCATTATTCAACATGAGATCCAGAATATAAAGTTCATTATTATTATGGACATATTTTATTTTTGCTTTCTTTGGATTGGCTTTGCATCATAGTTTATAGAATATGTAATAGATGGCTATTTGATTATATTTTTGAGTTGAATAATTTTGAGATATTTAAGGATAAATTTTTTTTATTGATCATTATGTCAGATTGTTAATTAATAATAATAAATTAATAATTAATTCCTTTAAGTTAATTGCATATTAATTTTGTGACCAAAACGAAATACCATCCCATATCCTTGGATCGATATCATTATTGAATCTTATCATAGCAAATAAGAAATTTTTATTTGTTGAAAAATTTCTATATTTATTACAATTTTACAAGTTCCTCATTATTAATTTATTTGTGTCATCAAAATATTGTTCATATTTGTTTCCTTTTAATCTTTTCACTCATATTATTTACAGATTTTATTTGCAGTATCTTAAATCATGTATTCCAAGCAAGTGAAATTTCTGTGAAAAGCTGCTTTGTCATTTATTATACTTCCAAAATTTCATTTGGAAATAACCTATAGCAATGTAGAATCCACATTAAATAAAGTCTGTTTCTTTGTGATTTACATAACAAAGACAGATTCATATGTTAGTAAAGCCTTTTCTTAGTCTTTAGAGTAACTAAATTCAAAATGGCACTTCATTGTTATTCATAAGAAAAAAATTTATGTGCAATATTACATGACAAATATGTTTGCAGGTTTCTCGTTCTAGTCAGTAGCGGCGTTTACAAACGTCTCCAGGAGATCCGGGGCAACAGAGAGCAGACAAATCGACAGATCGCCCAAATAATCGTTGAGAACTTTCGGAAACAACCAAACTTCACCGATGTCAGCCGAGCAGTTCTACAAGAAATAGTAGACGAATATGGAAATCACTTTTCTAAACGACAGATGGATATAAAATATGATGAAAATATGACTCTGTTAATAAGAAATTTTAACTTTCCCGTTCAGAACTTGCCTATCAAAATGATTACGCCTAAAACGGTGGATTCGAAGCCGGAAGAGCAAGTGAGTAAACCCAGCGAGAAACCAGCTAGGCCGCAGAGTGTTTCTGTGAGGTTTAACCCTGTGGTTCAGAGTAAATCTAACACATTTATCTACGAAATGTCAGATGCGGATAGCTATACTCCTGCTACAAATACAAGTGAAAACATAAGGACGCAATCATCGATAGATTCAAATAATAGGAGTATGAATTCAGATTGTAGTTCAGATATTTACCCACCCGGCAAGTTGTATGATAGAAATAGGAAGATCAAATCCTATGTTGACTTTTCGGCGTTTTATGATAATGTGGAAGCTGCCAAGAGACAGGGTTCTTTGCCATCGTTTATTAATTTTGATGTGTGACTATTTAGTTGTAAATTTTGCCATGATGAGATTGTTAAGTAATTAAATTATATTAAATTATTGATGTAGTGTTATTAAACATTTTATCAAAAGCTTTATAAAACTTCTGAACTCTCTCTGTAGACCATCAGTCACTGCCTTGTAGTTTTGCAACTGAGATTGTATTTCACTGTCCCATAGTTTATTTCAAGAGAAAGTTTTAGATATACAATTTTTGCATTAGTTATATAAAATTTTGGAAAATAGGTATCATTTCCTTTAGAACACTTTTTTTTCATACTTAGTAAAAATGTTTCTTTATTCTAGATACAAAACCGTGCAGGCGTATTAGAGCTTCATTTTGGGTAACAATATAGTTTTTAAAATATATTGTATTGTTGACTTAGATATAGCTGACATCGTAAGTTTTTAAATATGTGAAGCTGTCTTTACAAATAAACTACGGAAGAGTGAAACACATGAAGTATATATTCGAAGTTCATTTTGTAATTTAACACATCTTTTTGTAATTTAACCTTCATTATTATTTATAAAGTATAACTAATATGTAAATTATATTCATAATAGTAAGTTATTTTCATAAAGTATAACTAAAACTCGTACTTTTCTTTTCATGCAAGAAAAAATTTGTTGATTTGTTTGATGGCAGTTTTGATCTACCATATTTGAAATATTAAATTATAATATTTGAAATCAATCAAAGTATTTAAAATTTTAGATCCTAAAGACAATTCAAAAATGACTTATACTATTTATATGCATGACTATGTTTTATACTATTTATATACATGACTTTCAACTTAGATTATTTAGAATGGGCATTTCTCTGAAAGAATTCTAGAATTTTGTTAAAATGGTATCCCTATAAGGTAATGCGGACAATATTTACAATCATGTTTTGGTTGTGTAATTATTTAGATTATTTGGTTTAGAATATAACCAATAAGAGTTGGTTATACTCTATATTTGGTTATTCTCATGATTCAGTTGTTACTAGTAAGAGATGCAATTTTTATAAGGGATTTAATTCAGTGAGTAATTACAGTTTATAAAGAAAATATTTTCCCTTTGACCAACATGTGTTATAAATTTTCATTTTGATGAAAGTTTTCTTTAGTAGTTCCATGCTAAATTGCTAATTTTATATCTTTTATATTTAATTTTTTGCCGATTTTGGCAATCTCATTAATATTTACATAAAGGTGGTTTTCACGAAACAGAGAAACATTTAACATTCATATATAAATTATAGGGAATACGCAAGATGCTATCAGTGCCATATGGTTATAAATTAACCTTTTAAGCCCCATAATCAGATTAATCTGACAAAGTTCTAAGCCCCAATGACGTATTTATACGACAGAAATTATCTTCATTTAATTTCAAGTTAATGCAAATAACTGCACACATAAAGTTTAATAGTGTGTTAAGAATATTATACATACATAAAAAAACATTGACTGATTGCATATGAAATATTTAACATTCATATATAGATTGTAGGGAAAATGCAAGATGTTATCAGTGCTATGAAGTGATAAAAGTCATGATCTATTGGTTACACTGCTGTAATTTCTTCATGTTTCAGAATTTTGCAATCAATGAACATTTTTTGTAATGCCTGAATATGGAGTAGTGTGTTGTTTGAAAGCATTTTAGTAATTCATAAAATCAATACAGAGTCTTAAGTTTGTCTAAAATCAAATCAGATACTCCTCGTCACATAACCTCTACGTTCAATGTTGTTTATTATTTCTTTTTTTAGATAAATGACTGCACCAATATTGACAAACTTGTTACCAAAAGGTCTTATTTCTGTCGATATATGTTTCTTGCATAGTGGCTATAATTACTTGTCTATATGCTGTCACTGTCGTTTGTATCATATGGCTTGACCTTATAGTGACGAAAATTAAAGTCATCATTGAGTAAAGTAGCAATAAGCTTAGTATTTTACATTCATTAACGTGTATATAGAAAAGGGTATCTATGCTGGCAAATAGTTTCATGATTGAAATTTCTATGCCTCATCTGTTTTTCATTTTCTTAGCTTCTTTTGTCTCCACTGATAATGAGGGCAGGTGTCTACTTAATGGGGGCTACAGTAATCTACTTAATGAGGGCTACAGTAATCCACTTAATGAGGCCTACAGTAATCTACTTAATAAGGGCTGCAGTAATATACTTGATGAGGGCTACAGTAATATATTTAATAATGGCTAGAGCAATTTACTTAATGAGGGCCACACTAATCTACTTAATGAGGCCTACAATAATATACTTAATGAGGGCTACAGTAATATACTTGATGAGGGCTACAGTAATATATTTAATGATGGCTATAGTAATCTACTTAATGAGGGCTACAGTAATCTACTTAATGAGGCCTACAATAATCTACTTAATGAGGGCTGCAGTAATATACTTGATGAGGGCTATAGTAATATATTTAATAATGGCTACAGTAATTTACTTAATGAGGGCTACACTAATCTACTTAATGAGGCCTACAGTAATCTACTTAATGAGGGCTACAGTTATTTACTTAACGAGGACTACAGTAATCTACTTAACAAGGGCTACAATAATCTACTTAATGAGGGCTACAGTAATATGTTTAATGAGGGCTACATTAATCTACTTAATGAGGGCTAGAGTAATCTGTTTAAGACTAACGACTGTTTGTTTCCATATATGAGAATGATGAATATTTTTGGTACATTTATTAAAGAGCATTTTCAATATATTTTCTTTGATGGAGTTTTATAGTACTGGATAATGGACATAACAAAACAAGATGGAAAAGAAAAGGGAGAGTTTGTTCAACTACACAAAATTATGGAGGTCTAATCTCCATTCATTCAAAGCACCTAAAACAAAACACGACAGGAGTCTTGTCCATCTTGTCTTATAATAGAATGAAGACTCGCTTGAAATAGCACTTATGAAATCAAAGCTGCTTTGATTGCAAAGAAAACCAACAAGGCCCTAGAAAATGGTATTCGCAGTGAGCTTTTCAGATTTGCAGCCAGCAGATATTAAACTATACTGTTTAATGAATACCTCTTATAAGCATATCACTAGATGATTGGAATAACATTGCCCTAAAGTAGGGATGGCGAACCAATGGCACAATGCCATCAATGGCATGCGGCACAATATTTTGGGCACGTCACCGATCACGAAATCCATTATGCACCAAGGAAAAAAGGGTCAAGTAGATATTTATGATCAGCGAACGCGAGTGATCCTACACTACGGAGTGCTTGGGTGTGGTGTGCGGGGTGGGGGCGGTGGGAGGCGGGAAGCTTGCCCTGCGCTCTTTTGTTTTAGTACTAATATACATATCCTGGGTTGCAATATGACGCATTATCCAACCTTTTTAGGCGTAGGCCTTTGTTATCATTGTGTAGTTTACTAGTTTACGGTTTTAGTTGTAAAAATCTTATTTTTATATTTTCTCACGATATATTTATTTTAGGTCCCGTTAAGGATCTGTACTGTTAATTTTAATTTTAATGTTTATTGCACAATATCTTTGTACAAACTACGGGTGCCGCGTGTTATAAAATGCACTGTTGAATCACCGCACATAACTGTTATTTAATATTACTACTTCAGCAAAAAAACAAAAAGTGCAAGATAGTAAGAGTATCAGAGAATTTCAAACTTGGTGGACTGAGAAATACGGCATGATTAATAAAGGTGACAAAGCGTTGTGTGTTTTATGTTCTGGAATAGTGGTATGTAGAACATCGTCTGTTAAACGACATTTTGAAACAAATCACAAATCCGTTAATCAAAAAAGCGAAGCAGAGCAAAAGGAATTAATTGCAAATGCATTGAAAAACAGAAATAAACAGTCAACATCTATGATTAAATATGTTGGCAAAAATTGTCATACCGGCAAGTTACGCGGCTGCAAATGTCATTGCTCAGCATAGTAAACCTTTTCAAGAGGGTGAGTTTTTGAAGGAAGCCTGGTTAGCATGCGCGCCCTCTCTTTTTGATGATTTTGATAATATAGATAAGATAATTCAGCGCATCAAGGATACTCCTCTGTCAAGAAACACAATAAAAGAATCTTAAAATTGGCCAAAAATGTAACAGGTCAACAAAAAAATGACATTAACTCTGCTTCTTTTATATCGCTGTTTTTGCTCGATATTGCATAGGAAACGTCATTAAGGAAGAATTAATTGTGATAAAATTGTTGCTAACAACTACAAAGGGCACAGATATTTGTACGGCAGTTAAAAATTCACTTGCTGAAAAAGAAATTGATTTAAAAAAAAATTATTTCTGTAACAACTGATGGTGCTCCAAGTATGGTGGGTAAAAAAAAATGATTTCATAAGTATATTTCAAACTGACTTCGGACATTCGATTCTTGAATTCCACTGCATCATTCACCAGCAAGCCTTGTGTGCTAAGAGTGGTTTAACATCTCTTGATAAAGTAATGGCGGTAGTTACAAAAATAGTTAACCTGATCTCGTCGCAGGTTTTAAAGAAGAGAAAGTTCGATGCTTTGTTGGATGAAGTCAACTCGGTGTACAATGGCTTACTGATGTATAATAATGTTCGCTGGTTGAGTCACGGAAACGTACTTGAAAGATTTGTTGATTGCTTGGAAGAAATCAGACTGTTTCTGCAAAATGAGGGAAAAATTGAACAATACCCACAGTTGTTGGATGTTTGTGGCTTTCAAAATTGATGTTTTTTACAGACATATGCCAACATTTAAATACGTTAAACGTGAAGCTTCAAGGCACAAACAAAACAATTATTGTCATGATAGATCTCATTCGCACTTTCGAGGCTAAACTGCAAGTTTTCAGGAACGATATTATCACAAGAAACTACAAGTATTTTCCAAAATTGAAAAATATATCAATGATTTAAATATACACGAAACACCAGAAAAAGAAAAAGTTACTGAAGAATTTATTTCTGTGATTGATACTTCAGTCAAGGAATTTTCAGTGAGATTTTTCCAGTTCAAAGAATTATTATAATTATATGACGTTATTTGATAAAATATAATTATATGACGTTATTTTATAAAATGAACTTGTCTCAATTCGATTGGTTGGAAATTGAAGAATTTGAAATGCAGCTGATTGATTTCCAATCTAGTTCAATATGGATTCAAAAATTTATTGAGGCAAGGAAAGAGTTGGAATTAATTGAAACAGAAAGATTGACAAGTAATATATGTGAAAATGTTAATAACAAAATTTTGGAAACATGGAATGCGTTACCAGACACATTTAACTGTTTGAAGAAGCTGGCTCATGCTATTTTAACAATATTTTCATCTACCTATGCCTGCGAGTCATTATTTTCAGAGATGAATAACATTAAAGACTATTAGAAACCGTTTGACAGATGAATCCAGTTCAGTATGCATTCTGCTAAAAGTAACATCTTACAACCCTAATATAAGTTATTTGTCATCTAATCTGCAACAATAGAAGTCACATTCATTTTAAATTACGCATGTAAGTGAAACATTGCAAAATTTAGCTTTTTTGTAGTAAATAAAGAATTTTGGTTTGATAGTATTTATTATTATTATTTTTTCAATAATCACAAAGTCAAAATTATTTGATGGCACGTCTATGACCTCATTAAACATTTCCTGAGAAAAAATGGCACGTTGATGCAAAAAGGTTCGCCATCCCTGCCCTAAAGGAACACTCAGATAAATATATGCATTTCTACCTCATATTATTATTTTATTTCTGTACTTTAATGTATCTAATCAATACATATGGCGGACTTATTGCTATAAGAGCAATCTCTTAAAGCTAACCAGAACACCAGTCCAGCCCCGCTCGAGTCCAGCGGCCAGGAATCGAACCCGGGTCCCCATGGTGCGCCTTGCAGTCAAAGACCGTATGCCTTGTGATCCTTGTGATCAACGCAAGACATCACGGTGACCACTATTATCAAGGTTATCATAAACTGACAGCACAGTTGAACAATGTTCAGCCAGTAAAGCAGGTTGGATTTAATTGATTTGGTATCAATGGACATATTGTCAGGCAACTGATCCAAAAAGTAGCAGGATAGTAACCGTTATATGGTAATATCACACTTGTTTATCACTTTTCCACACCCCTTTATCGATTTTGAAAATGCTTTCAGTAGACCGAAGGTCCGATGATACTCAGGTAGTAGCTGTAAACACACGAGTTGCAAGAATACCAGCAGAAGCAGGCGGAAAGATTTAACCACCCCGGCTTATGCTTAATATTGGATTGGGCATCAGCAATGATGATGAATGTCAGTAGGGTATAAATGAAAACTCCGTACATAAAAAATCAAAATGCAAGCAAAACAAAGGTAAAAGTTTTTTATTTTTTATGAAAATAATAAACTTTTACCTTTGTTTTGCTTGCATTTTGATTATATATGCATGTGATGCATATAAGTGTAATCATAGTCAGCGATTATTGCAATATTTACATTTTACACACACACAATTATTATTGAACTCAAATGTTAGATCACATACATAAAAAATAATCACTATTTTCAGCTAGTTTTGTTTATAAATTACTATGACTTTATCTGGTCTTTGCTAAGAGTTAACAGAAACAGTAGATATTTCTATTTTAGTATGTCAGTTAATATGAAGTGTAACCGAGGTGCGGTCTATTATGCTGTTCCAATGTCAAAATATCATTCCTATTTATAATCTATGAGGAATACGAGTTTTGTAATGTTTTCATGTAATATTTTAAACAGAATAAATACGATTGGTCTTAGTGGCATTTTATTTATATTTCAACATATCGTTATTCAAATTTTAACTTTTTTATTTCACATAGTATGGCCAACACAGATAAGAATATAAATGCAAAATGACAACAAATATCGATACAAATTTCAAATCAAAGGGAAATTTGGTGTTAAATTTTAAAGTCAAAGTTCAAATTAACATTGCAATTTTTAACAGATTTACCATAATTTTTTTTTAGTTTATACATTTTTTATTAGAGTAGAATGCTGAAATATTCATTATGGTCAGTCATGCAGTTGGGTAGATACAGGTAAATATAAACTGAATGTAAAAAGCATGATTGGAAAAAACAGGAATTGCTTCAAGATTACATTTTTTAGTCCGAGCTAGTAAAAAAATTAAAAAAGATAGAGCATCATCATGAACTCACGGATGTGGTCAAACTTCTTTAGCGGTTTATGTCAGTTAATAATTTGTAACAATCATTAGTTACTAAGAAGTATATTCCTAGTTTTTTCTGTTTCAAACTATATTTTCACTAATTTATAGTATATGCTTAACAAATTATTCACTGGATGCTATTTAACCGTTTTAGTGCCATGGTTTTTTACTCATATATACTTAAAAATGCCAAAGAAATCTTTTGTTTTTGGTGTTATTTACCCTTGTCTGGAAAAAAACTGTATCTCTTCCAAAAATTATCCAATTTTAATAATATTTTCGGTGCTTTCTTAATAAAAACTTGTACAAGGATAATAAAATACATAGAAAATTATGGAAATATATATTGTGAACAAAAACTGAAATCAAGGTCACATCGTATTTTCGCAGTTCAGTACATCCTCCGTATCAGCAAAATAATTGTTATCGTCACTATTATCTCAAAGTGTGCATTACGCCCAATTGTGAGCGCACCACAATGTCACTTTCTTCACAACTTGAAAAACGATCATTTTCATTCGAATTATTTTCGTATTCCAACATTATGGGTTAAAAATTTTCTTTTCCTGGATCCTTTTTATATTGTAATTACAAATAATATTATAATTTGAACTTTATGTAACACGTAGAAAGATAAAAAATTAGCGATGCATGCGAGCGAACTCCCCTATCGCACGCTAACCAGCAACTGATTCCATCGCACTCGTGGCAAGTTTAATTAGTATGCGCACGTCGTCGGCACTCAAACGGTTAATAAATGGTAATATCACACTTGTTTATCATTTTTGCATTACATTGTACCAAAACTTAATGCAGGACTAAAAGAAAACTGGTGGGGAACTGCCGATTCATCAACAGATTAGGGTTTGAATAAACATTTTCGCATTCTCAGCTACTAATGTTGTTAGCGGTCAGCCGCTACGCAATTTTTACATGATAAAATGACTGAGAACGTTACTAAAGAAGTTTCACTTCAAAAATCATTAGAAATATTTATTTACGTATTTCAATTGATTTTTTCCATTTAACTCGTAGAATATTAGGGGCTTGTTTTTGGTTCACAAATGTTTTTGATTCTATGATTTGTCTTTTTTAGATATACATATGATCGATCATTTGTTAACAACGTAAGAAGATATATATATGCATTTTAATAAACAGACAATTTATACATACCATAGATGTTGAGTATTGTACCCCTCAAAAGCATTTTAAGAAAACACAAAATTAGTAATTATAATATTTATTACATATATATATTGTTCCATAAAAAGACGAAGTGTTTAGCAAATAATAATAAAATAAACTATGGAATATCATTCCCAATACAATATTATCTCTAGACGGGTTTATAATCCAATTTGCTCTCCAGTTTCTTATTATCGGCTACCTTGCGGACAGCCTTCATTAAGTCCTCCTGCAAGGGAAATTGTAATAATTTATCAGTATTTATATTACTACACCTCTATATAATAATAAAAATAATTTTGAAACAGATATTTTCAGGATATAAAAAAGCAAACAATTCAGAAATTGATAATCGGGAAAGTGTTAAAAATAAAATATAATTTGTAACCATAATAAAAACAAAGGAGCTACCTTCATAAATGCCTATATTATATTTTTATTATATCAAGAATTGGGTATTTGACTAAATTTTTTTTATTTCATTAATGATAATTTCAAGGTACAAGCTGATGAAGAGTGAAAAATGTTTTTAATAATCTTAAAAATTGACAGAGTTATAAAAGTTTAAATTTAATCTTTAGACAAGAACGAGAATACTGTGTTGTGAGATCATTTTTAATATTGCACATTATATTCTACAAGAGGAAAAGAGACAGGGATATACCCAACCCTATCCGTATCTTCAAAATTTAGAAGCCTATAACTGGCGTATTTTTCAATCAATTTTTGAATTTTTTTCAAGACTGGTTTTTAATTAACTTATATTTCACAATATTGTACGAAAAATATCAAAATTTAGAATGAGTCAACAAACATATTGTTAAATAGGAAATAAAATTATTGATGTAAACAGAATGAAGTACATAATAACTTTTTACAAATGATTATAAAAAATTATCTATACCGATTACTTATTTAATTTGTAGCCATTGCCTAAATTAAATAAATTTAAACTGTTAAGTGACATTGACATTCATTCTTTATCTTTATCATTCCATCGTCAACTTGAACATTTTTTTCTCTCTTTTTGAGTTGTGTATGGCTTTTTCTGACTATTCTGGGTCTGAAGTTTCGTTGATTAGTAGATTAGAGTTTTGCTTTGTAATTTAATGAACAGATTTTGACTGTTTTTCTGTTTATTGTTTTATTCTCTTAGATAACTTCAGACTAACATACTTCACATTAAGTTATATAGGAGATAAGCATTGGTAATTAATATGCCTTCGACATAAACCTCAATTTACTCCAATGATTTTAAACTTTTACATGATATATACTTATTTTTGAGTTCCCAACATATGTTTTTAAATTTTTTACTCTGCTTCAATCTTTAGATTACATTAAGCTTACTTCCATACACATTATGACTAAAGTTCTTTGTTTTAGGTTTTATACTTCTTTGAATGTTTTTTTTCCAGGATACCTCTTGAAACTATCTAACTTAAAATTATGAAAAAAATATTTTAGAAACTGTTAGCTAAAAGTAACCTACCTGTACTTTCAAACAATACTCCACAATATACATGGATTTTCAAAAAAAAATTTTCGATTACTTAATTTGCCTTCCCTAAAATTTCCACATAAATATTTTTGATTGTTAACTATTGATATACCTATATGCAGTTTAATACAATTTATCACTTTATTTCAAGTTTCTACATGAAGCAGTTTCTGAGCAAAATGGCTGTAACAAATATCTGAGTGACTTATAAGGGTTGTTTTTACTATTGAATTAATGGACCCTAAAAAACTATAGATTTTGCTAATTAATTGGGCTGAATGTTTATTTATTTTGGTTTAGTTCTGCATTTTTTATAATTATTAAAGTGGTGTCTTTTTAAACTAGGGCTAAGTATTCTATCAGCAACATAGTATATAGTTATTAAATTGGTGTCTTCCTATACCATGGCTAAGTATTCTATTAGCAACATGTAAAGACATCGCATTCGCATGACTCATTTCCTGTGTTTAATCTTTTGTCTGTTCTTTTTTTATTTCCTTTTCAACAATCATCACTTTATTCAAGGAATTCATTGAATATCTCTGTTTCATTGAATATCTCTGTAACACAATTAGATGTTGTCAACTTTCTTTAACTAAATTACAAATCAATGAACTTTCAATTTACCTGTACAATGTACTCGCGCTCAGCACGTATAGCAAAGAGGCCAGCCTCTGTGCAGACATTGCGGAGATCAGCGCCGTTGAATGCATCCGACAGTTTTACAACCGCTTCGTAGTCCATCTCGCCGTGCTTGGCTATGGGGCCTGCATGGATCTTGAGAATTTCCAACCTAGCAATGAATAATTTAAAAGAAATTTAAAAATAATTGTAAACATCTATCCAAAATATAGTAGAAACAAAGAAGGGAATAAAATAACCTCAAGGGAATATTTATAAATATTACAACAGTAGAAAATATTTGTTTTACAGCACCAATTTTCCATTACTCACCTCGCCTGCTCATTGGGCAGTGGTATCTCAATCTTTCTGTCTAGACGACCTGGCCTGAGTAAAGCGGGGTCAAGTGTGTCGGGACGGTTCGTGGCCATTATCATCTTCACTTGGCCCAGCGAGTCGAAGCCATCCATCTAAATAAAGTGATATTTAAAAATTATGATGTAATAAAATATTTTTCAATAAAACGTAAAATAAATAATGACCATTATAGTATTTTTCGTATTTGGTATGCTTAAACAAATCAATAAATTCAAGGGCCATATTATAAAATATAATATTCTTGAATTTATCTTTCTTTTCTGTTTGTGTTAATCAACGAGGTATGACGGTCTTGTCAGCTCATTTATTGGAGATGCCATTGATAATAATTTATATTTGACTCATGAGGGTAGCTTAGAGGGGAAGTGAAGTTAGCGAGGAGTGGAATGTGATCTCGAGTTTTTACTCTCTCATTTTTTATACACGCCATAATTTGTATAAGTGATAAAAAATTATTTTTGCTGCCCACCGAGAAAGTAATTTTGGTTTCTCCATTAGAGGGAGGTTTGTAGCTCAATGGAACTACATTAATGCATATAAAAGAGTATAGTATAGTAAAAAAGATTTGAATTATAGAGTCCGGTGTATTTATAGTTTGTTATAATCTATGATAATACATTGCATTTAATAACAGGTATAAATAGGTGATTTGATATGTGAGGTGATCTTCCTGCTCTTCTATCATTTCAAACGAGTACTGAACCTATTGTAAAATATCCTCCAATAGGAATAGCTTTTCAAATATATGTGTCCTTTACATCTTATAAATACCTCCGAAGCTTATGACTTTTGTCCACTATAGCATGATTTTCTAAGGACTTCGTCTTTTGACGAGCAATTAACTCGTAAACAAACCTACTTTTCAGCAAATAAGATTTATAGTTCCAAATTGTTTAAAAAGGCTGTGCACTGGTATTTATAATTTGTCCGATCATTCTGCTTTTGTAATAATTTGATATTAATATACTTGCGATCAATAATGGTTATATATAAATAAATATTTCATAATGGTAAAAACTATGTTAATTTCTTCTTATTTTTTTTGGTCAATTATATTGTTTTTAATTATTTATTTGAGAGGTTATAAAATAGAATATACACGAAAGTGGAGGTTAAGGGCTGACGCTATAATAAAGGAAATATCATAGTTAACTAATTTAGGTAAACACATTTGCTATAAACTTATATTCAATGTCAAGGAAAATTGTCAATATTAGAAAAAAAACAGGCTAAATAGAATGAAAGTGGCATTAATAATATTTTTAAATATTTATCCATAAGCCAAACACTATTTAGTGTATAAGTTTGCACAACATTCAATAAAGACCTGGATTTTGATGTTTGAAACTAAATTATACACATTTAATTTGTTACTGGTACCATAGACAAATGTTTTGGTTCCATGAAGAAATACAACATACTAATATATAATATCTGTACACTGTCTGTGTTTATCAAATAGACTATTATTAAAACTTGTTTGTTGTAACTGTGCGGACTTATTGAACGCGTTTCCATGTGTGCATGTTTCAAGTCCTATTTCAGCACATCGGTTTCTTCCATAGACATATTGTTAACAAAAGAAGCACACGGAACTAGCTTGTGTAACATTTAACAGTGATAACTGTTCAAAGGCATCATGTGACATTGGGAGTCATCTGCGCATTCTTCGAGTCATTACCTGGTTCAAAAGTTCCATTAAAGTTCTCTGAATTTCTCTGTCGGCCGATGTGCCCTCTGAGAAGCGACGGCCACCTGTTAAAACATAATTTAATAAATTTATTGATCATATTTTGGCTAAGTAGTAGTATGGAGATATTTGGAAACGTCCGAGGATCTACAAGAGTGGGCAGAGATTTAGTTCAATTTCCCTCCCGTTTTTTTCAATAGTAAGTTTAGAAAAAATTTTGTTTCCAAAATTATCTCTCTGTAAAATGTCTTTTTATTTCGTAGTAAGTTTTTTGCTGAAAAAAAATTATTCCAATGATCAAGAATCGTACTATGCATAAAAGTATTAAATGTCTAATTAACAAATTGGGAAAACGTTAGAATACTGTAAAACATCTGAAATTATCAATGTGATAACACTTTTACGTTTTGGTTGAGTAATCATTTGATTATTTTAAATACAGTACATAGTGCATTGAATAAATCTGTATACGTATCCAAAGAAATCAACTTTCATATTTGTGTTCAGCTTATTTTAATAAGACTGGCTAGAAACACCGTTAATATAATTTTTAGAAATAACTATCTACCCACCGATAGCATCAATTTCGTCCATGAATATGATGCAAGGTTGGTGGTCTCGGGCATAGTTGAACATCTCACGGATGAGACGTGCACTCTCTCCGATGTATTTATCCACAATAGCACTTGATACTACCTGTTAAAAACAAGTATACATTAACATGCTAATATTTGCTGATAGCTTCTTTTGTGAACATTACACTTTAGGAGTTTACTATTAAAGCATTGTTATGTTTCTTAAAATTGCCTTTAAAACATCCTACACATGTTTTTTTCCAAATTAGCCCTTGCTGAAAGTATTCTCATGTGACAGATGTGCGACATTAGTATTATTTGTACAAAATGAAAACAAATACATGATATTAAAACATTATTATGGATATGATTCTCAAAAAATGCAATGTTGTAAGAAGTGATGTCTCAGGATTAAATAGGATCTAATCAGAATTTCTAACTTTCGCTGTTACAAACAGTATGTTATTATAGCTACTTTCTACTGTATACATATAGTATATATGGTTTGTATCGCCACTTCAATTCATAATATTGCATGATGAGTAGGTTCCAATATGCCTATTTTTTTTAAATCATACCACTTTTTTTCTGAAATTTAAAAATTTTCAAGTATGTCTTTTATTTTGATAAACGTAAGAAATGTGGCAATATTGCATAAATATCCTTCTCGAATGATGGTGAATTATACTTTTCTAACTATACCTTTCATTTACATAATTTTTTTCCAAAAAAGGTTATAAAAAAGAAAAGAATAAAAGATAATACAATTTAATTTTATTTCAAGGTCAATGTTGTTTACAATTCGTAAATAAAATTATTGCCCTTCGAAAATCTTTAACGTCCATAATTCGCTTAAATATCTAGGATTATAAAAAAATACTATCATCGATTTTTAAAATAAAATTATTTGAATAACTATTAATACGATATTGTTTTAATTGCCATTTAGATAAATTATTATTAGCTTCTTAGTAATATAATTTTAGTTACGATTTCGAAATAAATCTACACAGTTTATTTATTATTTAATATGGCAACATTTACAAACATCGTTTTGAATTGATCAGAAAGTTTGAATTACGTCTGTGTTCTTTCTGTCTTTTTGAAGAGATATTTATTGTTTTTAAAATGTGGATCCTTATTGTTTGTAAAATGTGGATTTGTGCATATCAGTGATTTTTGTTAAATTTTGGTAATTTTGAGTGAGTGGAAATAGTGAATTATAGTGTGAGCAAATATCTGGACGTGATTTTAGTGCATGTCAAATGCAATTATAATACTGGCGATGTCCTTAACATGAAATTTAGGTACGAGCGGAAATACATTCTAAAACAATATAATTTGCATTATAATTATTGCGTATGCGTGCAAAAACTAACATTCAAACACTACGGATGTTATGAAACACCAAGCAATAGCGGATTTAGAAAATGAATAAAGGAAAAAAAGAATTAAGCACACATCTTTTTATGTTATTCCGCTAATTGACTAGTTATTGCTATTGTAATATTTAAGTGAAGTATGTCGAGTTAATTAAGAATGAAAATTAAGCTTTGTTTTCTAGTTTTTTTTCAAAAGGTAAGTGACAATTACTTAGTTTGACATTTGACAGTTTAAATTATGTTATAAGTTGTAAAATTTACAATTGGGTCTGTTTGCACAGACTGCTAATTTACAAATAATTATAATTTCATACAAAGTTTAAACTTTAATTATTTTATAAACTAGGCGACCAATTTAAAAAAATAACATTTTGCCATATTACACATGATTCATTGAACAAGTGGTTGAAGTGGCGGTATTTAGTAACAATACGTACTGTATATCTACATTTAATTTTTTTCTAATTTTTGAGTATGGATACATGTCACTTTGTGTGTGAACTAAGCGTGAAACTTTAAAAATGGAAATAAAATAAACTCCATTAACCACTTTAGAAACAATTCAATGTTAAACAAATTCAAACTTAGAATTGAACATAATTCCATCTGGTTTGTACGTTATATTCTGAACTATCAGTTTTTTTATATTACTTTTAATTTATAGGACAAAGAATACAATATCAAGATGCTATACATTTTAAGGCAAGCATTTAACATTACAATTGTATCTAGGTATGAGGTCTGTTCAAAAAATAATGGATCTTTTTTAATTTTTTTATTTAACATTCAGCTTATTGGTGGTTGTCTCCTCCAAAAAACTCTTATTGTTTATTCATATACTTGTCCCGACAGGATTACCATGCAGTCCCGGATTTTGTCTTTTGGAATGCTGGTGACAAATTCTTCTTAACTTTATCAATGGTTTCGAAACAGAGTCTTTTAGTACCTAGGTTAATTTTAGGAACAAGAAAAAGTTGTAGGGAAATTGGTCTGGGGAGTAAGAAGGTCAGAGGACAGCCATTTTTGACACAAAACTCACAAATAGACAAGACTGCGTGGGCAGGCACACTGACATGGTGAAGGAACCATGATTTTTTTAACATTTTGACACAATCTTTTCGAAATGTGAACACATTGACGTAGTATTGACGGTTGATTGTTTATCATATTTGTTTGCAAACATTCAAAATGTACAACTTAAATTAAAAAATTTGAGTTCGAAGGTCTCCCTGGTCATCCTCGATGCACTGACAATTGCTTTTTAATCAAGTAAATTATTAGTTACACTGCTTAAAAGGACATCGCTCCAGTAAACTTGTTTCAAAAGTTTTAACATTTCTGTGAATGTTTTCCCAATTGACACATAAAATTCCATGTTGCTTGGTTGTTTACGTAAACCAAACACTGCGAAAATCACCACAAACTCCAAAACACACTGCCCTCAAATAGCAATAACTCTAAAACTAAATTATATGTAAACAATCTAAAAAAAAAGCTGTTTCCTCGGAAGACTGACAGATGTAATGATGCCAACCACAGGCCACTTGGATGATCTTCAAAAAGTTCAACTATTTTTTGAACAGTACTCTCATCTCTAATATTTATCATTATACTTCCTTTACCACCATTTCAGGAATCTTTCAGAGGTTTGTTTTTATACTACACACTTTCATGCTTTCCTTCAAATGTTTCTTTACAATGGACTTGTGTGTTAAGGTTGATTCGTGTGTATCTTGTTTTGATAACTTTGCATCTCTTAATATTATATTAATCTATAGAGTAAGATTCTCAAATGAATGACCAGTTCCGAATATGGTACATTTTAACAAGCACTTTAATTTGTTTATATATTATTTTCTATGAAACAGTTATCTTCTTAGTTTCGCATGCATTATACTAGTTAAAACTAACAAACCTTAAGGAAGTTAGCATCTAACTGTGATGCTACAGCCCTGGCCAACAGTGTCTTGCCAGTTCCAGGCGGCCCGTACAACAGACATCCTTTGGGTGGCGTTATACCAACGCGCACAAATAACTCCGGATTAAGCAGGGGTAATTCAATGACCTGTAATTAGTTTTTAGAAAGAAATGTACAAGTAGTCATTTAGCTAAACTAGAAATAAGGCTATATTAGTCACGTAAATAAATCTCATAACACTTTCTGTATAAAAACTAAATAAAAATTTACCGAATAAAAGGTAAAATTTTTTTGTTAAGTTGGTAGAACTTTCGCGAAGTACCAAATCGACCTTAAGCACGATTTGTCAATTAGTGTGTTTGCAGCAGCTGTTGTAATAGGCCGACCTCAAAGTTGCTCTGTGAAATTTATTATGATAAATTTCATAATAAATTTCGCAGTTTGCCTTAAATTTTGCATTTAAAATGAAATTCCTTGTGCAGAATTTTAAAAATGTTAATGAAGGCCTGTGCTGATCGTTTATGTTGCAAACACAGGCATACAAGTGGTACAAATCGTTCAAAGAGGAGCGTGAATGGTCACAAATTTGTCTCGTCTCAAATAGCCTTCTACATCTACCACTGACAATAACATTGAAATAATCAAACAATTAGTGCTTGAAAATTATTACTTATTTATCATTTCAGTATTAGAGAGGTGGTCCAAGAAATGAACATTAATAAAATTACTATTCATGGAATTTTAACCAATGTTTTGCGGATGAGACGTGTCACCGTAAAACTTAATTTCTTCCAAAAAGAGCATCGATTGAAGACATCAAATGGAATTTGCAGTGGGAATTTAAGGTCACAGTTCGTTCAACAAACATGGCCATATAAAGTTCATAGTAATACAATAATGAAGTGATAAATTTTTTCTAAAAAAAAACTTCATTAAATGAAGTTTTTTTTAGAAAAGAGGAGAAGGAGACCGGCGGCCGCCTTTTTTTTTTCTTTTAGTCATTTTTATTTTTGTAACAACTGGGCTATGCGGACGAATTTTCAAACTATAATTGGATGTGTTCTGGCATTAACCTATGTGAGTTCTATAATTAGTTGAATAAACATGCCTAGAAGCATTATAACTGGCAAGGATATATATTTCTACAAGGGAATGTTCTAATTTGTCTAGAATAAAGTAAGAATACTTTTCAACAATGTATTGATCCTACTGTACATTATTCAGTAGAAAAACATGTATATTGTTGGTGATATTGCGATACCATGTAACTAACGACTGCAATAAGGTGTAACTTCAACTTGGCTAACAATGAAAATTAGACCTTAAAGCATTTGTTAGTTATGCTGTATTGCAGTATCGATGACGGTATGTACCTCTCTTAATTCTCTTATTTGTTCTTGAAGTCCACCAATAGCAGCATAAGTGACATCACCGGGATCTTCATGACTCATGTTGTAAACTAAAGGATCGACCTAAAATAATCAAGTAATTATTTTAATAAATGACATGATTTTGAAAACATGTATTGGAATTACTCTTTCATAGCTTTGTTTCATTCATCTAAAGCATTAAACTTTCTGAAATTGTAACAAGCAGACACTGAAAATTTCACTGCGTAAAATAAACCCAATGAAATGAAGCATACCTCTCTGGGCAGATGTCGCATGATGGTGAGGGTAGTCATGTCTAAGGCGACCCTAGTTCCGCCCTTCAACTTGGATTTATCCAGTTGTCTTCGGCAGCCAACTACATATCGGGGGCCATTTGTCGCTTTCACAATAACTGGAAATAATTAATATGTGCCGATTTTAGGTACACAAACACAATGAAATTATGTTCAGATAGAATATAGAGCTAAAGTAAATGTTAGACATTTAAACATATCTATTATTTCAAATTAATTTTAGTTATCTTTTAATCAATGAATTGTTTTCTTTCTTCATTAAAGCAAAAATGCGAGTTCAGTGAATAACAGTATGTAGTCTTTTCTAATTAATTTATTTGTCACACATTTCGAGTTCCGAGTCAGACTGTACTTGGATAATTCATCAGAATAAAACTTTATATTTCTTTATTAATTTCAAAATCATTCAAAAATTTATTTTCAACAAATCTGATGTCAGTTTCATCTGGCTTAATTTTGATTTCTATAGGAAAATTACCTTTCTCCTGTTATACATTTTTCATCATTGGCTTTTAATACATTTCTCAAATAAATACTAGGAAATGTTTTATAAACACAAAATATTGGTGTATTCATCCAATTTTATTTTGTAATTCACTTCTGCCAATGAAGAATCCAGTCATCAAAACTAAACACTTTCTAGTATGATTCAAAATGTCTTCCATGAAATGGTGATTGAAGTTCGAAAAACACATTTTTAGCCATATTTAGCAAATACCAATTTCTTTGGTCAATAATTTAAGTACAACGGTGCGTTATTGTGGTGCAAAATTCAAGCACTGATCCTCCATGAATCTGACCTTGTCTGGTGAAAACTCTGTCTCAAACGTCTCGCAATGGCCAGATAACTACAGTTTACCTCATCGGATGAAATTCTAAGTGGACAAGACTACAATAGTCAAAGAAAATAGCCGCCACAACTTTAATTTTTGAGAACAATGAAGTTTCGACATGGTTTTTTAGGTTTCTGCTCGTTATAGAAGTGTAATTCTGAAGCTTATTGGCTGATATATACGTCAAACTAATAAACCCACATCTTGTAATCAGTTAAGATAAATTTCAAAATCTTAATTAGCTTGTTCGAGCTTATCTTCAGTGACCTGCTTGTTGTTCCCTTTTTGAAAAAATTGAGCCCTTCGGGTTCTTATACCCAAAAGATGAACTAAATTGACTAAAAATTAAATATAAATAGATTTGTGAAACTATGATAGTACAGCTTCCACCCGAATAAAGTTACAGATCATAACTAGTAACATGTAATACCTCAAAGATGTTGTTTGAACTATGCTTTAATTTTTTTTTAAATTTTATATAGATTATGAAAAATTGTTCACATCATCTTAATTGTTATCTTTAAACGAGTAGAATGTTGCATTTGATAATTGGGCTAAGATTAGTTTATAAATATCAGTGGAAATATGTAAAAATTTTATCAATAAAGAAAACATTGTATTGTTAACAGTTAAAATAACAGTGGCTCCATTTCACGTGATGTGAATAAATAAATTGTTATTATCAAGTGAAACTGGACAAGCATTATGCGTTTTACTTTTGTGCAACTTATGCTTACAACTAGGAAGGAATTTATTTCACATATGTATATATCTAAACTGGCTTAAATTGTTATATTTAAGCTTGAGTATCCTTATACTTTTCAAGTATCAAAATATTATCATAAATTAAAGATCATACATTAAAAAAAAACAACTTTGGCAAGAATAAAAGGAACATAGTTTCCTGACATTCAATATATTTCAAATCTTTTCAAAACATTGAAATAAATTAGCTGATAAGCAGGCCGAGGAAATATCTTATTGTGTGATTTTTTTATAAAAAATTAATTCCTAAGATATTTCCCAAACAAACTGCTTTTTCCAACCAACAACTTGATATAATTTTTTTAACAGAAATGTTGTTGTATATATCATTAAACACTGAATATGTAAATAGAAACGGAAATCGATAATATGAAAAAAAACAACCTACACACTTGAAATAAGTGAAAAGGATGAAGAAACGTTTTGAAGCTGTAGATTGTGGTAAAAACACTTCCCAAATGTTTTTTATTAAAATAAAGAGCGTTTATTTTTTTTAAATAAATATGTTGATTTTTATGTATATTCTTTCATTTAAAAAAATCCAGTCAACTTTATACTACTTTCAAACTTTAATAATATTTATTATATACGAGATATCTGCAAAATCAGTACAGATATTATCACAGGAAAAAGCAATAATGATCACGACATACTAAGAGACAAAAGATATTAAAAAATTTGTATCCTCATGCAGGAAAAAAATGTGTTTTAATAATATTTACTTACATTTTTCTTCTGTTAATTGTTTTAACACTTCTCCGACAATTTGACCAACGCTCTGTAAGGCTTTTAAGTCATTTTCACTTTTGTCATATTGTTTTGTCAAATCTTTGAGCTGCTCGCGCACTGAAAAATATAAAAGCAATGTTTCAATTTTTAAATGAAGCATTGTAATTACTCTCGATTTACAAAGACATCACTGGTTTTTAATCATTTTATTTTAATATTAGAAATTCTTTTTAATTATTCCTACGTAAATAGGTTATTGTGTAAAGCAGATCCCAGTTTCAACTTTCGATTAAAAGTCGAGGCATCCCTTTATTCTAGAACGCTGTTTCTAATAAAATTCAGAAACAAATATGATCAACTATACATAACAAAGGTTTTTTCACTATTTATACAAAGACATGTTTTAAAAGTTACTTAAAAACATTTATTCTTTCAATGCCGATGATGATGCATATTTTGATGTGTCGTTATGCCCAATTTTGAAAAGTAATAATAATAAATTAAAAAGCACATACTATCCTTCAATCGGGATTCGACCTCTTTATGTTCCATTAACTTTTTTCTATAATCTTGAAAAGATTTTTCCCTTACGGGATCCGCAGTTGTAGCTGTCGCCATTTTTGAACGATTGTTCAGCACTATTCATTCACTACTTCTGACGGGTAACCTAAAGCACAATAAACAAATTGTCTATGTCGCAGTTTTATTTTAAAATCGCAGACCTTTAGAGATAATAACTACTTGTGGTTATTTATGCATTTGGATCTGGCCGTTATTATTATGAATATTTTATAACTTTCAGGTAGTGCAAGGAAAATAAAGTTCCATAATTCCATATATTTATTTTATATTCAATATTTTTTCGATTAAAAATAATTAAAACATTTATTTATACTAATACAGGAATATAATATTTCTCCGAAATGCATTTTATTTTTAACTTTTGTTCAATAATAATAACTTTTGTAAAGTTTTAATTAATTTTTTGTGTGAAACTTAACAAACTTTTTATTTTAAAATTATTTTTGACCGTACAAATATTGATTATGAAATCAATATGGGTTACGAAAATATGTTGCAGTTTTATAATATATTATTTAAATCAAAAATATATTACAAAATCTTTATTTTGCTTTCAATTTATAAAAGTAATAAAATATTTGTGTTTATTGACGACATGGTTAAGTGAAAGCACATTTAAAAATATAATTTTAAATCTGCTTGAACTATATAATATTCATGGAGCATTAAAATTCTGTAATAGCGGTTTCCGTTAAATCTAAATTTAGTGATATTTTTTCTTTTAGAAAAAGTAGATCATTTTATTGTTGCAAGGTTACTGAGATATGAAATTTGTAGACTTTGATATTTTAGAATGATTAGGGCCATAAATTAAATCTAGGATTAGGTAGTAGTCTATAGAATAGAGACGAACAAAATGGACACTACGCCTACTTAGGAGCAATAATAAGCCTGGAGGTAACATGTAGAAACCAAAAGCACAATTTTCTCAAAGTCGTACTCATTCCGTCTTATGGCAGATTCATGTTTGAACTGCGTCCAGACTTGTGACTATGGAAAGTAAAAGACACGTTTACTATATATTTTCCAAATATGATGCATTTCTTAGTAGTAATAATAAAATATTTTTTGTCCATTTTTTCTTAAGCATTTTTGTTTAAGAAAAAAGAGACAAAAAGTATTTTATTATTCATTATGACTAAGAGAACTAAATTATTTCCGTCAGTACAAAAGTGGTAATATTTTGAAAAGTCGTCACTAAATTCTGCTTTTGAATTGATCCGCCATTTTAGTTTATAGTCTTGTCTCTGGTGTCAGCGAGATACAAGCGTCCGAAACATAGATAATATATTAGTCCGAAATGTCAAGTTGCGTGTATTGTAAAATAAATTTGCCAAAAAACATTGTTAATATATTTTAGAGATTGTTTGAGTATCACAAGTGTGGACAAAAGATGGGAATGTGAAAATGCCCAAGTGTTATGGTAAAGGTTGTGGTTCCAAATACAGCAAAAATCACTTCATAGATTAGTAACAAAAATATTAATTTTGTTAGCGAGTTTTCGCTGAAGTCTAAGAAACTTCATTTTAAAGTAAAGCAAATGTATGTTATTATTTTTTTTGTTGATGTATTTTTCGAAATTTCAATTTGTTTTACTTTATTACGATTTGTTTACTTTTTGCGTAATGGCGTTTCTAATCAACTTTTAAATATCGATATTTTATTTAACTTGCACGAGATAACCAATCACCGTAAAATAGAATATTTACAAAATGTACTTTGTCGTAGGTATGAACTTTATACTTGGCGAGAGATGAAGTATTGTAATCTTATTTTCATATAATAGCGGAGCCCTTGCAACAGATATGAGAAAAAATAATGTCTAATCATGTAGTTCAAATATAATTAATACAACAAATATAAGAAAATGGTTACTACTTAATTGTAATGTTGTTACATTTTATATAACTATAGGTACATTCAAAGGCCTATCCTATCTACGACAATGGATATAAATCAGCCACAGCTTTCGGAATTGGTAATTACAATTAGTTCAATTGTAAATAAAAAGTTAAATTTACTTTTATCTTCTTAATTGAGTCGGCATTCCTGCTTAAACTCCTCCACTATATCCCACTGTGTGCATCCTCTGTATGTTACACATACATTTATATCTGTATCCCTTGATAACTTTTGACTTAAATATTATATATGACTAATATACATTGTGATTTTTTTATTTTTTCCCTTTTAAACCTGTAAAGTTTTTTTTGTTTGTCATGTAGGTTATTATTTATGTTTTTGAATTAATTTTGTTTATTAATGTTTTTAGCCTAAAATGGTAACTTGGTCTGCGGGGGAACAAAATTGGATTGTTCTGCATCAATCCCTAAAGATATTTCAATGGAATCTCAGCCGGAGATTTCATCTTTATCAGTATTTTATTTTTATTTACCTAAATCACTTTCATTTTACTTATAACATTGAAACAGATAATTAGAACTGCCAATGTCGAAAAAAAAATCTGTCATCTTTTGAGTCAGTTTATGGCCATCTTAGCTTAAAAGAGAGCCACACTGCCATATATTACTATAATTTTATTAGTAATTTTATGGTTATAAATATATAAGGATTATTTGGATTTTAAGGTAGTTTTGTTTTTGATTACTAGGATCTTTATTTATCTATTAGGCCAATGATAACATTTAAAAATGTTGCACATTTTTTTTCACTTTAGCAGCTTTGTGTATTTCGTCTGTATTGGAGCGAAATAATTTTAATATTCTTAGTATTTTATTTTCAGGCTAAATTAGAAGCTAAATCAATTAGGAAATTAGTAGAGAAATGCAATAAACAGCAGAAAAAAATGAAAAGATTAAATGCAAAATGTCAAAGACAAGCTAAGAAGATAGCCAATGTTACTTTCAGAATTCAGGATTTATGGAATAAGAAATTTATTAATACTGAATCTTCGATTTTGTTACAAGAATCTGTAGGGCCAAGATTTTCTTAAAACGACAAATTTTTAATATGAAGGATTATTTAGAAAGACAATTTTCTGAAGAAGTTCACAGATTTGCTCTTACGCTACATTTTTTGCATTGAACGTGTACAATGTTGTACAACAAACATACATGTTTATTACAAAAATGCAGAACCCGGGTTTACAAAAGAAGCTTTTAAAACTTTAAGGATAAAATGCCAAAAAAAAAATTTCTAGCTAAAAATATCTAGAAATTCTTAGCTTGGGATCCGACATTACCAAAATATTACGGACGGATAGATATGAGAATTAGTTTTGATAGTGATTCTCTAGCGAAAAGCAAATGAATGCTTGGCAATATTCCTTACTTGCATAAATGGGTCATAGAAATTACCTGTTGGAAATTTTTTTTGTAACTAGTTTATCGGGTGTACAGAAATATCATCTGGTCCAAACCTGTATTAAAATAACAGAAGAGGTGGGCATCAAAATTGTTTCTCTTAGATATGATGGACCTGCAGCTAATTTTAGCATGATTGAATCACTGGGTTGCAATTTAATGAAAAATCAAACTTTAACGTCATTCCAATATGGCCCGAATACATTTAAGTTTTTATTGATCCTTGCCGTGTTATTAAATTTTTACAGAATACATTTGGTGAGACTAGAGTAATCATTGATCTGTTTGATAGAAAAATATATTTCAGGTGTATTGAACTCTTACTGAAGTTACAGGAAAGAGAAACTACATTTAGCTTTAAAACTAACTAAGGCTCATGTCGATTTTGTAAGATAGAAGATGAAAGTACATCTTGCTACACAGTTGTTAAGTAACTCGGTTGTTGAAGCTTTAGACTTTTGTAATGAAAAATTTAGATTAAATGAGTTTAAAGAATGCAGCGCAACTTCTATCTTCATCCCCACGTTAAATAATGTGTTCGATATCCTTTATAACCATTCAATACGACCACTAGGTTGGAAAGAGGCTATGAGTCCTGATAATGTAGGATTAATCATGATATTATTTGAAGGAGTTTCAATTCCAGATGAAAAATTGACTTCATTAGGCTAATATTAATAGTGCATTAGATCTTTCTAAGAAACTTTTAATGTTGCTGCACCAGTAGCTGACACAATTAGCAAAATATTAGACTATTGAAATGTAATTTCAAACTGATTTTATAATAAACAGCCTAATAACTTTTATTTTTACTGAAGTTCTATGTGAACAGTCATAATTTAAAATTAAATAAATTTGTGCTTAAATGTTCCTATACCTGACATTGGAAAATTAAAATTTTGCTGGTACCTGACATTCAAACATCCAATGCCTGACAACTTACACTAAGCTCACAAAATGAAATTTTTTGAGACTAAGATGTATGGGGACATGATGAATACTTTACTGTAAAAAACATTTGTTACCTATGTTTATTTTAAATTATTTATTTATTAATGAAAATTACATCTCTTACAATGGTAATGACTATCCAAATACATATCTTAAGCATTCAACAACAACTTGTAGTTTTGGTGGTGTTATAACTTCAACTATTTGGTCTTCATTAATTATAGAAATATATTTATCATTTGGGATGAAAACCATGTTATCCGTGTTGATGCTTTTTAATGCCATAACTGAAATTTCAGGATTGCTTATATCCTGAATAATGCAAGCGTAAAGGAAAATGTTAGTATATCTTTTACCCCTTTAAATTGTACCATTATAAAATCTCCTTTTTTACAAAAAACAATGTTATACTTTCATCAATTTCTTCAAATGAATCATCTTATTCTTGTACTGTGTAATCATTACTGGTTTCAGTTTCCGATTCTTCAATTACTGTATTCTTTTTATTTTTCTTTGTATTTTTTTAATGCCATTAATTGATCCTTTTACTTTCTTTTCTCAGCTCGTTTAATTTTTCTCCAAATTTTGTCTCCATTTTTTCATTTTTCCATAGTTTCTATTTTATCTTTTTTTTCTTGTCTATTCTTATTATATTGTTGCCACTGCATGGGTGTAACCACTGATGGAATTTTTTTGTTTCGATAGTATTTTTTCTTTCATCTGGCCATATTAATGAACGCTTAAAGGGCAAGGGTAGAAATTCAGTTTTATTTTTGATAGAATTATTATATTAATAGCACTATTAATCATTCTCCCATTCATTATTGACTGCCTCATTAAAATTGTCATTAGCAAGAACATTGTTGAATACATCACGGGTTTCTTCGTTTGTATTATCATCATTCATCATATCATCTTCATTACCATTTGTCATTAGCAAGAACATTGTTGAATACATCACGGGTTTCTTCGTTTGTATTATCATCATTCATCATATCATCTTCATTACCATTTGTCATAAGCAAGAACATTGTTGAATACATCACGGGTTTCTTGGTTTATATTATCATCATTTATCTTATCCTCTTTATGACCATTCAATGGAATAGTATCATCAATATTTAAGTTATTTATAGTACCAATATAAGATTCATTTATGGAAACATTTCTTATCTCATAGGCGTACTACAGACTCATAGGTGTACTATATGACTCATAGGTGTACTACAAACTATAGACTCATAGGTGTACTACAAACGACAACTGAAGTATATGTTAAAAAAATGAAAAATAAAGTATTATGGAAAGTTATCTGGATGTGTCAAAATCAAAATATAAATCTTTGATTTCAATAAAAGTTGAAAGGTTGATCCCTCAAAATGTATCAGAATAATTTGTCGAGTAACAGAAAAAATATTAGGAAGTTTAAAAATAATAGGTTCTAAAGCTATCGGGGAACCAAAATATGTGAAATATTAATTTAATATAAGTAATGCCTTTTTAGAACATTTATTATATTCACCTCTTTTTGGAACTTTATTAAGACATAGGTACTATAGATCAACATTATTTAGAAAATTATATCCATTTCCTGATCAAAATTATAAGTGAAATATTTTTAAATGTTCGCAATATCACATTACTGAACATACTTCTGAACTTACGAAAAACTTCACAACAACTTGATGAAAATGATTTTCTTTCATGATATAGGTACACGTTAATAGAAGAGCTGTACTCCATTTATTTAATCTACATTCATAAATAAGGCGGAAAAGTTTGTTCGTGTCAACCTCTGGAACTACATGACTCGATTTGAAAAATTCGTATTGTGTTAGTCCATACTTTGAGGAAGATTTTAAATTAAGCATTATCTATCCATCACACCGTCACCATTCAAGGGTAATTTTTTAACTTATAGATTTTTTATTTAGATTTTTTTAAAATTCGGGACATAAAATGTCAATTATAGTGGCACCTGTTGATAACAGAAAAAACGGTGTCGCTCCTGTTTGGACGCTCATTTTCCCATACAAATCAACGAACGAAACAAAATACATGAAACTAATATTCGTTTTATTATTTTCTTCATTCTTACGTCGCGTAATCCTCAGGTTTTTTTGGGAAATTCATAGTTTATTTTTCTGTATACTTGTGGTTGCACCGGGCAACTTGGCAGTGGGAAGGTTAAGAAAACGCTGACTTGTAAGTTAATAATATAGATTATGTATATTTCATATATTATCTTATTTATTAAGAGAATTAAGCCTTTATTTTTTTTCTTTTCTTCTTTCAAACCGTCTTCGTGGTCACAGATGGGTGCACCACCCAAAATGTGGACCCACCGGCCACCACTAAGTAGAGCATAATTAAGATAATTTCACGCTGGTGAAACTGACAGTACAGCTTGTTTTTTTTAAAGGAAACTAATAAATTGAATTTATTATTAAAAGATTATTAAATAAAATTACATTTTATTAAAATCTTAAAATGGAAAAAGATTATTTTTATTTCAATGCTGAGGGAGATCACATTTCGGAATTGACAACATTTTGGATTTTATGGTTTCATAATGGTGGTAAAATTTTCACAATATGAAGTTTAAAAGTAATACGATTAGTTAAAGTATAGAAATGTCTTAGTAATATTTTTATAAAAGACTTGTTTTGAGAATAATTACGTTTATTTATATTAATATGTTATATATATATATATATATTAATGTTATTCTGAAAAATTTTGAACCCAACATTAGAAGAACTTACACTTAAATATAAAATGTATGAAAAAATGAAAAATTCAAAATAAAATTGAGACAACGACTGTCTTTCAGGCTGACGTGTAAACAACCACCATCCATCCGTTGGCCTCTCGAACACAAGTTCATTCAAGGCCTAACGTCTTGAGTTGCGAGCCTCACCACTGTTGTTCCCAAACTTAGTGTTTCATATCAAAATACAGAGAGTAATAAATCATTGGCATTTAATTAAATAATTTACTAATGTGTGCACATGACGACAAGAATTGAAGCTAGAGTCTTTACATTAGCTTCTATGGCGATAGAGATCACATTTCGGTATATTATATAATAAGGCGTTATTAACCACGCTGCAGGTCGGTTAAGACTGGTCGGTACTGTATCGAAACGATTATCGATAGTCATTAAGAACTGGGTACATCTCCAATTCACCCTCACAATTACATTCAATACGTGTAGAAAATTTGCATATGCTGAGAGAGTGTTTTAATAGCATTATACTTGTCCCTTTTTTGTACACTTAAATGAACGTAAGCGAGAAGAGTCGTTGTGTAGATTACATTCATTTTTTTGTGGCCTCCTGGCCTGGTTATTGGTTCTAGATCCTTACCAATCCATATAAAAAGCGTCACAATTTTTCATACAAAACTGTGAATTCGGAACTGTGTCGGTGTGTCTCCCATCACTCCTAGACACACGCCTTCCCTGATCTCTTGTTCCCGTACAGTCATTATAAATGCCTATGGATGAAGTCCTAATTTCCGTTGATTATAGATGGCGTTATCAAAGAAAAGAGTAATTTTCATTTTTTCAAATTTTATTTATTGAAATCAATATAACACAAATATGCCACAAAATAAGGCACTTATTAAAATGACATTACCATAAAAATAAATTTCAAGGAAATTTAATTAAAATCAAATTTACAGTTTTAAATAACATTCAGGATTCTTCAAGTTAAGAGAGCTCTTGGCGTCGTTGGTAGCTTATATGAATTGTGTAGTTGGTAGCTTATATGCTTATATGAATGTGGACAATTCGTATATCGAAAAACTAATAGAAACACATGCGTTCAAATAAATATTTGACATTTTTTTTCAGTCTTTAAACTTTAGTTTTCAAATATTTTGGATTGAATAGATCATGGTTACTGGCAAAGGTTCTCTGTTAGAGAATGAAAGCCATAAAATAAAAGACCATGGTTACGTCATAGAATTATATTACTTCATAGGTTATGTGGATTTAGCGCCACCTGGTGCAATCTATCAACTTTCAAATACTTTATTTTATCATTGTGCATTTTATTTTTAGGTTGTCAGAAACCAATGAGCAACACTTTCCATGATTCAAATATGTGTTATTTGAAAGATTAAACGTATTGTATATAGGTACAATAATTTTAATCTTTGAAACAATATTTTCTTACTAACTTTAGAATTTTTGAAATAGTTGTAAAAATAGGTTGTGATTGTACAGATTTATTTTAATATTGTTCAGTGCAACGTTTTAAATTTTGAGTAATCTACCCATAGACTTGATATACTACGAGTAGACTATCGATGTAATAGACGAACACACTCTATTTTTCCGCATCGCCGAATTTGTTTACGTAAATGTGCATATGTGTGAGTGACTACAAGTGATGGTTTTGCATATCGATATTATATCGATTACATAAAAAGAAAAGAACAATTATGTAGCCAAAATTCATTTGAGATTTATTTATTACGGCCCATTATTTGGAACTCCACTATATTTTAACTTACTCGTGTTTCTGAGGATGATGAAATTCTATATGAGTAACCATGTCTCAAAAATGAATCATTGGTTGAAGTTTATGCAATAGCTAAATGGCATTTTTCTTTGTTTAACATTAAATAGTTTGGATGTATTATTTGCACTGTGAAGATATATTAATCTGAACGTTTTATATAAGAGATAAATAAAAATGTGTATTTTGAATGATTTTAAAACAAAATACAATTATTCTACAATATTATTATCGAGACTAACATTTTTAGCTCCTCAAATATTTTAATATTAACAGTTTCTACTTTCATTTAATTTTAACTCTACATGGCAAAGTATATTTGATATGAAGATATAAACTGTCTGATCATACAGATATTATTAAAATGAAGCCTAGATAGTATGGAGATAGAAAATATTCCCAAGTGGTCTTATTTATAGATTATATTCGAAAAGGTTCCATGCAATTTCTAGCTTTTTTGGTTCTTACAAAGCTAGAAATTGCTAGTGGCCTTTTAAATGTAGTATATAAATATTTTATACTTATTATGTTTATTATAAATCCATCTAAATTTAAGTGTTTCGTAGAAGTTGTGATAACGGTGCTGTTTTTAAATTTATAATTTCTGAACTTCTTGTATATTATTATAGATCGATTTTGTCTGAAACTTCTTTTTTATTAGTTAGACTCACGGTCTTTTAAATGTAGAAAAAGGAAAGTTCCTGAAAATGAAAATATTGAATATGTCATTGATAAGGTAATAAACAGCATAGTGGCTTCCAAATTCTCATATTAAGATGAGGTCAACAAATCATGATAGTAGTGAATAGCTCTTGCAACAAACCAAGAAAGTAATTGCGCTGCTATTATCACTTTCATTTTTTATTTGGAATATTCAATGTATCTGAATATAATTTTGTTCACCAATTTTAGATCGTACTTCACTTGAATATTGTTAACATATCGATATGACTTATGGATAAAATAGTGCCAATTCTTATGTACAAAATAATATTTTTTACGCATACATTATCTCATAATTTTATTTTCAAAACTTGAAAACCGATAGTAAATCCTAAAAGAGAACGTATATAGTGCGATATGTTTATTTGACAAAATCAAGTAGGAAAATAAGAGACGAAAGAAGTAAGTAGGTATGCAAATCGTGTTTACACGTGTAACTTTTAAAATTATTTAATTGTTTATTTAATTTTTTTTTCAAGTAGGATGTCTCTTTTGACATGTTACAATTTAACTTCTAATTATTATAAATAAATATCCTCATTTTCTATACATATATCTACAAATATTCACTTAGTCCCTCTTAATGAGTGTCAGAATGTGCATTTTACATTAGACTATACTATACTGACCTCCACACATATTTATCTTCAACATAATCCCTGATGCTATAATGAGCCTTTGAAATAAGCACGTGTTTATATGCGATTTAAATTTCGCTATGGAAAGGTTTATTATATCCTCAGATAGGTTAAAAAATCTTGTTAAAAAACGGATACCATTACCCAGGAAAAAAATATTAGTAGTTTGTAATCTAAGTTTAAGATTATGAATTTTATTTTTATTTTTTGTATTAAGAGTATGGATATCAGACCCTTTAAGAAAGAAATTTAAATCCTTTTTAACATACATTAGGTTTTCATCGATATATAACGACGGCAAGGTCTTGTACTGATTCCCTGGTCTGATTTCTATGTCTTGTACTGATTAAATAGATCTTGTACTGATTCCCGAGGTTTCATATTAAATACAGCTCCGACTGCTCTCTTTCGCAGAATAAAAATACTTTTAATATCTGCAGCACTGCCCCTCATCATAATACTATACGATATAGTGATGTGGAAATATATAAAATAAACCAACCTGACGCAGCTGAGCTTAACTTACTAGCTAGTGAATGTATATGAGCAGCCCATTGTAACTTATAATCTAGAGTTATACCCAGGAAACTGGCAGTGGTTACTAAGTTTAGTATTTTGTACTGCGATTAACTCGGGGTATATTAGACGGCGAAAATTTAATGCATTTTATTTTCTTAGCATTTAAAGACAAGTTACTGACTGAAAATCATTTATGTACTTCATTTAGAGTTTCATTAATATTTATTAGGTCTATTTCTTTCCTATCCACTTTGAAAATAAAGGAGGTGTCATCGGTAAAATTCTTTTTACTAATTATTAATTTTGCACATATCTCTGACCATGAATAGTAAGTCATTAATATAGACAAGGAACAAAAATGAACCCAGTACAGAGTCCTGAGGTACTCCCGAATTAGTAATAGATCCTTTCGAATCAGTACAATTTGACAAGTAGGACTTAACAAGGTCACTTCCCATTCCTTCAATACCGTAATAGCTTACCTTATTGCTAAGTGTATTATGATCTACGCAATCAAACTTCTTGGAGAGGTTACAGAATACCTCTATAGTATCCTGGGGTTACAGAATACCCGCAATCTTGCGTGGATTTTCCTCCGGTAAATTCAAAGTGTATATTATGTAAGACGGAGATTGGTCGATAATTCGTAGGGTCGCTCATACAACCCGCCTTTAAAATAGGAACAATTTTACTGTGTTTCATCAAATCACAAAACTTTCCTTTGCAATTTTTAGGATAACAGACTCAATGGCTTTAACTGACAGTCCCCGTAAGACTTCAGACTTTTTACATTTAGCGACTTAAAGGTTTTTATAATATCCCTACATGTCACATGATTAAAATTAAATTTAGACGCATTCGGTTTGACATTCTGCTTAAGGGTCTATCAGCCAAAAGGGGATCAGAGCGAGACCTCCTGTAATTTAAATGGGAATATTCGAGAAAAAGTTTTCGAACTCAATGGCTACCAATTTTTGTTCTGAAACTATCACGTCATTTATTTTGAATGTCAATGTTTTCTTGATATTTTTTATTGCTATTTCAAGTGATTTTAGTTTTATTATGAAACAATTTAATTTTATTACTTACATATAAAGATTTTGCTTGCAAATATATTTCTTCAAATAACTTTGAATATTATTTAACATAATTATGGAAAGTTTTGTCATTAGTAAATGATCGTTTATCATAGAGATCATATAAAACGTCTCTACTTTTCCGTATTCCCTTTGTCGCCCATACACTAGAACATAAATTATTTTGTACAGTGATTTAATTGTATATTGTCAAATCTCTGACTGTAGCCTCTTTATTTAGGTTAATTCTATATGTTTCTTCACAATTCAATACTGACCATTGCTTATTCTAAACATTTTTCTGAAAATTATAGTTGAAACTAAAAAAAAAACTAAATTACGCCGGGTCGTAAACGAAGGGGAGACTATGGGAGATTATTATTTGTCAAAACACTTTTATTGGTGCAGGTATTGTCATATATTTTTACTCATAATAATGACAAAAGGAATACTTTTTCGGTCACATGTTTTATTTATTTATTCGTTGCATATTATATATACGTCTTTACGATTTTATTTTTCTTATTTTTGCGCTGTCAGTATATCATTGGTTAATATTTTCTACGCTTCATTCATACGTATTTATTTTTCTTTCCTTTTATTTATACTTATTTTACCTGTCATAATCACCTTTATACATTCACATGTAAAGCATAAATGGCACTTGTAAAAAGACGATGTTTTTAATGTTTTGCAATAACCCTAATACCTAATTTTTGTGTTCCGGTCATAAAATAAATGTTTATATATATATATATATATATACATATATAATATATATATATATATATATATATATATATATATATATATATATATATATATATATATATATATATGAAAAAAGGAACATAATCATATGTATATGACTATTTTTCAGAATACCAATAGATTATGCGTTAAACGAATATACATTGATATATGGTAAGGTTCGATATAATACGCTTGTGATTATAACAATTTTCAAATATTTTTTCCACAGAAACGAAAGCTTTATACTCATACAAATAACGAATAGTTCACAAGGGTTTACGAAGAATAGAAATTGGAATAAATTGACTTTCTTAATATAGAAGTAAATTATCGTAAAGTCTAAAAATGTAATACTTTTTAAAACTGTTATTATAATCGATAAGGTCTTCAACGAGATATAATAAAATATTTCTTCTCTTGAAAATTATTTTCCCGAAAACGCGAAAATATCTGCTGCAGGTATAAAATGGCTCTATTATAGCTATTTTGACAGCCCAATTTTTAAAAATGATTCAAGAAAGGACGCCTGAGGTGAAAACGGAAAATCAAATCGTTTAGACGTTATTGATTTCGTAATAAATAATATGCTCGCATGGATAGTTGTGGGTCGTGATTTGTAAGTATCGTATTATTTTAGATTAAACCCTGTGCGATCTTCACCCATAACTATCGTACGTTGTTCTATATGTTGTCTAGACTACTATTTAAATATTCTCTGTAAATTGTACGTTTGGTTGGTGCAATATGAGTTAATTTATTCTTTGTATTAAGGCAAAAATTCCTGCTGAAATAGCTGTGAATAAACTTTTAGATATTAGAAAGAAGTCAGAAAGCGGGTTTTACATACTTTAAGATTAAATTCACATTTTTGAGGGTTAAAACTGATTAAGTCGATTGGCCAAAACTTGTGCTAAAATTTTCTCAATAATACTATATCATCGACGTTTATATACACACATACAAGTAAGATATCGAAAGGTGCATTTTGACGACGTTTAAGAGTATATTACAATGGAAAATAGTTAAAATGAGTATGCAAACAAAACATACCACATCTGAGAAAAGTTGGATGTGGATTTTTTTTGCTTATTTTTCCCTTAACCAGCCATTCATCACAATAAAAATATTTCACAGTTAAATCGGAAACGCGAAATTAAATTGATATTAAGATGTTGTAATTACAAATAAATAATGAAACTAAAAAGCTTGAATAAGAGTAAACTCTTCGTTAAATATATTGAGTAAGTAAAACATTCAAACATAGATTCGCATGAAATGAATATTGGTTCTGATCAGACAGCAGAATACGAGCTTTTTTTATTACGCTTTCGTTTAACACAACCTCAACTATGTGTGCATTTATCTAAAAATATTGGATGAAGAAGAATTAAATACAAACATAAGCCTTGCAGATTAGGATAAAGCTTTAGGTTTCAAGCTTTCTAAATAATGATAAACGTCTTCAGCGACTACTAATTGAGTTCAATGAATACTAATATTAGAAAAAAATAACGCACCATTTCGATTCGATTGTGTGAATTGAAAAAAACGATTAGACTAATTGGCATATCATAGTCTATTGTCAACAAGTGTTTACAATCGAAAAAGATTGTACTCATGCAAAATTTATGCGTGAAAAAATTAAAAAGACCAGAGTCTTTCATTCAACACTTTTTGAATTGAAGTTGTGTTTATAATGAAGTTGTAGCATTAAGAATTTCGATATTAAAACAATGATATTTTAATATTGCCATTATTAAATCAATACTGATTTAAGCTCTTTAATATCATGTAAAAGTTAGTTTAAATTTAATGCCTAATAAAATGAAAAAAAGACAAAAAACTAAGCTATAACTGCTGTAATAAAAATTATTTATCACCTGAAATTATTTACATATTCGTTCTATTTAAGACCCCAAAATTTCAGACTCTGGAGTTCTATGACGAATTCAGTGCCATTACAAAATCGTTCATTGGTCCAAGGTAACTTTAAGCTCGATTTATTCTCTAACTCAAAGTTAGATATGCGTATCGGTACGTAATAAATCGTTTTGCTGGCAACTTATATGCTCGCACACGCGTGACATATCGGGCATCCGCCCTCAGCGGATTTGGGATTAAACTATTGGCCTTAAAAGGAAATTTTGATAAGTTGGTTAGCATATCCGCTATTTATTACAAAATATTTTTAGAAATAAAAATGATGAAAATAGGTGAAACTTATCTTGACGCTAGATCGTTTTGCTAGATTTAAATTAAGATGTTTTTTTACTTTTGAAGCAAGCCACCTTGTATATGTATATTTATTCAAACGATGAACTTTATGTCTGTAGAATCATACTTAACCACTCGTCTTTTAAAAACTAGATTTTTAGTCTTTCTTTATAGAAAAGTGTTAAGCGAATTAGGATAAACAATGATAATATCATTATTTTATTATCTTGTTTCTACATTTCCCTGAAAACTTGTTGCTCAGACTTCATAATAAATTTGAATCTATAAATCTAGTTATTTGGCAAGTAAAATAAAAAAATTATAATGTTCTTTCAGATTTACAAGCATGGGTAAAATTTGAATGTAAGGATGAAAAGCCTTAATGGTTCAAATCTTTCTGGTGTAGAAATGTGTCAATCTATTTCCTTATGTGAAAATATATTTGTTTACCATTTTGTCTAAAAATAACGAAGCAAGTAAAATCGCCTAAAGATTGTATTGAAAACTTATTAATATCGAATATAATAAAGTTATTGTAATGAATTTTATGTCAAATAAAAAAAAAACAATTATCTTTTCGTTAAATTGACTTAAAGTTTAAATAATTAGAGTATCTTAGGAGGTTAGGTTAACTTCTTCCGGCATAAATCATTTACTGATTCTTATCACAAAATAAATTTTCAAGGAAGCAATATCATGGATCATAGGCAAGATAGTTCTTAAAAAAAATATTCATCGTATATATTTATACACATACACTTTCATATCCGTTATATTTTAAATGTTGAAGTGAAATAGACATGGTGTTAATAGAAGAATAGAAGTTTAGCGGATAGAGATAAACCTGAAATACAAAAATCAATTAATGTTATACATAGCTATAATATTTAATAAAATTTATTAAAAGAAATTAAAATTTTAATTAAAAGTAACGTAACTCTAATGTGGTTTTTCATTAGAAATCCAACATGAGATTCATAATAAAAAATAACCTAATAATTTAAAATAAATTTGGGTAAGGGTTTTTGCTTATGGAATTAACAAATATGTTAACAAAAAGGGATTGTTTGAAAGCAGCAATTAACGCTACATTATATTACAAACATATTTTTTATTCAATTTTATAACAGGTTTATCATTTATGAAGGTAGCGACTAACCACGGTAAATACAAATGTGATACTCCAAAGCAGAAGTTATCAAATGTATGTAATGTCTGCCTAACAATAAATTTTCCTAAAGTTATTAACTGCATATTATGAGAGGTTTTATTCTTGTAGGGAGGAAAATTGTAAAGAAAAACATTCACAGGGTTTGTCTCTTGTACCTTTAATTTATAATGCTTAGTTAGAACAAGTTCGTGCAATACTTTGGTTTGAAAAACTTTGCTATTCATTACGGTGGATACCCGCGATACGTTGCTGCTGATAGGAAAACTTGTAAAAATTTGCACTCATAGGTAACACGCGACAAAGCGGATACTTAAACAATTTTATGAAATGTCAAATTAGTAATTTAGTTACACCTCCGTACTGTACCGGAGTATACATAATTCGTGTTAGGTGTTGTATATCATTTACGAAAAGCTTGAATGTTGATGATGACTCACCAAAATTCCATTGGATTCCCACTTAGATTTCGTGGATCGCCATATCTTTTTCGCGCTCTTCTCAACTCTTGTCCGACATCGAAATCAACCTCAGAGGTCTATATAGACAAGGTTGGGAATCATTGTTCTAAAGCCTAACTAATCTAACGAATGGTTGTTATCAGCATATTTATGACCAGCTGTGCTTGCGTTTTCGTAGGCGCAAATCACTGAAAAACGTATCGATACCTGTTTTATAACTACACTCCCACACTCCGCCTTGGGCCACGCCCATTTCATATGCGTAATTTGGTAAATACATGCAACAATCACGTATGAAACATGTATTCGTTTGTTTGCTAGACCCAAGGGATCACCTTGCTTTGTCGGAGTCCAACAAAACCCCTTGGCCCCCTGATTAAGTCTTTAATTTTAATTAAGTTCCTACCAACAATAATACTTGCAAACTATAAAACCCCAATATTCCTTTGGTATTTACCAAGAAAATTCGATGTAGTTTAAAATGAAAACAAATTGCATCGAGAAAATGCAACCGTGAAAAAATTTTAAAAATGGGACAAGAAGAAGAATCACAAATTCCCAAAACATAAAATTTTTCTTTTCATCATCGAGTTTTGACTTTAGACGCAAAAAACACAATAGTTTACTCAATGCGAACGTTTGATATTTACTTTGTTCACTTCACTCATTGGCTTACTGTAATGAAACGATGCACTAACATACACGACGAGAAACAGTGAACTAAAATGCGCTAGAAAACATATGTTATTTAATTATAAGGAGGTCCGAGGAAACATTGTCACGCACAAATTTCGGTCGTGTCAACAAGAAATAGTTAGGCCTGATTTTTTGTAAAACATTATATATCTAATTTTAGACCTCTTTCCTCAATAGTAAAACACGCGCAAATTCGACCGAGCACACACTGTCTTAGGTTTCCGTGGACGTATGCATGTTTTAAGATAATTAAATAGTTTGAACCTTGTTGTAAAGTGCGATATAACTCGCATGAATTCATCAAGTTATTTGTGGTGTAATTAATCATAGCCATCTACTCGTATATTATATTTTCTAATCACCTATACTATAAATTATCTATGAAGCCTATTAGATGCGTCAATGATGAACAAGCAAGACACTACACTTGATGGGATCCGTGAGAATGCTTCATCCTCAAGTGCGATGTATTAGGAGTAGTTAAATAAACTGAAAACAAATATTTTTTCTTTCTTCTATATCTAATAAGTGATTAATTAAACAAAGTCTTCCTGTGAATTTTCATGAAAATAAATTTTACTTTGAAAGAATTACAATGTGCGACAAAGTATACAGGACGTAATAAAATTAATGAGTTCCATTTATTATGTAGCTATGAAACCCTAAAAATGCGAGCGTGGCACACATTAATATTAAAATTAATTCTTTCTAAAGTATTCGAAATATATTAATGCAGGTTAACATCATTATAAATTTAGTTATATATTCATAAATGTTACATACGTTTCAGAATTTTCACTCAATTAAATATAATTAAAACTACTAATAAAAATAGTGAAGTTGATTCTTATTCTAATCCCTGAAGTAACGTGTCAGAAAGATATTAAGCTATTAGATATAAAAATTACAGAAGGGTTGACAGTAGAAAAAATAAAATCAAAACATTCTCTATAAAATAAAGTATTTATTTTAACCTATCGGGTACGAAATATAATTTACAATCAACTTTTAATTTTTGTCAATACTAGTATTTTTTTCTGGTGGGCAGACTTTTAATTTATATGCTTTTATAATCAAATTCTACAATGATATTTTTCATTAAGAAAAATTCGATATTATCTTGTTTGGTGAATTAAGCTATTTTCTAAATATCCACTTTCTTCCCGGATTTGGAAGCATTTTCAAATTTACGCAAATTTCTTGTACAGACAAAGTTACAATAGATGAATATTTTAGCCATCATAATAACATCGATTGTTAAATTTATGTAATAGATGAATATTTTAGCCATCATAATAACATCGATTGCTACATTTATGCAATAGGTAAATATTTTAGCCATCTTAATAACATCAATTGTTACATTTATGCAATAGATGAATATTTTTGCTATCATAATAATATCGATTGTAACATTTATGCAATAGATGAATATTTTAGCCATCATAATAACATCGATTGTTACATTTATGCAATAGATGAATATTTCAGCCATCATAATAACATTGATCGTTACAGTCATCATAATAGCATCGATTGTTACATTTATGCATTGATTTTCATCAGATGGTTTAACACATTTAAAGTATAGCTTAACAGAAAACTTAATCCTTTTCTCTTTCCCAATAGCTAAAACTCACTAACCCAAGTACCTTTTCAAACTTTCCTTGTAAATTGCAGCTTTGGAAGTAGCCTTTCAGGAAAAGTAAAGACTAACGGAACAGAGTAAAGCCTTTAAAGATTCTAATACAGTGATTGTTCGCCTTCTTTTAGCAAATTTTTCGGTTTCGAACCTGGAGTGGAAATAATTTTTAATCGATTAATTTATCATCGAATAACCCATTTCATCCAAAACCATTTCGAATCATTAGTGGTCAAATTTTTTTCCAAAGTTTTTTCAATACAGTAAAACTTTTTTTTTCTTGTCCGATGTTTTAATATTAATGTCTCAAAGATTTACTTTCAGGTTTTCCTGTAAATTTTGAACCATTCCTCTTTATAACTTCTCGAAACTAAGTTTGTGTGGATTTACAAGCTTGAACCCATACATGTAAAGTAAAATGGTTAACGTTAAAAAATTCACAAACAATTTCTTCATCTTATGCGATTGTACGAATATAACACATATTAAATGACGTTTTTAATTAACCAGCGAATGGTTTTTCTTTTTCAGAAAAAAATCATTCTGTTTCAAATACGTAGGTTGACGACTATAGGCGCCACGTTTTTGTTTTTACAATGACGGAAAAGTATGACTAAGATATAAATAAGTAAAGTTCAGTGTTACCGACGATAAACAGAATATTAAATATTCTAATACTTTTGTGCTCCTGTTCATTATTGTTTACATATATACGCATCGGTATGCTGACAAATAATGGTGTTACGATTGATTAATTGACAACCTTCGGAGGTATATTTAATTTTCTGTATATCATTTTTTATTGAATGTGATTATGATGAATTTAAAATAAAGATGAAAATCCAACCATTCTCTTTTTTATCAAACACGTCCATTAAATAGTTGTTAAATTTTAGCAGAGACTAACAGATACCTATGTTTATGATATCCTTGTCACAATAAATATTGGATGCTTTCTTGAAAATATAACGATGTAGAACAAAAAACTACAAAATAGATGTGGAACAAGCCGGGCATGCTCAATTTCCAAAAGTATCCCAAATAATGGTTTCCTCTGAAAGCGTAAGGAATCCAATCGTTTGTATACTGTTGATTTAGCAATAAATAATGTGCTCATGACAGTTTGGAAGGGTCGTGATTTGTGTGCATCGTGCGGTCTTGTATCGGGTGGGGGAATCGAACGTGATCTTTCGCCCCTTAACTCTCGCGTTATTTCGTATTCTCTTGCAGCTTGATGTTAACACTAATCTTATCAATATAATTTGTTAAAACTAAATGCATGTGTAGATTTCAAAATAAAAGTTTTTTTCATAATTGTAACTTTAAGACGTGAAGCATTTTACCTAAATGACTAGAATCACTTTTTTTTAATCGAAAGCACTTGAACCGGTTATAGCAAAAGTAATCAATATCAAGTACATAAGGTAAAACAAACAAGAAACTAGAAATAAATAATATTCTTTATGAAGTGAATTTGAAGTAAATATTTGCTTGAAGAAACCAATCTAGATAGTAGAACTGTAGCCTGTAGAACTGTTAATATTTATAGCGTATTTAAAAACTTGATGCAACACTGCGCAGTTCGTAATGTTGGAAGCAAGCACATGTGTTACCCAAATAAAAAAAACATGAAGGCGCTATTAAAAGTTCACGGTGCCATATTTAACATTATCTAATAAATTACTGTACTTTCTTTGAACTAAACATTAACGGAAGGTCTTCTATGAATGCAAAATTTTTTTATTTATTTATCTCCTTTAATGTATCTAATTGATGCATATGGCGGACTTATTGCTACGAAAACAATCTCTTAAAACCAACTAAGAATTATTTGAAAAATGAAAAATTAAAAAGAAAAAGAGCGACCGTAAATAATTTTAGAAAGATTATATTATATGCAACTTCAAATGCAAGAATGTCTCCATTAGAATTGTTGCTATATGTACATCGCTTTTCCAAGTAATGCCACTATCTTGGTTGATTCAGATCAGTACTCATTTGTGTAACATATTACAAATCAATATATAAATTATTAAAATTAATAAATAATGCATATTTTACAAAACCCAAAATAAAATTGGGTACCAGAAAATAAGTTTAAGTAAAAATAATAAATAATATAATTTCTAAAATAAAATCAAATATATTTCAAATCCCACAGTTGGCCTCTTTACTTTAACATATTAATTCGTGAAATACATTTTCAAAACGAAACGTAAATCGAAACGTAATGACAAGTTGGACGTCATTACATAACTGTTCTCATTTATATGCGATCTGAAATATATCTGACTTAAGGTTAGACACGTTACGTAGACAAGCGATAAATCGTTCTGCTGGCAGAACGTACGCCTGTCTCATTTCGAGCGCCCGCACTCTGAGGAAGTTTAATTGATGTATCAGCCGTGACAGGATGTCCTTAATGTTGCTAATCATAACTTATTACAAAATGTTGTTACGTCATAAGCGTTTCTTGTCTTTGCTAATACTACAAAAGCAATTTTCTTTAATGTTCATATAAATAAATATAAAACCATCAAACCTCGCCTATAAAAAAAAGTTGCCCACAAATCAATAGCCACTTTTGTCATTTTTTCAAACTTAAGCCCAAAACTGTGTTGTAAAGGAAAACGAATAATGCCTATGTTATCTGGTTGGAAATTAATTTTGTATATATCCCAAGCAAAAAATATCGTAAATCGCATTCGACACACCGTAACTATGCTGAAATCAGACATGGTAACAATAAGCAGGGGATTATAAATTCATATTTTTGTAGTCTGAATAATATTTGACTTTTTAATAATGATTCGTGTGCTGAAACCACTGAGCCGTAGTGTCTACAAATTCTTAACTTGAAAATGGAGAGCATTAGTATTTTTTATTAAATTGAACCGATTTACATTTTTACTAATGACAATTTTTAAACTAATACTTCAACTAATATTTAAAATAATGTCAATACTGTGGACAATTTGAAAACATAACTTTTTCTATTAAATTCTGAAAGGCGCGTGTCATCTTGCTCGCCCATTTGCATAACGCTACTCAAAGGTAGTAAATTCTTTTTGATAATCAGCAACCACGAAAAAAATCGGAAAAAAAATAATCCGAGTTATGAAATCATACTTTGACGGGGCTTTAGTTTTTTATCAGCGAAGGTACAGCCAGAACAATACACAATCCTTTTCACCCCAAATACGTGATGACATAATATTAAATAGAGGTAATAAAATATATAATGAAATAATAATGTGAAAAACACTATTCTACCTTTGAGGAAAACAAACTGGTACTGTCTTTCTAACAATGCGTTCAATGCTGTAACAATTGTCATGCGTGAAAAAAAAATAGAATTTTTGTGGAAAAACTTTTATAGGCCATTCATTGGTTTTTTCTCAAATTTTCGGAAAAATTCCATTTTTAGGTTCTTATTTGGACTTTTTGTAAATGGTAAAATTTATTTAGATAGAAATTTAAAACTATTCGTCTCAAGTTTTACAACCAAGTATTTATATCCACTAGATAACAAAAACGCAAAAAAGCCAATAATTGCTAAAATTCAGAGTCGTTACAAACATTTATTATAGATAAACCCGTTAAATAATACGTAGATATTTAAAGTTTCACAGTATTTTTTTTAAGCTATTTATAAATATTAAAATTACTATTTTGCCATGTTAATATATGGTGCAATATAAATTTCACAGACTTAGGAATATCGTGAACATTTCAAAAATGTTTCCAGAGATTCTGTACTAGTTCGTAGACATTAGGTAAACTTAATTACTCTTCTTTTACTTCAGTTATTTCAAATATATTGGGGTGCAACATATTTTTTTCGGATGGACCACATTTCCCACAACATCTATAGATCTTAAAAAAATTTTTCAAAAAAGTGGTTTTTGAAAATTTTGCGCTGTACAGAAAATAAAAAAAAATCAATTGGTTTATTTGCCCCTTCTAATATTCCCATATTGTGTTAACTATGTAGATATATGCTGGTTAATGTTCTTATTACTTCGCCAAATTTCAAGTTCCTACTTTAAATGATTTCAGAGAAATATGTTTGTGATTTTGACCGAGAGATTGACAGACAGACTGACCGTCTATAGACTTGGTGTTCGTATTTTTTTTCGCCCACTCATATACGACCCAAGCATTAAAGACGATAGTCAACGAACAAGAGCCAATTAAAAAGGAATATTTGTGACGATATATCATTCCCAGTAATTGTTTCGCGCTGCGAGAAGGGCCGTCGGTGCGAGGCTGTTTGTGCGAAATAATTGAGGACAGAATTGCGGACGACGTCTTCTGATTGATGGAGGTGAGACTGAGGTCAAATGTTACGCAAACTAAGCAGGCCAGATCATATTCTAAGTAGAAAGGCAATTCCATACCACAACTGTGGAAGTAAAATCGTACGGTCCCAAGTCGTATTTTCGTACTTTAAAACTATGTGCGGATAAAAGGTTTTTGCCTAAGATTTCACTTAACGAGACCTATTTATTAATAACAACATAATAATTACAAAATATATAATAATAATAAAAAATTAGTCTTCCTGTTACATAGACCGAGTAGTGTATGTCTCCCCAAGCTATCTCCAGTTACACCACATTATTATAATAACTGAGAATGATTCCGACATAAATTTAGGAAGTATAGACTATTCAGTATATGATGCAAGTTGAATGATTCTACTGTATTGATACATTTGAGAATAATAAATGTTGGAATGTAAATATCAACATAATGAATAAATTAGTGGAGAACAAAAACATAATATTGAATTGAAACTGGTCGTTTTCAGCTGATTTTACTACGATCATAATCACAATTTATATACTTTTATTATTTCTTTATCTTACCTACTGCATTTTCTACATATGGATGTACTTCATATAGATTTCGGTTTTCACAAATCACAGCATTTCATTTGTTATAATAAAAATGTATTTGAAATGCCGAGATAACGATGTGGACAGTGTCCAACAATCTATTCTGACACTTAAGTTTTTAATAATACATTCATTACACATTACATTTCTACAGCCTGTACTATTTTGAAATTAATAAATCTTTCTCAATGATGTGTTGATTGAATCAATTAAAACGTCAGGTGCCATAAACTGGCAATTATCGTTATAGAAAATCTAGCGTGACACCTAATTACTGGAGTACCATTAGCTAATTTTTTCCCCATATATTTTTAAAATTTATTGTAACTTTAGTAAAATAATCAATTTAAATTATCATTTATATGTCGCTAATTTACAGTTGTAATTACAATTTTTACTTCAAATCTAATACCAAAAGCAAGTATTTTCTTAAGTTTATAATTCAAACATAAATTAAACTATATCAGGAGCCACTAGATGTTTTAATAATTTCTTTAAATATCAGTTTACCGTTAGTGATAATTGAAACCTTTTATGGAAAGAATGGCTGACACCTCATTGATAAAGATAATATTATTCCATTTGATCAATGTTTTATGCAGCATCCTTAGGTAAATAATGTAAATCGTAAGATTTTCTGTAAAATACATCCATTCAAAGGTTTTTAAAAGCAATATTAATAAACACGATGCGTACCGAAAAATAGACCATCTTTGTAAGAACTACCGTATATTCCATTATAACTATGATTCAGATTTCAATGTTTGTTGGTGTACTCACTCGAATATCAACATTGAAAAATATACACAGTATATCAGGCATCCTGTAAATGTACTCTATGGATGTGATTTACCTACACAAATTAAATTTCGTATGTATATTACGTTCTTCGTGACTGCGCTAAAAAATTATATGAAATCACAATACTTAACATAATTCACAGAACTAAATCTCATCTATGCGTAATATACATAAATCCCATCTATTCGTAATCTACAGATCTAAATCCCATCTATGTGTAGTTTTCAGATCTAAATCCCATCTATGTGTAATCTACAGATCTAAATCACATCTATGCGTAATCTATAAATCTAAATCTAATCTATTCGTATTCTATAGATTTAAATCCTATCTATGTTTAATCTACAGATCTAAATCCCATGTATGCGTAATGTACAGATCTAAATCCCATCTATTCGTTATTCCTTATTTGTCTTATTCCCATTGCATAACTTTCTTTATTGAACGTTGATTTATACGGTATACAGTTGTTCTATTTTTTAAATAAACATAATTGCATTTTTCATTTGCCCTTAATCAGCATTTATCTATTTCGATATTCATATTTTATGCTACAGTAGTAAACTCATTATGTGTTTATTTGGTTTTTTAGTTTGTTATAAAGTGTTATTAACAAATAAACAGCCAACATTTCCATTTCAGACTGCTTAAGCTAGTTAGCTTATTTGATTAGAAATAGTTTTTAGAAATTTGTTTTAAATGCATATGTATTTCGTTAATGAGGATTCCGAGTAATATTTTTTGTAATGCGTTTACACACAAATATTTGTCCATAAAACTGAACATGTAATAAAGATTCGATCAACGTAAATGAAAAATGATAAGGCACAAGTGCTTGGCCCGCCTGATTTGTTTTCGCCTGTATCCATCAATCAAATGCCCTTCGTTTCAAAGTCTATCCACAATTATTTTGTTCTAACTACCTCGCAAGCTTCACGCATCTTTATTCTTTCTTCTCAATGGTTGTATGATAATTATTGGGAATTATTTATGGTCATTAGAATTCTGTTAATTAGTTTTTGTTCACCGGCTGTCGGTAACAGTTTTTACGTTTGTGTTCGCTTTGTCGATTTATTCTCGGTGCAGGGTATATTATTAATGTATTATTATACTGATAAATATGACTACTAAACCAAATATGGGATGAAGATTTAAAATTAATTTTAACTATGATATTAATATTTAATCGAACGAAATTTTGGTGTTGCCTTTAGCGTATAAATACTATTTACGCTAATAGTTTATCTATTTGGCTACAATAATCAACAATTTCAACATTTCATTTTACAATAATTAATTAATTAATTTAATTTGAATTAATAAGAAAAAATTACTGTATTCACGGTACTGTAGGAAAATATCAAAGCGTTAGTCATATTTAACGAATGATATTTAGAACGAAACTACTAGAACAAAATTAAATCTTTATTCATTAAATAGACTACTTTTGATACTAAGTATATTTATTGATTTTGAGGATTGCTGTAAAATTTATGAAGAGTGTAAATAATAAAAGAAAACATATATACATATTATATATGTTTTATACGTATATACATATATATATATATATATATATATATATATATAGATATATATATTTATATATATATGTATATATATATATATATATATATAACATAAATAAAACATAAATAAAACATATATAAACATATATACATATATATATATATATATATATATATATATATATATATATATTATATATACGGTTTTATTTTATTTATAGATACTTAATTTCTAAGAGTTGTGACTGTGGGTGATAATTTATGAATAAGGTAAGGAGATGTATTACGGTACGTTTTATTATTTGAGGCTAATTACTAAAGTATAATTATGTTTCCGAATCTTCAATATTTGAAGTTTCGGAAAAATATAAATCGAAACTTATTTACTTCCAGAGCACACGCGTTAGGGAAAATGGCACAGGCAACAAGCGTCGGTAGCTGTAGAACCATTAGAGAAGTAACTTTTTGTATTTATTAAATTCGTATTTACATTTTAGTTGCCATATATTTATTATACTGTGTTTCAAATGAAAGAAAAAAAAACAAATGAGATAAAGTATATGTTAAAAGTCAAAATAGTAATACATATTAATTTTTATTAGAAGACATTTGGTTATTAGTATCTTACATATGTATTATAAAAAAGAAGAGAGATGGTTATATTAAAAATTTACTCCTATATGATCCCCACCGCATATATCCTATGCGGTGGGAACATTAATTTGGAAGAAACACAGAAACAATTAGATAAATATATTGGTGTCGCTTGCGTTATGTCTATTGGTAGTGATTTTACACAGTTAAATAAACACAGTTAAATTATGTTTATATTCCACTTATGTCTCTAAGATGGTACAACATTTATCATGATACCAAGTAAAGATGAATAAGATAAAAGTTGGTCATGGAAAGATCCCGATATTTTGAAGATTCACTGCCATTTAGTAGAATTTATATTTTCAAGAAGGAAAAAAACTCTTAACGATTGCTTAGTTAACTAAAGTTGACCTAAGTAAGGTTTAGTTAACTAGACAATCACAAACAAAATGCTTTTATTGCAGCAAACAAATCCAAATTTAAAACAAAGAAATGTTTTCATTGATGCATTCAATTTTAATTAGAGATTTTGACGCTTGCACGGTTCCATAAAATGGGGAGTTTCCACTTTGTATTTTAAGGTGATGTCAATACTTTTTTATTGACCATGGAATTTTAATATGAATATATATATATATATATATATATATATATATATATATATATATATATATATATAATATAGTGAAAGTGACATTACGAATAAACCTTCTTGACACGCAATCAAAATAGCCTATAAAAATGCATCCTCTGCATCCATAAATAAAGTACAGAACTGTCATCATCGACGAAATAGCTCCGTCCTTTTTTTCTGTTCGATAATTGTACGATGTTATTCTTTTCTCTAAAGTCATATCACATTAACGGAAAACAAAAGCTAGAACAACGCCAGAGCGATATAACATGTCGATTTTTAAAGTTAACATTAAAGCAACCCTCATTATCGTGTTCTAGCTAACGTATACGTTAAGTAAAGTAGCTGACGTATACGTTAAATTCAACATATGGCTGAATATGTTTGTGCAGCGGTCACATTAAACTAAGTGACCTTATCAAATCTTTTGCTAAAACTGCCAGAATCAAAGTTTCGATTTTTAAGCGCGATATGTTTTACACATAAAAATCTGCTTGGCCAATATTATTTTTATATTCGGAAGCGCGTGGACTTTGTTAGGCAAAAATAACTACGTATACAAGGTATATATGGAAATGATTTTGAAGTAAATTATTTGCTTGAAGAAACAAATCTCGATTGCATGCTGTAGAATCGATTAAATTTGTAGAGCATTTAATAAATTAGTGTGTCACTCCCTAGGCCAAACTTTTAGAAGTAAATCCAGTGTTATATAAATAAAAAAACAATGATGGCACTATTAAAACTTCTCCGTGCCATAACTAATATTATCTAATAGATTATACAGGTTGGCCCATTTACAATGGTCTAAATGGTTAACTTGTTTTAGATAGAAAACATCGTGATAAATCTTTTAAAAAAAAGTTGGTACGCAAAAATCAGTAGTTTAGAAGTTACGATATTTTTTATACTTTTTTGAAAAATCATTACGCCATTTACATAAGTCACTTTTGATCAAAATATATTCTACTAAATCATTTGGTATGGAAGTAAAGTAGCCATTTAGCAAGCATACGAACAGCAATTTTTTTGTTTATTCTTAGCTTCTGCTGTCATTTGAAACTTTATGGTGATGTTTTTCCGTTTTCAAAGGAAAACGTAATATGAATTATATGAACAATGAAACATTTAAAAAGTGAAAAAGAAAAATTGTCAATAACTGCTAAAATTCAGAGTCGTCCCAAATATTCTTTACAAGTTAAACTTGTTTACTAATATGTAAATAAAGTCGTTTAGTAAAGTTCTAAGTTCTGTAATATTTCTGTTAAACTATTTTTCAATATTAAAATTATTTTTCGCCATGTAAATATATCGCCTAATGCAACTTTCACAGACGTGTAAATATCTTGAATATTTAAACAAATTATGTAATTTGGAATCAGCGTTATACTAATTGGTATACTTCAGATAAACATTGTTACTAGAAGTTTACATGTTACAAAATTATGAAAAACATAATTTGACTTCAGTCATTTTGAAGATATGATGGGGTGGAATATGTTTTTAAAGACGTTTCTCATTCATCAAAACATAGTTTCAGGCGCTTTATTTGTTTTTTATAGCCTTATAGCTTTTATTAGCTAAATTGGTTGTGATCCACGCCTAGGTTGGCAGGTGGAAGGATACTTATGTGTTGTCACAGTTATCGTATTTTTTGCTTTTGAAGTACTGAGCCCTAAAAATAAGTTATTCCGTCAAAGGCTGCGTCAAATAATATATCACACAACCAAGATGACATTCGACGACCAAGAGCCAACTAAAAATTTGTATTCGCGACGATGATGCTCTATAATTACTTTAAATCTTAGGATGAAATCAGTAAAAACTAAAAACGAAATCGAAAAAATTATTTCCATCCCATTGAACATTTTTTTTTCAATTATTGGTAATATTATTCTCTTTGATCAATGTTTCATCGGACATCTTTAGATAAATTATGTTATCAGATTAACTACAAAATACGCTCTTTCAAACGTTTTTAAACAAAATTGCATATGCAGAAAAGGAGACCGCCCTTCTAAGCATCGGATATCTTCTACCGTTTCCATTTCATATTTCAATATACCTATTGTACGGTCCATTATAACTCTGATTCAGATTACAATCTTTGTCGGCAACTGTCTTATCTGCGTTTCACAAATCTAAAACGTACAAAAAATACAATATCCAAACCATTCAAACTATTGGCGTTCTAATAAACTTTGGTATACAAAGTATTCTCTGTGAATGCGTTTAAAAGTGATATCAAATGGCAATACCTGGTGTAATCTACAGAATCTTAATCCCATCTATACGTGATTCTTCGTTTCTCTTATGAATTGCTTATTCCCATCTTTTTTTTCATTGAACTATGATTTCTACAGTTCATACCTGTTCCAGTTTTTATATTAATACTTTTTTCTTGCTTGCCTTTAATTAGCATTTATATATTTAAATATGCATATTTTATATTCGTTATGTCACAATAGTAAATTCATCATCTGTATATTTGACTTTCACAGTTAAGTATACGGTGCTACGTAAATGGATACTCACAAGATACCAAATACTTGGCCCACCTGATTTGTTTCCGCCTACATCCATCAATCAGAGACCTTTCGCTTTCAATTCTATCGTCAATTATTTTATCCTAACTGCCTCACTGCCCCTTCTTCTTTCTCTCCGACGGCTCGTGACAATTATTTGGAGTGATTTATGATGGTCAGAGCCCTGTTAATTGGTTTCTTTTCACCGGATGCTGGCAAAGATATTTATGTTTGTTTCCTCTGTGTCGATTTATACTTGTTGCAGAGTATTATATTAGTCGATTATTATATTGATATACGTGACTATTAGGGCGTGCAGGATAAATATGGCATTAGGATTTAAAATTAATTAGTAAAAAGTTTAAATAAAAAGTATGATGTTAAAACTTAATTGATTGTATATATATATATATATATATATATATAATTTTTTGCATACATAGGATATAACGAAATTTGTAGATGTTCTGAAATTCCCATTTCTCATTCAGTCAGTTTGATACTTTGCAAAGAAATAGCTTAGACTAAAGCCTAGATTAAGTTATAAAATGGTCGCAGCACAAACTTTAGAAATTTGCTAAAAATTCATCCTGCAGCTAAAGTACATAAATCAAAAGAACTTCTAAAACATTACAACTATTACTTACGGTACCATCATTCCATGGCATTTCATTTTGATAGTACTTCTATGAGAAAACGTACATTCGATTCGATATTATAACAAGGAAAATTTTCTAATTAATTAATAGCCATGAATTTTTTTCGTATGGCGTAGGTAAACCATATAAACTAGATACGTCGATAAACAATTAAATAATGAGATAATATCATCCAAAAATTAAGCTCTTATCAAGTTTCTACTAGATGATGGCGGCATATTTATATAACAAGGATTTTATTAAGAAAACTAATATAAACTTAACTGATTGGAAGTCATTCAGATAGTGCTGCATTTCATCATCATTTTTCCGTTTTTTAAGAATTATTTTCTCGAATCAAAGCGCAAATTCGAAAGTGTATTTTTAAATAATTTCAATGCAATTTGTTTGTTCCCCGTGCACTGTCTCCCATTACTATTTTTTCCTTAACAACCTAAATAATATAGGTAATAAATAACTTCTTGAAGCTCACCTTTTCAACTGGCACTTTCTGTCGCCTTTATAAATATCTTATTAATTGTTCCAGCAATTCCACAATTTGTGGTATGGTCTGTAAATTACAGTAATATTACAGACAGCAAAATTTCAAATATTTCAATCTTTTTGTGTCCTGGTTCATTATTACATACATACATACGCGTGCTGATAAATACCAGTATTATAATTGTTTGCTTGATTTATCTCAGAGCCATAATTAATCTACTTTTTATCCTTTTTTGTGGATTGTTATTATAACGAATTAAAAAACTGTCGCCGTAGTGTGTTGGGTTGATCACAAGGTATACGGCCTTTGACGTGGCGGCGTACTGTGGAAACCCGGGTTCGACATCCGGCAGCTCGACGTGCGGGGCTGGACTAGTGTTTTGGTTGGCTGTAAGAGATTGCTCTCCTAGCAATAATTTCGCCATATGTATCAATTAGAAACATAAATATATAAATAAATACGTGGATTCTGTATATACGTTATAATATTTTTTTGATGCGTTCTTTAAAAAAATAAGAATATAAAATAAAAACTATAAAATAACCATACAACCAACCTGACAGACCCAATTTTCAAAAGTATTACAAATAAAGGTTTCCGCTGAAAGCGCAAGGAACCCAATCGTTTGTATACTATTGATTTAGCAATAAATAATGTGCTCATGACAGTCATCAGGGTCGTGATTTGTGTGCATCGTGCGGTCTTGTATCGGGTGGGGGAGTCGAACGTGATATTTCTCCCCTTAAGTCTCGCGTTATTTCGTATTCTCTTGCAGCTTGATTTCAACAACAAGCGATATGTTTGCACAGCCGTCATATTAAACTAAATAACCTTATCAAAATATTGCTCTAAAACTGCCAGAAGTAAAGCTTCTATTTAAAAATAATTTTTTTTTTCTTTTTGTATCGTTAAGGCGTGGTACATTTTACTCACAACTAATTGATTAAGATTACTTTCATAACCGGAAATACGGGAACCATTAGGCAAGAATAACCGTCACTATGTATAGATAATAAATAAAAAGAGAATTTTAAATAAATAATATTCTTTACAAAACGACTTTGAAGAAATAATTTGCTTGAAAAAACCAGCTTGGATTTTATCTTGCAGAATAGATATTTGTAGGGCATTTAAAAAAATAGTACATTAAAACTTAGTCCATACTTTTAGTATAGTAGTTTCGTGGGTTATATAAACAAAAAAGTGCTACGGTACGGTGCTGTTAAGACTTCTCGATGCCATAACTAACATTACTCAGTTAATTATTAAACTTTGTTAAGAGTTCTCGATACCGTAACTAACATTACGTAGTTAATTATTAAACTTTATTAAGAGTTCTCGGTGCCGTAACTAACATTACCTATTTAATTATTAAACTTTGTTAAGACTTCTCGATGCCGTAACTAACATTAACTAGTTAATTATTATACTTTGTTAAGATTTCTCGATGCCGTAACTAACATTACCTAGTTAATTATTAAACTTTGCTAAGAGTTCTCGATGTCGTAACTAACATTACCTAGTTAATTATTAAACTTCGTTAAGAGTTTTCGATGCTGTAACTAACATTACCTAGTAAATTATTAAACTTTATTAACCACAGATATTGTATGAATGTAAGAATTATGTAAACAATGAAAAATTAATAATGTTGATAACATGAGCGATCATAAGCAAATTTGAAGACTTTATTCAACCTCAAACGCAAGAATTTCTCCGTTAGAATTGGTATCACCACAACCATTTCTATATGTACATAGACTATTCAAGTGACGGATGATTGTGGCTTAGTTGAGATCAATTGGCTGGGTGTTGACGCAGTGGGGGTAACGAATGGATCGCAGTGCCCGCTGTAGTAGAAATGGAAATATCTAAAGGCGCCTGTTAAATATTGTCATAGATAATGTGTTTAATTTATTTGTTTATTTTTGGAACTAGGGCAGTCTATTAAGAATTAATTTCACTGATTTAGGGCATAAAAATGTTCTATATTAAAAAATAGGTCTCGTTTTTAATATAAAAATTTATTAAATAGGAAAATTTTTGCTATTTTTTTATTAAATTTATAATTAGATACTGCATGTTTTGCAAACATATAAATATGAATGGTGATAATAAAAGGAAAAGTTAAATACGGTATTAATAAATACTTTGAAAAAAAGTTTAAAAAGATGACTTTTATCTCACTTAATATTAACAAACACATTCAATTCTATCAACCTTAAAAATTTCTAATTAAATGTTTAGTTCATGATTTTTTAAAATTTATAAATTAATAATTGGGAATAAATACATTTTAGCGACAATGAAAATTTTACTGTTTATTAAACCAATAAACATAAAATTTAAAGTAAGTAAAGAGGATCCATGAAATTATAATTTAAAAAATTTTTTAGTTGTTTTTGTTGATGTATTTAGTTTATGATTTATAAACTAAATATTTAAAAATTATAATTATTTACCTTCTTAATAATTTGTGAATTTTATTTTTCTTTTGTTTAATTTTTTACCGACTTCCAGAAAAGAGGAGGTTACCAATTTGTCGGAATATTTTTTTTTGGGGATATTCAGCAATAATTATTTACCAAGTGGACGATTTTGATGATTCTTTTCTTATTGGAAAGGGGGTACTTTAGGGGTAGACCCATATAAATATGATGATCATCTGATTATGAAGTCCGTAAATGATCGATTAACTCCTTAACGAATGGCAGTAAATCAACTATGATCAAAATATTTGCTACAGGAAGTTATTACTTTGTAAAATAACTACACCATCGGCCAGATCAGGGTTTGATGATGAGTTTTGGATATGAACACTAGAAATCCTTAATGGATGGTAGTGAATTAAACATAATGGAAAATATTTGCTACTGGTAGTTGTTAATTTGTAAAATAACTACATCATCCTCTAGGTCAGAGTCTGATCATGCATTCTGGAGATGAACAATGGAACTTCTTATCGGATGGGAGTAAATCAACCGTGATTCAGGATATATGCTACTGGTAATTTTTAGTTTGCAAGACAACTACGCCATCGACAAGTTCAGGTCAGAGTTTTGGAGATGAACTATGCAGCTCCTTAATGAATGACAATCAACCGTAATTCAAGATATTTGCCACTGGTAGTTGTTACTTTGCAAGATCTGATATTGGACTTCGGATATAGAGAACGGAACTACTCAACGGTTAGCAGCTAACCGCTGGCGGCTATTACTATCACTTTGCTTCTTTACGTTCTTGACGACCAACTTCAGATAGAGAGAAAATTATCTGTACACTAGCTTTTCGTTTCGTTTCATTGTTCGTCTATCCGTCGTCGGTCAAAAACGTTTTTCTCAGGAAGGCGAGGAGGTATCAAGTTGAAATTAATATTAAACACTTAGATCCACGGTGCCTTGGAGCTGCCTTGGAGCGAAATCAAATCAACTAATCAAAAAATCTAAGTCAACGCAATCAAAAATACCGTAAAGTAGGTAATTTATGCAGCATAGTTTGACATTTGCAAATAAATTAAAATTTATAGGGTACTTCGTGTTGATCCATAATCATGAAATTTGGCAACAAACAAGGTCACCCAACACAAGTCAAAATGTTTTTTAAAAATGGGATTGTGAAAGATATAGTAATATAATTTCATCTAAAAAAATTAAAATTTTAAATAGTTTAATAGGAATATTATACAAAATTTGTATAAATGCTTAAATATGTATGGAACTCGTGTTACGACGGTTTTTTACATAAATTTTTCAACATAAAAAAATCACTAAAATTAGCATTTTCAGTGTACTGAACTCATACCTCAATTTTTATACACCAAACACAAATTTACGAAATTCGATGACAGTTATTATGTTGTAAATCGTAAAAATGCTCCAAAAATAGTAATCTGATATCAAATTGGAAATTAGATAAAATAAAAATGAATAGATCTTCTGACAATGTTTGTGGCTAGAAGGTTATAATATGGGTAATACATTCACTATTGTACTCATTTTGTTCAGCTGATAACAAAACGATATTGCATATTCTGTGTACGGAGAATTAAAATATTGTCATTATTGGTTAATTTATTTCGTTATTTTTTATTTAATTCACGTAAACATTTATTATTGCCGTTAATAATTTTGTTTGTATGCTTCAAACAAACAAAATTGACACGCCTTCAAAGTTGCGGACGCTAGAAAGCGCTGATGTTACGCACCCAACTAATACCCGCTTATGTAACATACCTATTACATAATCAATACATAAATTATTAAAAATAAGGAAGAATATATGTTTTCAAGCACCCAAAATAAAATTGGGCACCAGAAGCTAAATCTCAATAACAATAATAAAATATATTATTTCTAGTGAAATCGTGTCTATTTAAGATCGTACCGTTGATATCTACGCTCCACGCAGTATAATATTTTCTGTGAAATAAAATATTAAATAACTCGTTCAGACTTTAAAACGACAAATTGGATATTTTGTAACGTCAAATTGGACATCTTCATACAACTGTTTTCACTCATAAGGGAATTGAAATAAATCAGATATGCCCCATAGACACTCGATAAATGGTTCTGCTGTCAGAGCGTACGCCTGTCTCATGTAGGGCGCCCGCATTCGACTGAACTTCGACTAATGTATCCGCCACGATGGGAAGTTCTCATAAGTCACTAATCATAATTTATTACGAAATTATGTTACGTGAAAGTCGTGTAGATAAGCGCTCCCAGTTTTTATATCTAAATTGTTAATACTATCAAGAGCATAATTTTCTTAAATGTTATATACATAAATAAATAAAAAGCCATTAGATTTCGCCCACAAAAACAGTTGCCTACAGACCAATGGCCAATTTGTTTTGTCATTATTATACACCTAAGTCCAAAAGTGTGTTGTTGGTATTTGTGTAAGGAAACTAGTAATGACTACGTCATTTGTTGGGAATTTATTTTGCACAGATCTCAATCGAAAAATTACATAAATCACATTCGACACACCGTAATTATACTGAAATTAGGCACGGTAATAATAAGCAGTGGATTATAAGTGCATATTTGTTTTGTCTGTACAATATTTGGACCCATTATCTCTTAATAATGGTTCCTAAACAAAAATTAGCAGATATCGTATGTGAGTTTGACCGTTGTCTGTTATTATAAACAAAACTTTACATAAATGTTTATTAAATTTCATGATAAAGGTTTTAAAAGCACTTTTAATAATGGCAACACTGTGAATAACTAATGTAACACTTTTTATTAAATTTTGAATTCGATTTGTGTCATCTCGCTCGCGTATCATATAACGTTACTCAAAGAAATTAAATTCTCTTCAGTAAATAAGGACCAGGAAAATACGATAAATATAGTCTCTTACCGAGTCCCAGCGAGCGATAATATAGCAATGTGAGAACAAAAAATGTATGATTAAAGCGTGACCGTATGAAAACAGACTTAATTAATGTTGGGCAATTATGAACGATTTCCATAATCAAATAGTCCATTAACAATATATAACATTAATATATGAAGGTAGCACTGACAGTTTTGTCAAAACTTTCCATTTGTAATGATGGCATTATGAAGTAAATTTAATTTTCTTATACCTAATTATTCGATAACGAATGAAGTACTTTCCTTCAATTACTGATTTGTTTATAGATTGGCAATAATTTTTTAATTTTGTGTATCACATCATAGTTAAATTTAATGGCACAGCATTGTTTTGTAGTTTCGATTTTGTTGTGGTCTCGATCAACAACAAAGTAAAGATCAACTTTGGCTTGCATTGAATGATGTAGCCTCAGATCGCGCTAATGTTGAGAAGTAATTTAACAAGTTAAAAGTATTCGTACCAATTTCAGTGATGATCTGTGTGATGGACATCCTTCAGCAGTGACAACTAAACGTAATATCAATGTTATGCAGCTCATCATATAGCAGGTAAGTAAGTAACCAATGAGTAGATTCGAGCAAGTTTGGGTATTTGTATGAGCTAAGTACAGAAAATTCTAGGTGAACATTTAGACGTGAGCAAGATTTGTAGTAGATAGTTATCCTTATGAGTTGACCGAGGCTCAAAAACACCGTCTCGTTGACTGTTGTCGCGAAATGTTACATGAAAATTTGATGGAGAACCCTCAAATGTTTTTCAACATTGCTGTGGGTGGCGAAATCTGGGTATACTATTCCGAATACGAAACTAAGGGGCAGATTACTTGTAGGTTTTTTCTTCTGAAGAGTTGCCTATAAAGATGAAGAGAGGATATAGTGCTGGAAATAAGATGGTTGCCTCTTTATTCGGACGGACGGGTAATTATGCAATGATTATTATGGAAAACAAAAGAACAGTTCTCGTAGACTTACTTTACTTAGTTTTGTAGACGTGTGAAACAAAAATTGTTTTTTTCTTGCAAAAACTTTTCCATATGCTCTGTTTAATTATTCCGTTTTGCTTTTCTTTCAAATTTCCTTAAGAACTTCAATTTAAGTTTAGTATTTTTTAAATGCACATTTGAAATTATTTTTCCAAATCTCACCAAGGAGTAATTATAATTTATCCACTTGATAAGCAAATAAGCGAGGTAGTCATCAATTGCTAAAATTTAGAGTCACCACAAGCATTCTTTGTAAATAAACTCGTTATTGAATATATTTGGCATTAATTTTGCAGAAATTCATTATTCACAATTAAATGAAATTATGTGATGCAGTATTATTTCTACTTTTTTTAAGTTTTTTACCTCGACCTAGGTTTTGTTGTATTACATCGTCAGGTGGGCAATTAGCAAAAATTCATTCTTTGCTAATCAATTACATTTTTTGTCATAATTTTAATTTTAGTAACTTTCGGGATAGTCGATAAGACCATATTTTTTGTGAATATTTCCAAAAATATTTTCAGAAATATTTTATCAATATTTTCAATAAAATAGTCTTGAAATTTTTATAAATTGCTCTGTCAACTGATGTTCTACGCCACACAGGCATGAAAAAAATATGAACACTTTATTTGCTCCTTTAAAATTTATATAATGCTTTAACAATGATCTGTATTATTTGTTACTACATCAAATGTTACGTTCTTACGTTAAACCGTTTCTGAAAAATTTTATAGATGCACTGATTGGCAGACGAACGAACATGTCAGTTATCTAAAATATGACTAATAGTTTCCGAATTATTTTCTTTTTGCTGTACGGAACCTTAAAATCATATTATTTTTCGACGAAGTCAAAGTAAATTCATACACGATACAAACATTAAAGATGACAGTCGACGAACAAGAGCCAATTAAAAACAAATATTCGCGACGATACATCATTCGCAGTAATTGTTTCGTGTCGTGAAAAGGAATGATGGCGACATTTGAAGAGGTCGTCGGCGCGAGGCTTTTTGCGCGTAATAATTGAAGACAGAATCTGGGCCGAGGGTTTTGATGGATGGAGGCGAGACTGAGGATAAACATTACACGAACCGAGCATGTTAAATAATATTCTTAATAGAAATTCAATTTTAAACAATTGTGGCAACCAAATAGTACGGTCTCGTTGTCGTATTTTTCAATTAATTATTTTCAATCTTAGATTGCAACTAGTGATAATTAAAAATTTCTATCCAGTGAATGGCTGACACATAATTGATAACTTTTTATTCAATAAACGGTACTATTATTCCATTTGATCAATATTTTGTCTGGCATCCTTACGGAAATTATTTTAGTCATAAGATTTTTTACAAAATACACTAACTCAAATGTCTTTAATAGCGAAATTGATGTGTCCGATCGATTTTCGGTCTTAGAAAAAATGACCGACTTTCTTTCTAAGCATTACTTGGATATCTTTCGTAATTTTTATTTAGTATTCTAAATGTGCCCACTGTGTTTCTGAAAATATTTTTGGAAATATTCACAAAAAATATGGTCTTATCGACTATAACTCCGATTCAAATTCCAACATTTGTTGCAAGAAAATGTTTGTTTTTTTAACGCCGCTAGCGTTAAAAAAAACAAACATTTTCCAATCCAGCAACATGTAGTTATGCTCTATGGAATATCATTTATCGACGTTTATCTTTCGAAATCGCAGTACTTAACGTAATTTACAGAATATAAGTACCATCATACATTATTATGTATTTCTCTTATTCAACCCGTATTTTCAACGCATCATTGTTTTATTGAACTTTGCACAGACCTGTTTTAGTATTAATTGGCGTTTTTCTATTTTGATATTTATATTTTATTTATTATGTCACAGTAATAAATTCATCAACTGCGTTTTTGACCATGTAGTTTAATTACAAAGTATTGTTACCAAATAAACATTAACACTTTCCATTTGAGACTGTTTAAGCTAGACTGTTTGATTAGAAATAACCTTAGAAATATTCTTTCGACGCATGTGTATTCTGTGCAAGAGGATTTCAAGAAATATATTTTCTAATGCATGTCTGTAACATACTCGTACAAAAAATGAAACGTGTAATAAATATTCGATCAATGCAAACGGAAAATTAGATGACATTACAGTAAACGCTTAGCCGGCCTAATTTGTTTCCCCCTGCATCTGTCAATCAATGAGAATTCGTTTCCAATTCTGCCATCAGTTATTTTCCCTAACTACCTTTCTTCCCTCATACATATCTCTTCTTTCTTTCCGACGGCTTGGGACAATTATTGGGAATGATTTATAGTCGTCAAAGCTCTGTTAATTGGTTTCCGATTACAGGCTGTAGGTAACGGTATTTATGTTTGTGTTCGCTGTGTCGGTTTATACTTGGTGCAGGGTATTTATATAGTACGAATAAAATTTAAGTTAATATCCTTCTGCGTAAATACTAAATTGTGTGTAAGTAAAATAGTTAATCTATTTGGCTATAATAATTAAAATTTCGGATTAATATGATTTATAGTCGTTAAAGCCCTCTTAATTGGTTTCTGATCACAGGCTGTAGGTAACGGTATTTATGTTTGTGTTCGCTGTGTCGGTTTATACTTGGTGCAGGCTATTTGTATAGTTCGAATAAAATTGAAGTTAATATTCTTCTGCGTAAATACTAAATTGTGTGTAAGTAAAATAGTTAATCTATTTCGCTACAATAAATACAATTTCTGGTTAATATGCTTTATAGCAGTCAAAGTCCTGTTAGTTGGTTTCTGATCACAGGCTGTAGGTAACGATAATTATGTTTCGAATATGTGATAACGCATATACATATTTTACGGTACAAACGTACGGTAAAATATTTATGTACGTTATTATTATTATTCGATACTAGTACCAATTATGTTTTCTAACATTCAATATGTCATTTTGTTTTATTTGCAAAATATTTGAAACGTAGCTATAAGTCAGTATCCATAAAGGAAAGCAACAAATGTTGTAAAGTAGAAACTTTATCAGGTTTCATCAGGTTTTCACATTTCATTCAATTCTAGGACATATTAATTTATTAGCTTATATATTCTAGGACATATTAATTTATTTGTATGTGTATTCTAGGACATATTCATTCATATGCATGTGCATTCTAGGACATATTAATTTGCAAAAGATTGTCCCCAAAAATAGTCTCCTGCACCCTTAATTGTCATGTTTGTTGTTGTACCCGATTCAACTATTAAGATTAAAATATATTTAGAAAATTGTTTACTTCCAGAGCACACGTATTAGGGAAAGAGGCACAAGATGTAAGTGTGTCGGTAGCTATGGAAGGTGTTAGAGAAGTCATTTTTTGTATTTATTAAATTCATATTTTCATTTTAGTCTTCATTTATTTATACGCCATGTTTTCAATTTATAGGCAGAAACCAATTGGACAAAGCGCACGTTTAAAAGGTAAAAGGGTAGTAGATGTTAATTATTTATTAGAACGGTTTTTGAAAGCTTGTTACAAACTCCTTTATAAATTTGAATATAAATGATACGAAATTTCACCCACTTTTCATTAAAAATGATGCGAAAGGAATTATATTATTTAATATTGTTGCAATTCTACAGTTAAATAATAATGTCATCGAACTACGCAATATTGTATAAACTGAGTGGATGCTTGCTAAACCGAGGATAAAATAAGACGCGAGTAAACATACAAATAACTCTTGTATTGTAAAATTATGTTGTATTGTATAATATTAATCTGAACTTTTTCAAGCAAAATACAATACAAAAAGCAAAATACAAAATACTGAAGTCTTCTTATATAATATTGTCTGAATCCTAAAAGATTATGCGTTAAACAAAAACAAATGGAAACATGGCGAGATCTGATATAACTTGCTTGGGATCATAACAGTTGTTAATAAACATTTTCACAAATATTCCTTATATTCATAAAAATAACCCTTAGTCCTTTGTAAGGCTGCGCCGTAAATAAATATTTCAATAAGTTGATATTTTCTTTCAAAATCTATGTACGTAACCTAAAGCGTAGAAGTATCATAATTTGTAGACTATACAGTCTACAAATGTATTACATTTGTCGACTATATAAATATGTGTTTCAAAACTGATTTCCACTGCTCAATAAACTATATACTAACATATTATCATATAAAGTCTCCCATGCGATACAATAACATTTTTCTCCTACCAAAAATTCCTTTCTTAGAAATACGAAAATATCCGCAGCAAGTATCAAATAAAGCTATAAGATGACACTATTATAGGTTTTGATAGTTCAATTTTTAAAAATGGTTCAAGAAACGTCGCCGGAAGCGAACACTGAAAACCAAATCGTTTATATATTATTGATCTGGCAATAAATAATACGCTCGCGATGGATAGGAAGGTCATGATTTGTATTTATCACGTTATTTTGCTTGAGATCCGGGACCATCTTCAGTCGAAACTATCGTATGTTGTTCTATATTTTGCCTATATTGCCGTTTAAATACTTAAATATTCTCCGTGAACCGTAAGTTTGCTTGGTGCAATTCATTTAATTTTACGTTTATATTAACGTTAAACTCTTATCGAAATATTTTCTATCAGCCTATTGGATATTTAGGAGATAAATAGTATTCCTCAAACTTTAAGTTCAAAATCATATTTTTTAGAGCCCAAAACTATCAGTTTGATTAAATAAAATTTGTACCAATAAGAAATTTCTAGTTATTACAGAAAAATTAGAAAAAAACTAAATCGTTAACACTTGTATATATACGTAAGTAGAATGTAGAAATGTGCATTTTGACGACGTGTAATAGTTTAAATCAACAATGGAAAATAGTAAAATTGGAGTACAAACAAATCTGAAGGAAGTCAGATGACTAATTTTTTTATGCTAATGAAACTCTTACCACCCAAACGTAATTGGCTTTTTATTGCATTTTTTTACGCTTTTGCTATAACATGAACATATCAGAATAAATATGGATCGAGGATCAGTAATTGCAAGCCTTCATTGATTTACTTTTTCCTCTTATCTATATTTTATATCTTTTCCCTTCTTCACTAAAATATTGCATGATCGTGAAACACAAAACGTGAAATTAAATTAATATATAAAATAAAATTACATAACTGAACTCAGGACGTTGAGTATAGTGCGATTTTATTGAATGAATAAGTGAATAATCATAATATGGGTTCGTGTGAAATTAATGCTGGATTTGATAAAAAAAACGCAAACCACGACTGAATTTATCTAAAAATCTCTGACAAAGTAGAATTAAATCTAAACATAAATATGTTGAATAGAAAAAGAAATGTGGATCAACTCACCACCACACCACAATCATAAAACCTTCCGAGCTAGTATAAAACCTAGGTTCAGAATAATAAGCATCTCTCATAATAATCTTCAAAAACTACAGTTTGATATCAACAAATACCAATATCAGAAAAAAATAACGTCTACATGCAATAATTGAAGTTTTCTTAAAGACTCATTATTTTAATAAAATCATATAATTATTTGAAACCTGCAGGTATACGACGCTTATTAGAAAAAAAATACCTCTGGCTGTGGCATTGCGACGGATACACGTCGAAATATTTTTGACTTCGCAAAAAAGAGAAATTGTTATCGTTATTTGATAAATAATCAAATGAAATTAATTACATATTTGTGTTGCTTAACACCCAGAAAAGTCCAGCCTCCACAATCCAAGGACAAATATAAAACTGTTATATAATCGTTTATTTTTTAAAGCGAAGCAAAATAAATCCAGCTAATAGTTAGATATGTGTATAAGTACGTGACATATCGGTCTATTGGCAACTTATGTATTCGAATACGCGTGACATATCAGGCGTCCGCTCTCCTCGTATTTGGGATTATACTATTACCCTTGAGAGGAAATTCTGATAAGTTTGCAGTTGTATTCGTAATTTATTATGAAGTGTTTCTAAAAATTATACTGATGAAAATAGCCAAAATCTATCCTGGCGCCAGCTAGTTTCTAAACATCATCTCTCAATAAAATGGCCAAGGGCGTTTCAAACATTCAGAAACTTATTATAATTAGATATTTATGCTTTGCGGTAAAGTGAGATACAAAACATTTAAATTGAATAATTATTTACCAATAAGTTATAGTTATAGCCACCTACTATAAAATATCTATGAAACTTACGAGATGCTTCAATGAGGAACAAACAAGACACTCCGTTCCGTGGTATTCGTGAGAATGTTTCATCCCCAAGTACGGTGTATCTCGTATACAGCTAGTTTACAAAAAAATTATTACAATCTGCCTTAAGACAAAAAATTCTGGAGGTTGTGACTTATGAACAAACAAACGGAACAAACAAAAAGAAATTGTAAGAATTCGGTTTATATTAAGGCTTCGAAACACTAAAAACCTGAGGGCGGCAACCTTTAACTTTCAAATTACTTTTCTCAAAATGTTTTGAATTATATTAATGATGATTAAACACTTTATAAATATCGAAACCGGAAGTATCACTTAGTGTAAGGAACAAATCATGGTTTTCAGGAGAGCTAAAATACGATTTCCTTTTGTATATTTCTCTGTATCTTTTTAATCTATGGTCCAATCTTAACGGTGTCTAGGGCAAGTTTTCTTAGATTATTCTCTTATTTCGCAAAATTTATGAAAACTTAGTGGTTTCGAAAATAGCATGTCCGTCATATTAAAAAAATATGAGAAACGATATGTAAGCAGCAAGAAGAAATAGAAAATCTTGTCATTTTGTTGTAAATGACTATTTTAGTATTGCAATTTGATGTACGTGTACCTATCACTTAAATCGATGTTATATTAGAAACTGATTACTATAGCGTCATAGATTATGTCTTATTCGTACTGGTATTATTAAGCCAAAGCAATTATGTTTGTAAGGTTTTTACGGCTAAGTTGATATGGCTATAGATAAGACCCTGACGCTACTTTTTAAAACATTAAATTAAAGCTATCTATATATTAATTAATATTTCACATATCAAAACATAATGATATATCAAAACATTATGAGAAGCACTAGAACTTGGGCCCAAAATATTATGACGATTTAGGTCTTCCAACTTAATGTCTTTGTTTTGGAGATCGATTACCGTTTCATTTGTAAACATTGTAAGAAACACTTCTCGACTTTCATCCCCAATTGCAATGTTATACAGTTTACAGGGAAATAATTTTTGAAGGTATCTAGATTTTCGAGAAATATTGTAGAAACAGCGGTGTTCAGTCATGTCTCTATTGGATTATGCAAGACATCTTTGTCATTCCCAAATGATGAGAGTGTCTGTATTGCCTGTATGTTCTCGTTTTTGCCTTAATGATTTACTTCACGTGGTATATCTGGCATCGTAAAGGCATCGGAGTTGGTTACATCACGTTCAGTAACAAAATTTAGGGCTCCATCGTTCTGAATAATATTGATTACGTCTGATATGTACGAGAAATGTCTTTCAGCAACATAATTAGCATCACGAGATTGATAATTATTATTCTCAGAAGTATTAGACGAACTTTTACGATGAATGAATGTAATCAAGACAAGGAAGTAACCGGTATGTTTATAATTTCAATATCATTTTCAATAGTACATATCGATTCATTATTACTATTAAAAATGTTGCTAGATAAATTCTTTGTTATAAATTGTTTCTGCTTTTTGATCACTATTTTTGATAATAGATATTATAACTAGGAAATAATCATAAAAATACAAACTCCGATATGCTTGCGTGCTCATCGCTCGTAACACTTCAGTCCCTTGCCCGCATTTCCCTTATGCTAGTCAAGCGCTCTTGTGTGATTTTAACAGAGACAGCAAATTGATTTAAGTACTTGTTTTTACATGCAACGACCTTATTAAACAAATTTAAATTTACTATAAATGATGTTTCAATTTGATTTATATGTATTAATCTGAAACTAGATTAATGTAAGAGACATATTAATTAAGATATTTAATGTGGACGTTAGGGTAAAGAGCACATACTGAACATTGTTTTATGACATATTAATGTAAGGGTCAAATTAATTCACTAAAATGACTTACTTTATTTCTTTCAGAAGAAAATAAATAAAATGTTTTGTCAAAAATTATTATAGGCTGTCCAAAAATACGTATGTGAGTGATTTTTCCAACGATGTAGAAATTTTAAATATTTTCGCCAAAATATCCCTTACGCTTAATGATACTTCAGTAGTCATTTTACTTAGTAGTAATTTTGAAGTTGGTATTATTCTAATTCCACAAATGACGTATCCGAATGACATTAATTAGCCATTAGAAATTAAAGAAAATTTGAGTTGATAGAACACAGTCAGAAAAAAATTAAAATAAAATATATGAACTACTTCACCAAAAACTATATTTTTTAAAGTTTTTTTCCTGAAAGATGTAGCTCGTCTCAAAGATTTCAGGTTTTCCCATAAATATTGAACTATTCCTTTTCATAAAATCTCGAAACTAGGCTTTTGTAGTTTTGCATCCTTCAACCCATTCTTGTAAAATGAAATGGTTAACGCCAGCAAATTTACGAGTAATTTCTACAACTTATGTAATTATGAGACCGGAATACATCTTACATGACGTTTCAATTAATCGATAATTGGTTCTTTTTTCAGCAAAAAACTTTTTATTTCAAGTATAAGTATTATTATGACTATATAAACATAATGTTTTCTTTACAATGTTGTAATACGTCCCAGATATAAATAATTATGTAATTCTAACACTTGAAGAAATTTATTAGTTTTATCCCAGTTTCTCCTCGAACAGTAGTATCTGTACTTTCGTCATTTGATAATTTTTTTTTCAAAGACTGAAGAAATACAATATGAAACAAATATATGTTTATGAACATATATACAGTTATGTAATAAATATAAAAACAACATCCGGAATGAAAGGTCTACGACTTAAAAGTGATTGGAAAAATTGCAATAGATTTTAACAGACCTTTCACTGTGTTATATAATTCCAGTTAAATTCAAAACTATGTACAATTGAGTTGCTTTTTTTATCAATTAGTTGTTAAATACAACAATTTAATTAAAATAAAACTGATATAAGAAATTACGATAATATTTTAATGGCAATCCAAAAAATTGGATAAAATAATAGTCATAAAATTATGTTTCTTCCTTACCGAAATTTATTTGAAATTTTACCATTTCCTTTGAATTTTCTCTAAGGAAATGTGGGAATTCTGGTAACGAAAATTTTCGAAAATGTACTGATTATGCATACCGATACTCGAAAAAAAATATGCGTATATGTACATAGTGCCGCTTCGGCATCATCAAAGCGATATACGACTCGTGGCACTTAACATCTTCTTCAGTCTTAAATAGTACAATCTTAAATTCACGGAAAGAATAATCGAATAATATTCGGTGTTTTTCACATCTTTTTTTAAAATGTAGTTCTGTTCATGACAATAAAATGTTTAAATGCAATTAAGATGTTGAAAACAGGAAACATTTTGTTACTTAAAAATAAATGATATCTCTATAATATAGGCTTACATTAAAAAATGTTATACACTATGTTCGCCTTATATTTTAGAGTGGAATCCAAAACAAATGTTGCTATATATAATAACCAATAACCTGTATATTAGGTATATAACATTTTTCAAACATTTTAAAAATTCATTTCAAAATTTTTTTAAAAATTTCAATTCATTTTAAATTTTATAACATTTTAAAATGGACAAAACGCAAGTGTAAAATCAAAAGCTACAAAGTCAAAACACTTACAAAGTCAAAAGAAAGTTATAAACTTTGAATTTTTTTTAGGTTTGCAAAATAATAATTAAACTTAGTAGCCCCGCAAATACAAAGTATGACGAATGTTTTTGAGAAATAATCAAGTTTAGTATCACATGTGTTTTAGAAAAAAAGAAATTTGCTATGGTTCCATGGTTTCGCTAGCAGTCTGTTGTGGCGTAGGCGTACAGAATAGCACAAACGCCACCCGGGAAAATGATTCCTAACATTAAAATGATATTCAATTCTAACAGATAATATTTATGTGATTAAATAAATTATAAAAAGTGACTAACACTATAATTATAGCTCATAAAAAAAAACATAGTATTTAGATTTAATTGGTCACGACTAACAATAATTCGCCAACTGTATGGATCCATTACATTTACTGACGTTAGAACACCAAAATGAGTCTCGTGAATTTCTGCGGCTCCAACTGGCGATGACCTGGCAGGCTCTTACCGAGTGCAGGATCTGTTTCCTGTAGCAAGCTGCCTTGTGAAAACACTTAATATGACGACTAGTCGTCGCCCGCAGGAACAGTCTATGTCAAGTTATTTTTTTTTATGTTAAACTTATCAGTAAAATTTCAATTAAAGAAAGAAATTTAGAAATGATCGGAATCAGTGATCGTTCATTAATTCTCTTCGTATTGTTTTACAAAGATGTGTCGTCACAAACACCTCGCGGTTATAGAACTTTCTCGAAGTGTTCCATTACTGTTCGTTTATCGCGAGAATCAGAAATGTTTCCGCGATGATTTATGAATTTTGTTAATACTTTTCGACTGAATACAGAGAATCATTTGAGCCAGAATCTCTAATTGATATTTTGTATTTCAATTCTTTACTAAATTTTTTCGACAGGAGTTCAAAGCTAAGTCTTGCGATAGCAAAAATGTAAACTCGATATTTCTACTGATTTGAGAGTCTAATAAAAACTTTACGGTAGGAATACACAATTAATATTCTTGCCACTTTAATATTTTAATAAGAACTGATCAATATATGATGTGTTTTTGCAAAAGGCTTCAAAGAGACTAACGGAAAAACTTGACGAGAAAAATAAGCGTACGAATAACAAAAGACAATTTACGATTTTCAAAATAAAATAAAATGAAACAAATATTCTTTCAAGAAAGTTCTATACTTTACAAAAATTATTTTATATTTCATTTAAATTCAATCATAAAGGCACTAAAACATTGCAAGCCATGAAAAAACATCAAGACATTATACATTAAAAAAAGCCCTCTGTGGGCTGATTACTACAATTAATCAAATCATATTAAATTATGTAATCATTTGACAAAGCGTCAAGTCTTGACATATTATCGATCGTACATATATGATTGGGATGAATATAAATAATTTTTCTTTTTAAGAAAATTTATTAATATTTCAAATAAATAATAATTCTCATACAATAAATAAATAATTATTATATAATTCTAAATTACTACGATTCTTTTCCACCGTTTGTTAGGTGAATTTGGCTGAAATTGCGGAGATTCGACAGACCCGACTTCGACATATATCTAATTCTTCGTAATTAATGTGTGTATGTGTTTGTATATATATATATATATATATATATATATATATATATATATTTATATTTACACATACACATACATGCATATACATACACACACTCATGTATGTGATATAAAATCCATCTTCAACATATTTTTGTGAATATATGTTGAAGATGGACAAAGTGGGCCAACATTTTTGAGGTAGTAGAAGTTCGAAGCTTAAAAAATTGCTGAAAATGCGTCTACCAGTCAGCACTTTGCATAAATTAATATAACTTACACTAGAAGATGACTCCAGGGCTTGGATCCCGGAATTTTTCCGAAAGAAGAAAGAAGAAAAAACATAATTCCAATTCCGGAATTGAGTAGCCACAACATCGTAATACCGATACTTGTTGTTACATAATATAATAAACGTTTCGAGTGTGAATTTATTTCTGGATGCACCCGTGGTGCACTCGTTTACTCCCGTAACAAAATGGGCACATATCTATGGTACGCACGGTACAGTTAATTTGATTCGAGACTGTAGATAGACTGTTGTGTGTCATATGTAGTATACAACATAGGATTATTAATATTGTTGTGTTTTGATACAAAAACTGATATCCGAATTCCGGAATTAAGCCTCATTATCGAAATCCAGTTCCGGAATTGACCATCGGTTCGATATTACTTACCCTAGGTGACGCTGTCTTATTTATGCATCAAGTTTAAATCGATATTTTATTAAGAGAATTAATTAAGTTTTGACTAGAAGCCATTTAGAGGGTCTGCATTTCATTTTTATTTTCGTATGTTTTACGATTTTTTCCTATAAGTCAAAGTCCCAATTCAAAGTGGATTTAACTTCAATGCAAGGTTTTGGTTTCCTCGTTTCGTATTATTATTTTTCCTTAACAGTATACATAGTAAAGGCAACTAAAACATTTGTGACATTCGTTCAGTGTTGTTCATTCAATTCATTCATTCAATATGTGACATTCGTTCAATTTGTGAATTCGTTCAGTTTCCCAAATGATAGTTTTCACCACCTCTGTTATTTTGTTATTAAATAGTTTCTTGTAAATGCCATAATTTGTGGTATGGTCTATGAAATATAACGTTACCGATAGCAGAGTTTCAAATATTCGTATATTTTGTATACCTGTTTATTATTATATAAATACGTATGTATACATATTCTGACAAATAAAGGTGTTACGATTGATTATTTGATAATACTCGAAGTCATATTTATTTTAATTTTATTGTTTTTATGGGTTGTGATGTTGACAAATTAAAAATAAAACAATTAAATTCCATTCATTCGAAAAAAGTTGCAAAATTTTAATGAAGAGACTAACAAACATACATTATACTTCTGGTAATCCTAGTTATAATAAAAATTGAACGCTTTCCTGAAAATACAACAAAATATCGAACGAAAACTGCAAAATGGTCCTAGAACAAGCCTGATAGGATAAATTTTTAAAAGTATCCCAAAGAATGGCTTCCGCTTAAATCGCAAGGAATCCAATCGTTTGTATATTATTGATTTAGCAATAAATAATGTGCTCATGACAAGTTGGAAGGGTCGTGATTTGTGTAAAGTCGTGCGGTCTTGTATCGGGTGGGCGGGGAATGAAATATTCCGCTCCTAACCCTAGCGTTATTTTGTTCACAGCGGGCACACTACACTAAACAGTGTTATAAAAACGTTTGCTAAAAACTACTAGAATTAAAGTTTCGATTTCAGAACAAAATTTTTTTTTATGTTTGTATCTTTCAAAGGTTATTAGTTCCAACCTGGCGTAACAACCTAATTGATTGAAATTACTATTATAAACAAAATTACGTGCATATGCATATATACATATACATATATATATATATATATATATATATATATGTATATTTAAATATATATATATATATGCATATGCAATAAACAGGGAAATTGAAAAAAATAATATTCTTCATGAAATTACTTTGAATATTGAATATATTTGGTGTTAATTTTGTAGAAATTTATTATTCACAATTAAATGGAACCACGTGATGTAGTATTATTTCTACTTTCTTTAATTTCTTTACCACGACCTACGTTTCGTTGTAATACAACATCTTCAGGTGGGATATTCCACAAAAATGTAAAAAAATGGTAAAGAAATTAAAGAAAGTAGAAATAATACTACATCACGTAGTTTCATTTAATTGTGAAATTACTTTGAAGTAAATAATTTTCTTGACGAAACCAGTTTCGATTTTATCCTTTTTAATTGATTAAGGTTTTTTAAAAAAATAGTGCAATAATAGTTAGTTTATACTTTTCAAATTAAATCTATCGATTGTATATATAAAAAGAAAACTACGAGGGTTCCATACAGATTTGGGAATTTGTAAACATATAAGGGTATATAATATTTCTGCTAAACTATTTACAAACATTAATGTTTCACTATATAACTATATTGTCTATTATATCTTCTATAAGTGTAAAAACACGATGCACATTTCAAAAGTTATAAGATCCAGGATAATCGTTTTGTTGCAATTTTTTTTTACTAACCACATTCTTCTCATGATTTTTGGTTCAGTAATTTCAGAAATAAGAGGGGAATGTTCTATTTTTGCATTCTTTTTAATAATTTCTTTTTAAACAGGAAATTTAAGATTATGACCAGATTTTAAGTAGTAATATTTTTCTATTCCTCACAACAATATATAAAATTAATAAAATATTGTTTGAATACTTTATTTATCCAAAAAATTACCACTTAAAATCTTATATGAATATTAAAAAAGTTATCTAGTGCAAAGTTTCTGACAAATTAGGTATTAACAGATGGACAGACACCTAATTGCTCTCATAAAAGTCCCTTCGTTTTCCCATTTGACGTAGGGAACCCTAAAAAATCAACAATAAGACATAAGCATCAATAAAAGCATTGTTGTCAATTTCTACATATCTGCTGTTCACATAATGACACAATCTTGGTTTAGTTCAGGTCAATGCCCGTTTGCGCAGCATATTACATAATAAATTCATAAATTATTAAAGCCAGAAACTAAATCTACCTATAAAAAACAATATATTTTCTATAGTGAAATTAAATATATTTAAAATCGTACCTTTGAAATCGTACTTCAATATAGCTACTATTTCGTGTGAAATGTATTATTAAATAGCCAGTGAAACTTCCAAATGTAATGACAAATTAGGCATCATAATTGTTCTCATTTATAAGCGACTTGACATAAATGTGACTAAAGATTAGACGCCCGACAAATCGTTATGCTCACAGAGCGTACGTACGCCTGTTTTATACCTCCGAACTTGACAGAACTTCGATTGATGTGTCAACCATGACATGATTTTCTCGTATGACGGTAACCATAATTTATTACGAAGTGTTGTCACGTGAAAGTCGTACACAAAAGCGTTTCTTGTATTTAAATCTGATTCTTTAATATCGTAAAAATAATATTATTAAATAATATTTTTAATGCCTTTATAAATAAAAATAAAGTTATTAAACGATATCTACAAACTACAGTGGATTACAAATAAATAGCCTATTTCTGTCCAAAACTGTGTAGTAAGTATTTGTGTACATCTTTGTAAGGAAACAAGCAATGCGTAGGTCATCTAGTCGTAAATTTATTTTGCACAGATACGAACTGAAAAATGGCGTATCTATATCACATTCGATACTACGTAATTGTGCTGCCATTAGAAGTGGTGGCAGTAAGTAGAGGAGTATAAGTGTAGATATTTCTACCCTGAGAAATATTCAAACTAATGACCTTTTAATGATGGTTCATTTGTTGACATCACTGAGCGAAAGTATATGTAAATACTTGACTTGAGAATGGAGATTATTAGTATTTTTTGAAATTGCACCACTTTAAACCATAGTGTTCATACACTATGGTTCAAATGGAATGGTACAAAATTCATAAAAAAACAGTTATACTAAAATTTATCATCAAAATATTAACTGAAAAATTCAATCATTGAAAACAAAATTAATTTCTAAATAAATAAGAAAAATTTTGCTGAGTGGAATTAAATAAATAAACAACTTTGCAACAATAAACCGTGCTCTTTAACAAGAATTAGTAGATATAGGAGTACTATGATCAAAAACAAAGCGAGACCGTATGAATATAGATTTTTTAAAATTATTGCTGGGTAATAATTATTGAATTTTGCGAACATAAAAATACGTAGGCTGAATTTTTATATAATAAAGATTTCCCCCCACCGGTACTTTTAACATGACCTGATTTAAGGCGATGATAAATGCGGTGATAAAGTTTAGGTTAGGTTAGGTTAACAGGGAAGCAACTGTTGCTTGAACTAGATCGATTTCGTTATGTCAAAGAAATTACTTGTGCCTTAAATATACTTTTTGCGTAAATTGATTCTTTCTTCCTCTTAGAAAAGGATATATGTTCGAAATTAATTTTAAGTTATGAGTTTTCACAGGTTACTTCCCTAATTTCAAGAAAATTTTTATTTTATAGAATAGATATAAACCAGTCGCTATTTAGTCCCCCATAGGTTCCTGTAGGTTTCCAAACTCAACACCCTAAAATTTAATCGGTCGTTTGTTAAAACAAATAAGAAGGATGTGTGAAAACATATCGAAATCTCAAACATGTGGAAAGTTCATAATTTATGGATTTTCTTTTAATTAGTTTTGAAAAAAATATAAATATATTCTTTCTTTGGAATTATAAAACAGAATAATTTGTAAACTTATTCAATAACATGAAATTTATTGAAAAACTATTTTTTGTATATTTTTCGGTATATCTGTGAATATATACTATTTAAAATCAAGAAAAAAAATGCTTAAAGCTCTTGTTATTAGCCCTTTCAAACGACACACATATAAGGATCCAAAAAAAATTGAGTAATTAATTTCTTTCCCCTGTAATATTCATATAAATATTTTCAAGTGTTTTATATGTGTGAGTTAATATGCTTTATTACTACGCCAAATTTCAAGTTTCTATGTCAAGCGGTGTCTGGGAAAAATGGCTGTGACAGACGAACTGAGAGACACTTGAGTAATCGTATGGAGGTTCTATATTTTCTTTAAGTAATGCTAATAAAAAGTAAACTAAACTGTTGATCTGGAAAAGTAATTAACTTTTGAAATATCGTTTAAAGTGATGGAAATTTCTCGTCTCAAAATGATAACAAATTCGATGTTGATATCACTCCTATCAAGTTCCTTATTAACTTTCAAAATATCGTTTAAACTGATGGAAATTTCTCGTCTCAAAATGACATTGAATTCGATGTTGATATTACTCCTGCCATGTTCCTTATTAACTTTCGAAATATTGTTTAAAGTGATAGAAATTTCTCGTCTCAAAATGACATCGAATTCGATGTTGATATCACTCCGGTCAAGTTCCTAATTAACTATCGAAATATCGTTTAAAGTGATGGAAATTTCTCGTCTCAAAATGATATCGAATTCGATGTTGATATCACTCCTGTCAAGTTCCTTATTAAACATTATTTCCTAATAGCCGCTTAATAAAACTTTCAATGCACTTGTCACCATACTTATATTATCGATAACTAATATACGATAGAATTTCTGAGCATCTTCACAAACTTAACTCCATTCATGAACTGTCCAATTTTGATGTTCTTCCACGATTCATGCTAGATGGTTTTCTATCAGAGAAATATTAGCGATATCTTAATAATAACGTTTTCTTAATATAACTATTACTTTTACATTGATCATAATGGAGGGAAGCAGAGACAATACGTATTACGTAGCACTGCTCGTTGAAGATATTTCTCACGTAGAAAAAGTTGACGACAGTGCAGTGTATGAAATTTCTTGCAACTTTTGTATAACTTTATGCTAGAAAAATTTGGGAAAAATTATTAGTAGAATATAATTTGCCACATTTCAAATTTTCAAATGCTGAAACATGCACAACAGATTTCGTTGAATACTTATAGACTGTATGGCAACGCTGCAACATCTTTGCTTAAATACTTATAGACTGTATGGCACTAAAAAATGAATAGTCAAATCGATAAAATCTTCCCTTCTGATAATTTTATGACGATGATAATTTACGATATGCAAATCGCGTTATAACAGCCACGCTTCCGCCTAAACTGAATTTACATATGAAATCGTTTGTGGCAAAATTTACAAGCGCTTAAATTCCATCAGCATTCCACAATAATGTTTGAAGTTAGAGCCATCGATTATGGATTAAACTGAAGGGATGCGGACCGCGGTTCGTTTGAGTTATGCCAGCGTGCACCCAACGGATTTATTCGAATGAGATTTCCACTGCCAATTTTTCGCAAGAAAACTAATCTATTTTTAAATATACTCGTCCGTACGAGATTGGTTTTGTCCTAAGTTTAATCCGCTCAAAAAAACACGCGTCCTAAGTAAAATCAAAATAAAATAATATATACTACGATTAAATCTTTCATTATGAGGGTTTCGTACACTCTTAGGTGTAGATAAAAGTTTAATCATAAAATTAAGGATGGGTCGAATTTCTATTGACCTATTAATAGTATTAATATTATTTTTTATTACGTCGATATATTTGCCAGCACATCATTTGTGCAATAAATATAATCAGTTGCCTGTACATCTTTAATGCAAACTGACTGAAATAATTTTGCATTCAAATATTTACCGCAAGTCGCAAGTATTAGGTGCTTGATGTAAGTGGTGAAAGGTGAGACACTCACTCAGGGACACTGAAAAATCTCTTTAAAACTTATATATCGTGAAGAAAGGATACTACAGAAATTTTTTCAAACATTTTCGATCATGTATTAAAAGACCTCTTAAATGTCACCCCATAAATAAATTCATTGAAAAAGAAAGGTTTCATCTCTAAGTTCTAAGTATCAAAATGTTCAAACATCATAATAATTATCTCTCATAATTATCTTATAATATCCTTTACAGTGACGACAGGATGTTGCATATACGTGTTTATATTTAGGCAAATGTTTCAAGGTCACAGTAGATCTATGTACTGTACGACTGTCTCAGTCATTTTTCTGATACCTTAGGAAAACGCAGGTCACAATAGGTACACATAGGTCCTATATCTTACTGCAATAATTACCTATATTCTAATAAATGGCTTATAATTATGATGATACACTTTTTGTGACACATAAATTGTTTTACAGTCAGCATATTTGGTTAAGACAAGATTTAAAGCAAATTTCCTAGCCGCACGTTTGATATCAAGCTGATGTGATCATTATAGTATGTTTTGAAACTTTCATAATTATCTTCATGTGATAATGAAGTTTTAACTTTGGTTAAGTAAACATGAATAAAAAAGAAGTAAAGTTCCTACATCCTGCATTTACAAAGTTCATCATCCACTGCAATTTCGAAAATACTATGTCCGTCCTATGTGAAGCTTACTGTGTGGATGAGGCGTATACTAATTTTTTAATACGTACTATAATTTGTGATGGGGTTTTATATTCCGAGAAAAAGCAACGGATATACCAGTTTTTCAGTTATATTGGTTAGTGTTACGCTGGCTTCTGGTACCCTCCTATATTGTGTTCAAGCAAATTAAGTCAAAGAATGGGTGTGGTCTTGATCGGCTTTCACTTCATTTGTTCAAAGCGTATGCTGACTTTTTTTATTAGAGTCTTTGACATATTTAAAACACCTAATAAATATGTCTCAGGCCTAATAAACATGACCGAGTGAAAACAGCTATGCTTGACGTCGATTGTTCTAATTCGTAATTGTTTTGACCCGCAAAAGTAGTACTTGTAGGTGCATTGGAAAATTTATCAGTCTTCTTGTTTCAATAACTTATAAACTATTTAAAATATATTTCATCGTCCCATTTTGTATGTAAGTTCATGTTCAACTCGTAGACTATCAGCATGGTTTTCGTCCAAATTACTTCAGTTTTTATTTTACTACGTAATCAAGTTGATTGCAGGTATCTCGATGCCTGCAATCAACTTGGTAATTTATGCAGCACTAGTAATAATTTCAACAGTATATTTAGAGTCTTAAAATAACTTTCCATGGTAATATATTCTCTTTGCAAAATATTTACAGGTTAGTTTTCCCCAAATTTTGTTATTATTTCCATCGAATGGTCTCATTCTTAAAAACAGTATGCCCAGTATTTTATTAATCATAAATGAAAAATAATAAATAGTTTTAACATTTTTTTATCCGTCTAATTTAAATAATTTATTGTTAACAATCATTGCCGGAGAATGCTTTAAAGTAAATTGCTTTAAGGTTACACCCGTGTTGATTATGATTCTCACTTCGATTGTATTTTATTACATATGCTAGGGCATATCTCTCTCATATGTGAACCGATTTTAATGATCCTATTATCATTCAGAAGGACATAAATCAATGAAGGTTCCATATAAATTTCGTCAAGATTTGATGATACCCTCCGAAGAAAAGCCAGGGAACTTCTTAATGGATGACAGTAGATTAATCATATGTATAATTGTGATTAAAAAATTTGTTTCATTGCTCACGTTCTTATTGACGTAGCAATCACAGGACAAGCTAGATTAGGGTCTGATGATGGTGCTTGCTCTTCTGCTGGATGGGAAATTACTCATAATGAGAGTAGCTTTTTAAAGATTATGCATACATTTGTGTATCAAGCCGAGTTGATGTACTTTTTCCTCCATGTTTTCCTATACGTATAAGCTCTCATTTATGCTAGCCGACAGAAAATAATCTACTAATATATAGTCTACATAATCTTTAAACTTTTGGAACGAAATTCCTTACCGCACGTTACACACTCGCCGAAAGAGAGCTAGCCCGAAAAAATGTAAGATTTCGATTGACACCTTTGCTACAGTATAAGCGTTTGCGAGTTTACAAGCATATGTCAATGTATAGGTATATTATTACAATATAGACGTTTGGCGTGTGCCTCCGTTGTATTCGTTTAAGTGTGTGTTTATCAATCCGTGCGCCCCATAATATTCATAACTTCTCTTCACTACTTTCAAACTCGTGTTATTGTTATCAATAAAGAATGAATCGTGAAAGTGACTCAGAAGAAGTTGAGGATGGTGGTGATGAAGTCAGATAAGTACCAGTGGTATAGTGACAATAAGTGAATGATTTATTTTAAACTGAAATTTTGGTATCATCTTTTATTTGCATCGACAAAACTTAACATATATATTAACCGATATCAAAATGAAATCAGGCAACGCTGTTTACGTATTGTGCAAGTTGTGTTTAATTAAAAGATTTTGCTCGTATCGTTTCATTGTTATTATTATTGTTTCATATTAACTAAAACATCGACGACTGATACAATTTATAAGATCAAAAAAGAAAACCAATGCGCAAGGATGTAAAGAATATCTTGAATCCTTCATTTTTTCTTTTAATTCTTTATTTAGTCGCTCTCAAACATTGTTAACTTATCTCATTGTACTAGTTATTCAATATATAATTTGCAGTGAAAGGGACTTTGTTCCAACCGGGTGTCTTACGACACCTCTCATTCTTTTTTTAAATTGAAGTGGCGATGGGTAGTCCATATTTGCCAAAGAACCGAGAAACGATAAAGTAGTTCTCGAATGGGGACCCGAACTTCGAAGCGCAATCTGAAGTACCCTCCAGCTATAAGCACTGACGACCTAAAGAAGTCGGCGGGGAGTGGTTAGATGCAAAAATTGGAGGATCATCTGTGGTGGGTAAAGCCTATATGTCTTGGAAAAGGCCTATATCCAGCAGTGGATAGTTACAGGCTGATTATTAAGGTACAAATAGGCCGAATGCATATTAAAAAGGAATTCAAGTAAGATTTTTTTTAATCCGTGAGTTCCATTTGAGTCATGAAGGGAGGATCTTTATAAGTAATAAGAGTTAACGATATCCTATAAGACGGAATTTGATCTTAAAGATCTACCCGTTCCGAATGCTCTGAATATTTATATGTACAACAATTACAACATCTAATGGAAGAAGATCCTTAACTGACTACTCGTCAATTCGTTGAGGCACTTAATTACAGTCACTGCAGTATATAAATACATTTGCATAAATTAAAGAAAATTGTAAAATACGGAACTTGATAACCCCCAGATAAAGTCAACGAACCGAATCATATAAATAGATCCAGTTACCTTCATACAGAATTCAATTCCATCATCAAATCTCAACGTAAATATAGCATTGAACGCAACATGTTGTCTGCTATAAAATAGCGCTAGTTGCTCGTTGGCCATTTACTGGCTCATATATAAATAAGTCTGGTATAAACTCGAATAAACGTACCCATAAATCTAACACTAACTCCTAAACACTAATTAAGCGCTATGTACGAACTGATAACGATTCAATGGCAAAGCGCAACGTGTGCAAATAATGCGTTTATCCTATTGATAATGCGCAACTGAAGAGCACAAAATCATGCCAAAATAGCGAGAATGCATGTCAAATAGCAAGCTTTGTCCAGCAGTACGAAATTTTCATTTCCTGCAGTGAATGCGAAATGAATGTTTCTGTGCGCATGTAGGACGCGACAACACTACGAGAGCGAAACAAGTAGAAACCTATGTTTGTAAATTTATTAAATTTCAGCATTTATTAGGAATGAATATGGATAGTTTATATTGTTTTCGGGGTTCCATAGTAAAATAAGGAACTTTTATGCTTTTATTATATCAATCCATCTGTTCGTCTGCTTTATAGTTTTAATCTAATGTATACGTAATTTTGCAAATTACTACTTCACGTTGAGATCTCATTTAATATGGAGCAAAATATTGAAAAAAATGATGTCAAAAAATGATCATCACATTCATTTATGTAGAAGTCTTTTAAAATGAAATAAAAAGTGATCATACGTATAAAGTGAGAGCGAAACAAAAATTTTTCGCACATTCGTTTATGTAGAAGTCTTTTAAAATGAAATAAAAAATGATGTCAAAAAATGATCATACGTGTAAAGTAAGAGCGAAAAAAAATTCTTCACACATTAATTTATGTAGAAGTCTTTTAAAATTAAATTGAGATTTAATTTAACACATTTTTGTATTTATGTCTCGGCATTTATTTTTATTTGAGGTTCAATCGTCAAGAGTAGCAGAGAATATTTGATTTTGAAATTTCATTTTTTTTATCAATCTGTCCTAAAACTATCTTGGTTATGGTTGTAGGAGATTTTGGTAAATTATAGCCAGATTGCTTAAAGAGATATCCTAAGTCTTCAGAAGTACAAAATTCGTTAAATGGAATTCAGATCGTCCTAAACGAAATTCAGTAGTCCTGGTTTTAAATGGAATTCTATTTAATAAATTTAGTATTTATATGGTAAGACTAGCCTCCATAGATATTATACTTGAATGGTATATTCCAATTACACGAGCCTCGATAAATAATACTCTAATATAATAATCTGTAAGTACAGTTTTTTTTTTGTGGGAGGTTAATTTTTAGTGTTTCTGACGTGGTCCTGACCATTTTTAGCATTTAGGTTAAAGTATTGGCTTTTTCGGCGTTTTGTTCTGCCATTACACCAATATGTTTAGTACGCATGTGAGTATGTAAAGCTCCAGTTGAATCACTAGGAGTTTTAATACTTTTTTGCAATATTTGCATTCGATACTTTGTCCATTATCTTCTTCAAAGAAATATTTTCTCAAGAAATGTTTTATTGGTACTTATAAAATTGTTGTATGAAATAAACAAGTTTGTATGTAGGTAAATAAGTTTAAATATTTACATAGTTGTATCATATATATATATATATATATATATATATATATATAATTTATGATCCAAACGAATAGTGGAATATGTAGTTCAACAATTTATAATTTATTTATAATTTTGCGAAAATAGCCAATAACTTCACAATCATAAATCACGACACACACGAATAAACCTTTAACTGGACTAGAGCAGGTTGATTGTGTCAATATAAATTGGATGGCTGACAATTGAGTAACAGAGAAAACTTTCTTTTAAATTTGAAAGCAATACTCACGGACTTCTCCAAAGTGGCTTACCTGCACTGCATCGCTATTTGTGAGGTTTCTATTAAATTAGGAAACGTTGAACTCTATCCTTTATTTTAAAGGACTAATTCTCGCTCAATAATTGTAAAGTCGCGCGTGAATTATCTGTGTATAAAATAAATCATGGGGAATTAGGGGAACTCAACTAGTTAGTACAGACAGACAGTGCTGCTAGTACAGACAGACAGACAGTGCTGTCCGCTATTACAAACCTACATTGGTATATACTTTTACACGTTTTATCGTATAATATAATATAAATCGGTACTCAATCAATATATTTATTGTTTAAGCCAAGATACATATTTCCTTAATTACGGAATTTCACCTTTTTGTTAGGGATTTATAAAAAGTAAAAGAATAATCTTTAATTTTAAATTTTACTCTTTATTTTATTTTAATTTTCACATTAATTACAAATTTTCATTAAAATAATAGTCAAATTAATGATATTAGCAGAAGGCTATTTTTATCAATACTTAAATTTATCAGCAAAGAAATAATGAAGTAAGAGTACAACTAAGTAGACAATATGCCTTAAAAATGAATGAATGCTCTTAATTTGCTGAGTAACGTTTGAAAATGTATATCAGAATTTATTAAATTTGTAACTAAACATTTAATAACACAATTAAGACCCCGCAAACCTTTATTAGGAAATATAAAGAAATTTAGAGAAACTTTTAGAATCCCACGTAAAATGTGCATTCACACAAGTGAATTTTTATATACTTAAAATAAAACCAGCGACATATTCAAATTACGCACATTCGAGTTTAGTCATTGTTGTACACTAACATTGTTGTACACTCCGAGTAAAATGTGACACAAATTCACAGTAAAGTAATCACAAAAAGATTGATTGTCAAGTGACTTTTACCAATCTAAAGAGCAAGAAAGCTTCAGACTCATCTTCAATACACTAGAGCATATACTGACTATGAGTGTGCTTATTCTAAAAGCTACAGAATATCGTTTCTGTTATAGATAGCGTATGTAGACTACGAGAAAAGCATTCGATTATTCGGAAAATGGACGTTGCACAGGTCTCTTCGAAATGGGGGACCTTCGCATCGCCAGATAATAGATTATGTATCTATTATCTATAGATTATATATATATAGATTATCTAATATGATACTCTGAGAGTGTCCTTATCATCATTACATAGCAAACGTTTATCTATACGAAGAGAAACCAGGCTGGAGCGGACACAATATAATTAAAACTTTTACCTTCTTCGTAAAAGACTTTGTTAAACAATTGGATTTGGAAAATAAAGGTCTTATGATATTGAGTGCATATTTAAATAATTTGAAGCTTGCAGACGACGTAGTGCATTTTGCTAATAATCTAGATGAACTACAGACTGACCTTAGAACTGCACGAAGCTTGTTCAAAATTAATGTAATTATTATAACATATAGTTGGGTCTGTAAAAAATTCTTAGAAACACCATACAAGTGATCTGAATGCACTGCGAAAGAACTTTATAGTTAAAAAAGGGATATTTTTTATATCTGTCAGAGATATACTAGGCAATACATTTATATATTCTTAAGTTGATAAATAATATTACTTAAGTATACACCTCGTTCTTACGCCTATAAAAACATAATAGGCACATATTTTAACATTGGGAAAAAGTAATGTAAATATATTAATAAAACTACTATACGTTTATGAGTACCTATATATGTACGTAGTGCGAGTTTTACCCGTACTTGATATGTTTTTTATTTTTATATCAAATACGTGACAGGTTTTCATTCGTAATGTGATAGGTTTTTCATTCGTAATACAAGCCCAAAAAAATATTTTAATATAACTACTATGCACTCTTAAACGTTTATGCGTACCTATATATGTACGTAGTGCGAGTTTTAATCGTGCTTGATATTTTTTAATTTTTATGTCAAAGTGATACAAGCGCAAAAAAACTTAAAACCGAAATACAAGCGCAAAAAAACTAATAACCAATAAATATATAAAACAAAAAAACTAATAACCAATAACAATAAAAATATTAATAACCAATTCTAAGGTTAAAATTAAGTTCACAAATCCACAGCAATAAAAGAAATACTTGTTTTGAGAAGGAAATAAGTATACCTCAAAAGGAATAAAAACCGCTCTTATGATCATTAAAGTATCCACTCAACTATACGTCAGTTATAGCTATATAACTGACGTATAGTTGAGTGGATATAGTTAGCCATTTTTCACAAAAACAGTTTGAGGAAAAAACTAGAAAATTTACCATAGTGATAAAGCATATTGACCTAAAAATATTTACATAACCTAAGATTATTTTTCAGATATTTATGTAATGGTTTTATCCTTCGAGATATTATTGAAAATGTCCACAAAAACTTCTCCTAACCCTTTCTCTATCTCTGAAACTGCTAAAGTCAATTGTTCTATTTATATTTAAGAAGGTTTATTTTTATTAAAATTGTTAATCCGTTACTACTCTTCTGTTGTAAACTGTTAACTATTTTCATTTTATTTTTCAAATATTGAATATATATGGCGTTCATTTTGTAAAAATTCATTATTCACAATTAAATGAAACTACGTGATGTAGTATTATTTCTACTTTTTTAATTTCTTTACCACGGCCTAGATTTCGTTATATTAAATCTTCAGGTGGGCTATTGGCAAAGATATATATTGACTATTAGTAAAGAGATATATATGATAGATCTTTGTTAATAGCCCACCTGAAGATGTAATACAACGAAATCTAGGTCGTGGTAAAGAAATTAAAGAAAGTAGAAATAAAACTACATCACGTAGTTTCATTTAATTGTGATCTTAGTTTTCAGTCTAATTCAATCAGTTCGATATACGACTAACATCTCTTCCAAGGTGACTGATAGTAAAAAACAAAATTATAAGGCTAATGAAGCTAACAAATACTTTTGAAAGTTGATGAACATGAATGATCATGAAAGAACCACGTGAAGGAAATTAATTTCAAATTTAATAACGAACCAAAAGAAACGTAAATGCTGGAATCATATACGTTCTGTGTGTCAATTTGCAGATAGTCAAAAAGTGACGCTAATATTTATAGCCCCTGATTTAGCAAAAAGGAGGCACCTTTTCCGGAAATAATGATCTACAAATATTTACTGGTAATTTTTAGCATATGCTACTTTAGCACAGCTAAATTAAATACGATATGTCGCTTCTCAATAGCTATTGACGGTTTACTAGTGGCCATTCTTAACATGACTACACCTGTATTTTTCGATTTATACCCACTCGCACTTTGTGATCTTCAATGAAATCGAATGTGATATTGTAAAATTAATTAAATCAATTAAAAAGAATTTTCATTCCCAAAATAACATTTCTCAGTTCTTTTGCCCACATATTTTTTTAATATTTCAATATAGTTAGAAAAACTTCAAAGTTTCACATTCTGTTTTCGTTAATTTAAAACAATTAATAAAAAACAGCACAAAAATAAATAAAACATGTATTTAAAACATATTGGTTTTTTAATTATAGATTTGTGATATTTGTAATGTGACTGAATAGATATGTAACAGATTATATTTATTTTAAGCAAATAAACTGTTCGCACATGAAACATCATTATTTTTTTTAATATTATCATGGTAAGTTTTTTCCTACTTTCTGTTTGCTTTTTTACTCTAATAATATTTGAGATGATAGTAAATGCAGGCGGCCCACTTACAATGGTCTAAAATTTTTTTTAGGTAGAGAATACCATGATAAGTGACTTAAAAAAAACATTTGTTCCCCGAAAATTAATGGTTCAGAAGTTTCATAAAATTTTAAAAATTAATAAAATTATTATTTTGTTTATTCTTAGCTTCTGTAATCGTTTGAAACTTAATATTGATTTTTTTTGTTCTCAGAAGAAAAACGTACATTTAAAAAAATCGCTGTAGTAAAATCGGTAGAATTAAAGATTTACTTATTATCTTAATAAGCAAATCTCTAGCTTGGGTTATATTTTAACCAAAAACCAGTTATGGTTATCACCATAAGTGGTTTAATGAAAAAATCGTAGGGATTTAAATACCGCAACATCTTTAGAAATTAACATCATGTCACTAAGTCACTAAATGTGAAATTTGCAATTTTAGCAAAACTATGTTTCTTTTATAAAAATATTAATTAAATTCAGATTTATCTAAATTATTCGCAAATCAATGTTTATTAGCTTTAACATACATAAATGTTTTCAGATAAAATGAGAAAGCTAGAAAGAGCGCCTTTATATCGTGCACATATTGGAAAGAGAGTGAAACGATAGTTGTCTGCCTAAACATTTTTTTGACCCCTGTCAATGGGCCACTCTGTATATTTTGCTTATAACTATTCGAATTGAAATTTGAGTTTTGTGGTTACGACTTTTCAGTTTAAGAACTTCCCATATTTGAAAGCAGGATTAGCTTAGCTACTGCTGCTAAGCCACATGACTTTAGGTCAGAATTTGACCTTCAGAATAGTTGCAAGATCTATTTGCATCCAGTTATACTGTTTATTATATATTGCCAAATGAATTGTCGCCTCGTGTAATCAGTACTTGATGTTAACTTCAATACAATGTCTAAAGACCTATTTTGAAATTACCGAAAGTAGTTTTTTAACCAATATTAATAGCATTCATAGCTAAAATAAATAGTGGGAGTCACAAATTCTCAAAGTGCGCGAATTTTCAAGGAAAATCCGTAATAAGTCAATTAATGGAGACACAGAGTAAAAATTAAAAAAAAGACAAACCCACCAGATATTTACAAGGGAACTCAGATATTGGTTTTTAATAATATTGGTTCACTAGTTATTAGTTTAGGTATGCGATAAAATTAATTTTTTTTCTCTTAATATAACACTTATTAATCAATTCTACCATATTATTTATTTGACAATGAAAATAGTAAAATTGATTTAAAAAACTAAAATGGAATAGCAATGTGAATATTTAAATCTCACAAAGTTTCTTTCATCATCAATTTCATCCTTATAATTATTATCAATTGATTTAAATGATATTTAACTTGAATTTCATATAATTTTATTTCTTCATTGACATGCCGGAAAATCCTGAGATAAATTCGTCGACAATTCGTATTACACAAATAATTGCAAGATTCGCGCTCGCGCCGTCCAAACGTGTATATTTGGATTAAAATAAGATAAACGCATTGGTAATCATATATATCCTAAGAAATAGAATAAAATAACAAATCGAATGGCGATGCATTCGTCTATGGCATATAATTATTTTTGCCGCTATAATTTTTGTTCCGCGCAAGATGGGTTGGTTGATTTGGCTCACAAAAACTTGAATGTTAACGTTTAATTATTGTTAACAATTTTTTAATATCATAATCAAAACTGCATTTTATGAAGATTTTTACTTTACGAGTGTTTTTTCTTATGGTAATGGGGAATTTTTCGTTTTCTTATTTATTTTTTATACTCATAACTATTTGTAGAGTACAAGTGTTTCTATTATGTTATAATTACATTTTTTATCTATATACGAAAAAAACATTACAATTAAATAAATGCTTTTGAAGTTATATATTATTTTATCGATCGAGCTCGCTGCGACATTACCTATGTATAAGTGGTCTCCATTCTCCAGGGTTAAATGTACATAAAATACATATATCCATATATATGTACTGAAAAAATATTCCTGTAAATATTATATAATTATTTTACGTTATCGAGTCACATTTATATAATATTTAGCTTATGTTGGCACTGCAAATGACGTATCACCCATCACCAGCCACCCACGCTCACATAGACCGAGCCCTATCCATGGCAGCAGCGCAGACGTAAGCCTCAATTTCACGTGAGCCTAATCCGACATAAATTTCATTTAATTCTCGGTCGTGTGGAGGTCGGCAATCAGATCTCGCGAGAGTAATTGCTATCGTGGTGCTAGATTTATGTAAGGCGGGATTTGGAGAGATAAGGTTAATTAGATAACTATAACAGGCTCGTGCCTTCCGCTTAATGGCGCTCCGCTGCGGACTAGGAATTTTGCTTTTTCTGACTTTAATCACTTTAGGATTTCATCGTCCAAATGTAATCACGGTACGTACTGGCTGTGTTTTGATATCTTTATGTGAAATCTCGCTAGGGACGAAACTGTTAAAATCTAAAGTGAAATTGCCACATAAACTCTTGATTCAGCGGCATCCAACGATTTTCGTAAGAATTTAGTTGAGCCGCTAAGGGTATTACGATTGCATGTTCTGCAACATTGAAATATTATTTACACAGAGAAGATATTTCACACAATATCGAACTACAGTTCTGTTACAATTAATTGTTTGGCAATCATCATATTTTCTCGGTTATTTCTGGTAAGGTCTTTTATTTCTCTTTCACTCACTTAAAAAAGCGAAAAAAGTAGTGTTTTCGTTTTCGAACTAATTATTTTACTTTTTCGCGTTGATCGACAAATATAGACAGCATAAGTATAGAAAATGACCGTCATTGTCAATAAATAGATAAAATCAATTTTATTTAAAAACAAAAAACAATAGGTAATTTGTTCTCAAACATTGATATTTACATGATTCATTTTCCTCTATCGTTTTTTGACATTTTTTTAGTGCCATTTGCGTAGTATCGCAAACGCTGGCATTTTCGATAAATCGCTAAAACGTGTAGGGACGTCAAAGGCTTGGGAATGACTAATGCAACTGCGGTCACTGGATCGCAATTCATATGAAAATAATATCTTAATGGTTACGAAACGATATTGAATATATTAATATATATATATATACTAGCGTGACCCGTGCGAAGTCTTCGCATTATTTATTCCATTATGAAGCTCAGATGACAGATCAAACAAATATTGTACTAAAATTGACATATAGAGGCGCAAGTATCAAAAGCATTGAGCTAAAGCGCCACTTTATTTATACGTGAGTGGATTTGAAATTAAACAACAATTTTACCGACCGTCAATCATATTGACGTTGAGCCGTTAGATGGCAGCATTGCTGTTTTGTGTATATAATTTTAATAATTAATTAATTTGCAAAAACAATAGCAATAATAAATTTTTTAGTTGTGGATGCCGGTAGAGCAAGCAATTATATATAAAATGATATATAATTTATGTGGATTAGTTGTGAGGTTTTTTCTAAAAAGGGAGAGTAACATCTTAACCTTAGCGTATTAATATATATGATGATGATGATGATATGATGATGATGATTAGTTGAAGTCATAGCCCTTAATCTTTACTTCCATAAGTTATACCGTGAATTCGTGGGAAGGTAACTTAAAGTCATTCGACGCAATTGTCATAAAATAAAATCTTCGGAAATAAGATCGATGCGCAAGATAATTTTTTCTGTTATTAAATTTTAGTAATAAGGTTAATACAACATTTGGAGTAAGTTATAATAATTTATTTTACAAATGCACAATATAGAAATAACCGTAACGAAAAAAAATTTCAATGGGATATTACAAGGTTGTGGGGGGGGGGGGAGGAGGTTTATCCCACTTTAGAAACTATATTATGACATACATAAAAAAAATATTAAAGTAAGTAATAAGTTATTAAAGCAAGATATAGGAATATTCTCGGTCTATCTGGATACTTGCGAGTAATAATCGAGTAAACGAAGATGTCAAAATTCGGAACAGCGCTCAATATCGAACCGCGAGTCATTCAAGCATGTACAATAGTATAAGGAAGGAGAATATAGGATGTAAAACAATTATTGCCATTTAAACATAATATTTGATCCGGGGAGAGAAAATTAAAGCAACCCTAGTATTTATCTAATTATGAATATTAGTTTGAGCAATTTTATAAAGTCCGTAATTAAGAGCAACTCAAGTCAATGAAATAACCGCATATTTTAAATTATTTTTACAATGAATATCCTGAGATATGAAAATCAGGATATTCATTATAAGGATAATTAGTCCTGAGGTAGAAGATCGTATTATTTTGGTTTTCTCCAACGTGAAAAAAAAACGTATTCTGCTAAAAAGATCGGATGCATATTCTAAGAATTAATAATGTGTCTCTCTAAAGTCTCACGAATAACGACTTGTAAACAAAATTTTATATGACATTTGGGAAATATCTAAAATATAAGGATTGATGTTACGTCTACTATCCATGAGTATGCCAAGATATTGGGTGGCAATTGCTTGAGGTGATCAGATAGCCAATATCTAAAAATTACACTTATTATAATTTAAACTTAAAATAACATAAAAATTTACATTAAAAACAATATTTTTTATGAAGAACTGAAACGTTAAAAACAACTATTTTTCACCCTAATTAGGTTTTGTAATAACAGTTCACATAAATTTCTTTCAACTACGTACTAATAATCAGTACTTCTTTTGGATTTATGGCTTAGTTAAAACAAAAATAAAAAGGTAGGTATTTTAAAATGAAGGCGTCAGCGGGAAAAGTAATAAAATGATAAATTGAATAAAAGCCAACCTATAACAAAGAAAATATTATATTAATGGTGTTAAAAAACATTTTAAGAGTTTAAATGAGCCGCCAGTATTTGACGTCCATAATCAACTCGGTTCAGTAAAAAACATCAAATTTAAGAAAATATTACTAGGTATGTATGGCTTTACTTCACAGACTAATCAGCATGGTTTTCGTCTAAAGCTGTGAAGTGTTTTGGATGAAAACAATGCTGATGGTCTACGAGTTAAAGCTGGACGTACAAAAAATATAACTATGGAACATATTTAACATATTTTAATAAGTTATAAAACAAGAAAACATGTCGTCAATAAATCTATAATTATTAGGAATTAGGGTCGTACTTGTCCTTGTAAACAGATGTCACGCTTAACTGTTTTTATTTTTGGATATTTATTAGCTTTTAGTCATAGATTTACATTTGATGTCAATGGAAATATAAAGGAGTCATGTTTTGAACAAATATGGTAAAAACCCATCAACGTCATATTCATGACATAATTTTTTTTCAGTACATTGTTGCGGAGTACAATAACGTTGTGCTACCCTAGCTGGTATTGTCTCTTCAGCACGAGCGAATTATTTAAAACAAGTGATATATCCATGACTTTTTGCCTTGAAGATAAAACTCTATCACGAGTTATAGTATGAGAAAGGTGTATCTCGGAGGTTTTGAATTTTACGTATAATTAAAATGCTTTATGGTTTGTTTTATGGCAGGATTCTCTGTTTTCGATGTGTGCTTTACATAAGGCTATAATAGTAGGGTTCATGTTTATGCATTAGAAACCGAACTTAGTTCGGTCACAGTTTCTTATACTACAGTGGATAATAAAAATATAGAATTTATAAATATAGTACCTAAAAATACGATAGCATTTCTTTTGTATTCATAATAACGTAATAAAATTAAAACTTCACTCATATTGTTTGATGATAATTATGAACGTTTCAAAACGGGCCATAATGGTTAAGAAGTCTGGTATTTAATTGTACAGCTAGAAAATTGGGTTAAATTTTGTCTTGACTAAAACATGTTGATTGTAAATTAATTTTAGTGTCACTAATATTCAAACACCATAATTATTTGTAATTTATTAGATTATAGCAATTATTGCACAATATTGGACCACGGTAAACTGTGCGGATAATAATGGAGACTTATGAATTGTGATCCAAAAACCAACTGACTCAAATCAGCACAAATGTGAAATGTCCCATTGTACTTACTTAAATTATTTCCGTAAAGGATTTTGTAGAAGAACTTTGTCGTGTAAAGCGCAACAGAAGGCCTTTATTTCATTAAATAAGCATAGTTAAAATTGTGAGATGAAAGAATGGAGAAATAGTTTTGAAATGACTTTTTCTTTTCTTAGATTCACAAGACACGTCTGTTCATGAAATTTTAATATTTTTAGGATTCCTAAACAGCAATAATAGAACCCTTATTGTTTGTCATGTCGGTCTGCCTGTCTGCCTGTCACGGCGTCATAGCTCTTTCAGATTACGATCAATCATGACAACATTGTATTTCAAGACTTAGTTAAAGTACGTGTATACATAAAAATAACGAAAAAATTTCTTTGTTTAAATTTCAGTTTCAAGCCGATAGCGCTGTGCCTCTTAATACATCGAATTTCGAGATGATTATATATTCTCGGACCTCATCAAGTGGGGGTAATGTTACCGAGATCATTTGAAATGCAATCGTAGACGTGTGCTGATACATTTATGTGGCCTCTCCTTTGTGAGATATGAGTCTTAAGCTGTTTTGCAGTCTTTATCTCACTTAACTTTTTAAGCACCTGCCGAAATCAGGATAATGGCATATTTAGATCAATTTTCATTAATTATTTAAAGAGATTTTAGCAACTAAGTGTTATGTCAATTACGTGGAAGATATGTTATATATTTAGATAGTGAATAATTATAATCATATTTGTAATAGTTTAATAGAAAGACGATGTAACCTCGACGGTATATTTAAATTTTGATACGTATCTAAGAGTGCAAGAAACGCTTGTGGTGGGAGATTTATTCGCAGTAAACATTTTAGTTTTTATTTGAACTTTGTGCCAGAGAAGGTTCTAATGCATTGACTAATAAATCAAATATCGAACAGTAGAGAAAAGTTAAAGGAACATTAAAATATCCTAATTAATATAGCAATGAGTGTTAGTAGAGTACAAGTTTCAGCTTAGCAATATTGAGTCTAGTGATTTAAACAAAACTAATCTTATTTTGTCATCTGATTTCGTAAATATAAGTGGTTATTTATGTTATTGAAAATTGAAAAATAGAGTCTTATTCGAATTAATCCGTTGAATGCACGCTGGTATAATTCAAACGCACCACGACCACATCGCTTCAGTTTAATCCGTAATCGATGGCTCCAATAACGAAGACATTATTTTCGACTGCTTGTCGGATTTATGGGCTTGTAAATTTTGCCACAAACGATTTCATATGTAAATTCAGTTTAGGCGGAAGCGTGGCTGTTATAAGGCGATTTGCATATCGTAAATTATCATCAGCGTACAATTATACGAAGGAAAGATTTTCCCGATTTCACAATTCGTTTTTTGGAGTCCTAGAGTCGATAACGTTTAATCGATACTTCGACGTAATGTGAAGGTTCGAATATATTTGAAATGTTGCGAATAATATTTTTCCATTACTTCTTTTCCAAAATTTTTTTTCATTAACTTGTGTAAAACTTATTATCGAATTTCATACAATAAACTATCGCCCACTTATTTTACGCGGTATGTGGTGTTTCTGTGTCTCTTCAG